>CM072978.1:12727000-13242000 GCA_037013635.1 Plagiodera versicolora | reverse complement strand
TATGGCTTGTTGTAGTTGTGCCGATAGTAGCTCTATATCCTGGGTATGCCTTATGCTGGTCATTGCACAAGATATATTCCGTTCGAGCTCCTCCAAATATACTGACCAGTCCGTGTTGCGGAGTTTCCGGCCCATCCTTTCTGGCTTATCGATATCTCCGATTTCCATATAGATATGCCGGTGGTCCGAGTTTGAGATCTCCTCGGACACTTCCCACTTCATAACCCGGTCAGCAATATTTCGATTCGCTAAAGTAATATCAATTACTTCCTTCCTCAGGATATTAATAAACGTTGGTTCAGACCCCTTGTTAATTATATCCAAATTATTACCCAGAATGAATTCCAAAAGGTACTCACCCCGTTTATTCGTGTCGCTGCTGCCCCACACTTGATTGCATTCGCATCTCCTTCAATCAACAGCTGCAGGTTAGATAGCCTGCAATGTTGCACCAATTCATCAACTTCAGCAGCTGGTGGTGGTGTTGGTGAGTCGTAGGGAAGGTAGGCGGAGGCTATTTCTGCCTCCTGCTTACCTTCAGTTCCTACGTAGGCTAGCCTAATAACTGTCAGGTCTCTAGAACAGAATTCATTCAGTATTAGACATTGTAATTCGTATTTAACCATTACACAAGTTGTTTTTCGTGTGGTCGTATATGACTCTTCTCCCTGTTTCTCCTAGCCCGGCTACCTTTCCTCCTACTAGCCAGGGTTCCTGGATCAGGGCGACGTCAATGTCCCTTTGGGAGACCACACGAAACAGTGTGGCCGAAGCCGCCCTGCTATGCTGAAGATTTGCCTGTAGCACTCTCAGCATTTGCAGGGTTTGGCTTTCGACCGATCACCCTGACGCTTATTGCAGAGAAACCAAAGTGCAATTTGCAATTGGCCCTCCGCAACTCGTCATGGGCGATCTCGTCTATGTCAGCCACAATCGAGGTTCCTTTGGCCTCTGATTTGTGGCTGACGATTCGCCACTGCTCTGTCGAGCAGTTATTTTGGTATTCCAATCTCGGCTGGATCCTTGATTCCAAGGTCTTCTTGATCGGGCACCCACATAACAATCCTGGTGGTCTTAATAATATCCCTATAGGGGCCAACCCTAAGGTTTGCCCCTTTCCAGGGGTGCATATGTGGCACCTTCTATTCAAGCCATGACCTGGAGGCTTTATCATCGCAGGTGATCAGGACAGCACCCTTGTCCGAGTAGCCATTGACGAATTTCGGGCCAGCCTTTTTAGGGCCTTTCCAAGCCTCGTCAAGGATGGCCCGTCGGACGGCCCTCTCCTGATTCTCGGTCATTCGTGCCTCCGGATAATCCGTCAGCACGATCGCCATTTTCAGAGCTTTCAGGGCATGCTTGAAGGTGCCGCCCTTAGCCTATCCGGTAGGTCCAGCAGAGCTCTCTCCTTTCGGAGTATCGCTATTGCCGTGCCCCACCAGAGTTTTGCTTTTGGGTTCGCTCCTTCTGCTTCCCTCTGTCTGGCCTGCTCTGTATTTCCTGGGAGTACCATCTCCAGAAGAAGGTGTACTCACCAGGCACCTGCCCCTTTCAGTGGCAGTGGTGGAGGTCGAAGCCGTTGGCCCTGAATTTAAGATTTTTCTTCTCCTGTCAAGGATAGGCTCCCCCCTTTCCAAGGCCTTCGCCTTTGCTTCCTTGCGCCTACGAGCCCCAGAAATTCTGGGTCTATCTGGACGCAAGTTTTTCACTCCTTGCTCTACCCCCGTCGAAGTGGTTTCGCTCACCAACACACAAGGTTGGGAGCCCCCCTCTGTCGGTGGAGGCGTCGCAAGAAGCCTATCCTCTTCCTCCTCCACAACCACCGGAGATGCGGGAGAGGTTACATGAGCCTCCTCCATCTCCATCGGCTATGCAGGAGGTTCGGATTGTGAGGTTTCTCCAGCGAGTCCCTCCGTTATAGTTTTGTTTTTATTTTTATAGTCCATAAAGGTCCCACGAGTAGCTAGGGATATAACTACCAAACCCAAGCAGAGCCCCGCGTACATGAGTTGAGCCTAAATACGACAGGGTGCGGCAGGTGCCCTGAAGGCTCCGTTCTAGACACCGTTTACCCTCGGTGCCTTCTCCTTAGTCACGGGTCGCTTGACAACTAGGGTATTGGGGTTTTCCCTCCTCCTTTCTCAGCCGGGCTTGGGACCGTCCATGGCGGAGGTTATTTAGGCTTACTCGGGCATGCGGGGCTCTGCTCGAGTGAACCAAACCATCCCTAGCTTCTCGTGGGAATTCTCATGTCTTCCAATAATAAACAAAATAATAATAAAACGGGAATGGCTGGTCCGAAGTTCTACCGAAGCCCTAGGGCTGGGCAGCTACCCAAGACCACTCCCAAGCCCCCACAGAAGGGGCACGCAGGACCAAGCAGCAATGCTGGGTCAACACAAGCGGCCGCACCCGGAAGCGTCAAATCTGCGGGAAGAACTCAGCGAAATGTCTGAGGAAACTCTAAGGAATTTTAAAATTGACACAGTAGCTCGCTACAAAGTGCGGAAGCTGGTGGAAGGCGGATCTGATCGCTTGCAGGCTAAGCAGTCTGTCATTGGGGACAACTTCATTGAAGCCTGTGCCACTTCAAAGGACAACGCCCGAAAGCCCAAAAGGCCAAGGTCGGAGTCCACCAATCCGCGGAAAGAAGCACCGAAAAGAGTCAAAGGTGACTCTGGAGCAGAATCAACCTCATTTAAGGATGCGGTTGCTTCCGTTAAGGTTGCGATCGCCGCGGAGGGCTTTCCTGCGGTCCAGCTGGACGCAGGGCAGCTAAAATTGGTCGAAAATGCTATTTTAGAAGCCTACGACCAAATTGTGCCGCGGAGGGGCGGACCACAAATCCGCTTCCTCAAGCTGACACATAGGCCAGGTCATCTGCTGTCCACCTGTGCTGACAGTGTCAGTGCGGAATGGCTAGGGAAGACCGTTCCTCAGCTGATGCCATGGAAGGACGCAGTCCTGCGAGTGTTGGTTGGGACCGAGATTCCCAAACCCATAGCATGCACTGTCTTCGTCCCAGATGGGGTAGATATGGCTTCCTATTTTGGCCTGGGCTCCAGACTGAAATTCCGGCTGAAGGATAAGGCCGTAACGGCTGAACCTGTGGCGGATTTCGGGGGAGGGCGAAGTGCCAACCGAGGTCGGGACCACTGTACCAGTGGCCCTGACTGAGGCAAACCCCACCAGGGAGGTCCAAGGCAAGCCTGCACAGAGCATGCAGCCGGACCCCCCAATAACAGTGGAAGGGGGTAAAAGAGGGGAGGAAATGGAAGTTGACCCGGAGGTCACGGTGGGGACCAGGAACACACTGCCACAATCTCTCCCATCTCCCACCTTACCACATCCACCACCAACATCACCTCCCAAGGAAGAGTCACGTTCCTGCAGGCAAATCTCCATCATGGCAAAGCCGCTTCGGCAGTGGTATGTAGGAAGGTTTGGATGTGGCCTTACTGCAGGAATCATGGGCGTGGAACTACGGAAGAGGAATCAGAGGCTTGAATGCCCAGAAGACTCTTCTACTCTTTGACAGGTCAGTACTAAGACCGCGTGCATGTATTCTGGCTGCTAAAAATAATAACTGTACTCTCATCTCGGAGCTTTGCTCTGGAGACTTTGTTGAAGCACTTTTAGCAGTTAAAACCGGAGTAGGTGCCAGAAGCTGGCTTATATGCTCGGCCTACTTCGCTGGCGAGGACGTTTGCCTACTAGCAGCCCTCCAGGCGGCAGTGGCCTATGGCAGGAGGCGCGGCCTCGACCTAATAAATGGACGCAAATGCACACCACACAGAATGGGGAAGCAGCGACACAAACAACAGAGGTGAGTCTCTTTCAGAATTTATCTCTGGTGAAGGGTTAGAAATAGCCAATTTAGGTAATGAACCAACCTTCGTTATCCGTACAAGGAAGGAAGTACTAGACCTAACTCTATGCTCCCCTCGTACGATTGATTATGTCAAAAACTGGCGCGTGTCGGATGAGCCTTCGTGTTCTGATCACCTGATCTAAAGCAGGTAGACACAATGACCACACTCCTAAGGCATATAGACCTATCAGCCTCTCCCCTTTCTTTCTGAAGACATTGGAGAGACTCATCGATAGGTACATAAGAGATACGGCATTAAAAGACAACCCTCTTAGCCAGTATCAATATGCCTACCATACAGGCAAGTCGGCTGACCTTGCGCTAGACGACCACAATAGGCTAATTTCGAAGTCAATTGATGATAAAGAAATAGCCATTGCTTTGTTCATGGACGTGGAGGGGGCGTTTAACAACGCCTCAACTGGGTCCCTGGTCGGAGCAATACAAAGTAGGGAAGTGCCAAACGCTGTCTGCCAATGGGTCAACCCAACGAAAACTGAGGGAGGAAATCCAAGCAGACACAATATTGGGTATGGCCAGTGATGAAATGCCGCCTCATTATCGCTTCGAAAGGAAATTTCACGTCCTCTTTCCCGAAAAGGAGACATGGAAAAACAGATTCCAGTGTCTGCTCACTCAATCTGGTACACAGACGGCTCCAAAATGTCTTGCGGCACTGGAACAGGTATGTACGAACAATCTAAAAATATCAAGATGGCTATTAGTCTGGGCCGACACGCTACGGTGTTTCAGGTCGAGACGATTGCCATCAAACACTGCGCTATAGAGATTAGGAAACTTAACCTAAAAGATAGGAAAGTTGCAATCTGTTCAGATAGCCAAGCTGCGTTGAAGGCATTAGCCTCTCCGGTGATAACATCACGAAATATGATGGACTGGATCAGACAAGAATAATGTCACCTTGGTATGGGTACCGGGACCCTCAGGGCTAAAGGGGAATGAGGAGGCGGATACACTGGCCAAAAAAGAGTCATCATTGGACCTGAACCCTATTGCGGGGTATCCAAAAGCCTCAGGAAAAGCACCATTAAAGAGTGGTTGCTATCAGAAACTCTGCCCTCATGGAAAAGATCCACAGGCCAGAGGCATGCGAAAAAGTTCATAAAAGAACCCTCGCATGCAACTACGGCAGACACTGCCGACTCCGAAAGCACCTTTGCAGGGTCGGGGTGGCCGAGGACAGTGAGTGCCGGTTCTGCCTCGAAGAGAAGGAAACGGCAGAGCACGTCTTATGCCACTGTGAGGGACTGGCAAGGTGTCGGTTTCTGTGCCTGAAAACCTAAGCCAGAAAACTACATGAGGAATATTAATAGCCTCTGGGAGTTGGTTAAGCAACTGGAGCTCACAGAGGAGCTCTAAATACAGGGAGGGCACAATAGATCTCAATAGGTCGAGGTGCTTAACTTATACCAAGCCTCCTATTCAATCTTATCTCTCACCATTCTTGTACCTGTTGATTTGAGTCTAAATTATTATTTTTTTTCAAACAGAAGGTGGTACAAAATTTGAATAAATAGATAGAATATCATCATCTTCGCCGTTTTATGGTCAATGATTAATTGTTCTTCATCAACAAGATGCTTTTTAGCCCTTGAAATATTTTGGTGAAGCATGAAAAGCACCAATATACAACAACATATCAATTACAAACTATTCTTCCTCAGAACACATTTTACCAATTTGTAGGACCTTCCCAATGGCCAATATCACTATTTCTCACATTTTCTGGCAAGAAACGGTTTCGATAGCATCTCGGGAAATCATCGGAAAAACTTTCAACGGAAAATATCTTCTTGGCGAAGATATTGGCCGAACAACTTTTCCCTATTTCACGACGGCATTGTTCGCATCGATAATAATTTAAAGTTGTAGTTCGACTTTTGAAATACTGCGTCGTAATTTCTTCCGGCTTGACAATTTGATCATTGAAAATGTTCAGAAAATGAAAAAATTCTACTGGACTTTATAAGATATTTATGTGCATGAGGAAATGACATTTTATGTTTCTGTGCAGAAGGGAGAATTGCTTGAAAAGTAATTGATGGACTAAGAAAGGAAATAACTTACACAATTGTTGACTTCAGTAGCTAGGAGTTATTTGATGTCGTACAAAGTTCTTTGCATAATTTGTCATTAATTTGACATGTTCAATTATATTTGAATAAATTTAATAATATGTTCGAAGTGATAACTGTAATGAAATGCCATACGCAGTCAAATTCAATGTAATGTATGTTTTTTAATGATTCATCATCCCGTTAAGCCCACTAAGCCAATAGATATGGAGACTTTTTTCGGAGAAAGAATTATTTGTTAGAGTATCGGTTATGAAATAGTGAAGCCCTCAGGACAAGAAGATTTGTCACAGAGACAGTTGAGTCCTTAACTGCTGAGAATTAAAAGGTTCAACTGGAATATAAAGCTACAAAAACAGTTTATAGTACTATATTTCGAAATGATTACTTCACTCACAGGTTATCATAGAAACTGGTTGAAAGATAAGAAACATACAGAATTATGGATAATTTATATGGAGAGAATGAAATGAAATAGATATAGAGATATAATAGAATCAAATGAATTATTGAATTATAAAATAAATTGCAATGAACAGTGAATTTAGAAGTCGTTCGATTCAATAATTGTCGTGATGATAATTCCATTTTTCATCAATCATATTATATTGATACATCAAAAAAGCGTATCTCTTTGATGGTGGGGCTACCCTCTTGCGGTTATTACCATGCAGAAGATATTTAGGTATTGATAACAACTCCATGAATTATTATAGCTCTGAGAGAAAACAAATTGGAATCAGAATTTCAAATGATGATGAGAATCTGGTGATGTTCTTTTTATTGGTCTAATCTTCTGTAGAGACTGATGAAGGAGTCCTTTTTTGTTGAATCTGTTCCTGGATTTCTTATCAGTTGCGACAATTCGCAATCTAAGAAAAATTGGTCCATCCCAATTCCCTCCTACATTGGTTCCTATTTCGATAAATCCTGCGTGAAATAGTGATGAATGTTAGTGATATTTCAGGGATAATTACAGCTACTTAATGTAAAACTGTCTGGAAAATTGATGATTTTCCTTGGAGGCGAACCAGAGATTCGGTGGCTATTCGTTTTGTCTGAAGAGGTTGGAATCCAATATATCATTTTATATCTCCTCTCGAACAATTTCGCTTATAAATCTTGGGAAATGTCTGTTACACTTTTAGCCTGATCCAACCTTTGTCAAACTGGTAAATTCAATAAAGCGAGGAAGTTACTCTGCATCGTTCGTTTTATTAGACAGATGAATATCTCTTGTGCCAACTGAATGATATCGAATCGAAATGTTAACTTTGGAGCTATAATAGGTCTTGGAGAAACGAAATTATTTGCTATATCGCTTTATCGAGTATAATCATATACACACACAGAGCTTGTGGTCATTTGATCAATTGAAAAAATATATCATGATAATTGATACAGCACTATGAACTACCAATGTAGATACTATCGAAAGAACACAAGAAGTATTTCTATTAAATGATATCTTCTTGTAATATGGGAGAGAATATGCATTGGAGATTCCTCTGATGCAAGCGATGTTTTAACATCCTAGAATCAATCGAAAAGGTTTCTATTCATTTTTGTGAGAACTCAGAATTCCAGCAATAAAAAAAACTTATTATGAATATTTCATAATGATAATTGAAATCAATAATTGTTTCATTTTCCTATGATATACCTGAATTTTAATCAATAAATGAATTTCACTTTCATTTTCCTTGTATTCTTGTGAAACAATTTTCCTATATGAACTTCCAAGATATTTTTGATTTTTTGAACATTTTCGATGGATGAAACTGAAATTTCAGGTACTGCATGAAATTATGTACACGCAGTTATCCAAATAAAATAAGCAATGATTCTTGGAGATATGAATATTCCTGAATTGTCTTAGGTTAATTCAATTCTTTATTATTCACTGCTCTTTTTGAAGATCAGAACACCGAAGGATGATTCTGGGATTTTGTGATTTCAGTATGAAGTGATGGAGCTGAGAATCAAGATTAAATTCTGAGTGTAGCGAGCGAAATAAACTGAATATATTAGTAGACAATAATTGTAATTGAGTATTGCTGTAAACGGAGTGTGATCAGAAGTTCAATTGGTCATTATTTCAAACCATCATACTGACGAAAACTTATTTTGATAATATATTGATATATCGAATGGTTTTTTTCAATGATTTATTATTGAACGAATACTTATTATAAATTGATGAAATTTAGTTCAATGATGTCATAGACTGAAAGTTAAATCCAATCATGTAATCATGACAAAGAAATTCCAGAAATTAATGATGATACTTCATCAGAGTAATTCACAGAATTTTTTCTCCATTTAGTTAACCACTACACGTTAACAATAAACTGTTCAAAAATAAACGATATCAACATTAGATACTTATTTTCGTGACAGTTTTAAGAAACTATCATCAACTTTTTCCCATTATTAAAGATCTGCGAAAATATATCAACATTCCAGTAAGCTTCAAATCATCACATGATTGCTTCAATAGACGGAATATATTTCATTCCGACGTAGAATCATCCCCCTACCGTATGTCATCCGTCTCTGTCACATAATTCTCTAGCTGTCCCCCGTAATATTGTTTATGTCAACAAAATAATGAATTCAACACTGCCGAGCTTCCCAATAACCATTAATTACGGATAAAATGTGTTGGTAGTGTTTTATTTTTCTTGCACGCTCGTCTAGATGCCAACTGCGTCGAGTATCTCACGTTTATTTTTGTCGTTTGTTTCAATGAACCTTTGAATAAATTAAAACAAAACAGCAATTGGCACGATTCACGGACCTCTACAGCCATGTTAAGTTGCCAGAATAAGCGCTACGAGATGGTTTAGAGAGCATTGCGTACATGCTTCGAGCGACACGGATGCTATTTTATCCGTGGGATACTCAGCGTACTGGTTCGAATGTTGGTTTTGTTTCTTCGTCCAGAAGCATTGAATTGGGGTGCGGTTGGTATTGGCTCTGATGGACACTAACAGAAGTTTGTTACGGGGATCGATAAATTTGATTCATGAGAGAATTCACAAAACTGTTCAAAAGTTGATGGATTTTGATTAACTGTATTCAAGCATTAGATTAGTAACAGTTCACTATTTGATGAGGGTTGATAGTTGTGTCATCATGTTAGTAGGTTATACATGATAATTTAGTTTTATCCTCCATATTTTGAATTTTCGATACGATTGAATTACGATTGAATCAGATACTTCCGTCAGCCGAAGAGTACGGTCGGTTAGTACAATCGCTCCAGAAATAATTACTTTTCTGGTGGATTTCTTAGTCGAAAAATTTCGATTTGTTTGTCGGTATTACAGTCTTACAAGTGATTATCCAAATATTCATGAGTACATTTAATTGAATGAGTCAAGCGAGATGTCTCGTTGCTGTTTTTGTGTTGGCAGAAAACAAGCCGTTTTTTGCAACGGGCCGTGCAAAAACCTTTATCACCTGGACTGTGCGAATATACCGGGTGATCTAGTTCCGTATCTATCATCGGTGCCTGGTTTACAGTGGAAATGTTTTGCCTGCAAGCTATTAGAAAACAAACTTGATGACAGAAAACTACATGAAATTTTTGACAGGCACTGCTCTAGCTTGTTCAAGGAATTTACATCAAAATTTGAAATCATGAAAAATGATTACATCATATCAACCCTATCAATATGGAATTCAACAAACTTCCATGTATAGATTGCATGAAGGTAAATCAATTGAACAACTCTAGAAATGATACGCTCAAAGATGTGCATTGTAAAAACATGGAATCTCATTATTCAAGGAAAAATATTATTTTTAAATAATTGAAAATATATATTTTTTATTGATGAAAATTGAGAATAGGAGATACGAAAAACTTGTCGTATCCTTGATCGCTTTTTTCGAGATAAAATTATTAGCGAAAACAAAAATTTGCCATCGTCTTCGAGTTATAAGTTCGATTTTTCAACTTCCCGACATATACGAATATCTTGGTTGACAGTGAAGTTAGTGAAGAATAACTTTCACATTTTCTGGACAGTGGCGTAGAGAAAGTTTCAAAAAACTGTTCAATTTCGAGTTATGACCTGAAGTTGCAGTTTTTCAATGAAATCATATGTGTTGAGTTGCGATGAAAACGATCCTGCTCGAAGGACCAAAATGTTAAGTTGCGTTGATATGATCCGGCTCGAAGGACCAAAATGTTGATTTGCGTGCTGTGGACTGTCTGGATTGAATCAGAATGGAGAAGTTTCCGTACTCAACTATTTAGTTTGATATCTCTACTTTCTAGAATGACAATACAAATCATTCAACTCCATTCTATTTTCAAAATAAACCAATTTATAAATTTTGAGGCGGGAAACTGTGACGTACTTAGTGAGTTCAGAGTGAATATAGCTATCGTGAGTTATGTTATGGTGTAATCCGGATGATCGCGGACGAAATCTACGAATGCATTTGCGCAATTGCCAGATCTACCTTTCTATTTTCATGAAAATAAATTGAAAGCTGTTCCGAAATATCAAACACAAAATTATATTGAAATAATTCACTTCAAGAACAAATTCGATTCATTCATTTATTTTCTATTCAGCCATAGCCCTCGATTATATCATCGCATTCATATATTTTCGCATGTTATGTGCTAGTTATATTTCATAAGACATATATGATATCATATCACGAAAGGTAAACAATCCATGATTTGGTATTGCAAAATCCACGACATATTTTACCAAGATATTCTGGTCAGTTTTTCCGAATATTTGGAATAAATTAGAAGCAGGGCAACACTGTACTTCCGCACGCAAAATCTCAATTTGTTCCTGTGTGAACCCGGTTTTTCACTTGGTACGTAATCAGAATGGTGGAGGAGCCAAAACTAGTTTTTCAAAACGAAATTCTGGAGTCAAATTCGATCGCACAAAAAAAAGGAAAAAATACGGGTGTAATAATTTTTCATATATTTTATGGAAAAAATAAAATCTCAATATTGGAAACTTCCTCATTGTATCAAAAATTTGAACTGTGTGGGAGACGTGTACGCGCTTGTATTCGGTGAAACGGTTGAGTGCAAAATAGGTCCTCGACAGGGCAGGGTAGACAATTTATAACCTTTTCAAAACGAAGAAATATCTCATTTTCTAGACAATTATACAATCAGGAATTTCACGTTGTTATGGACCAGATGCCCGAAAAACCCGACCTTCTCCTTGTTTTCGTATTCGAACGTGCAACTATATGACGCCTAAAATATATTCGAAACCCAAACTTGTAAAATATGTATAGACAGCATGACATCATGAGGATTTAGAGATTACATTTTCATGATGACATCATTTCAAAGTTCTACCAAAATTTCCCAGGAGTAGATATGATACTAAATTAGTAGTAGGTGAAATTGTAGAAACAGACATTTTCAATTAAATTATAAGGTATCTTTATATACAGGTGGAGCCGAGATTAAAGGAACTGAATTAATCGAACAGGGGTGTGGAATATAGGCAGATCATGAGTTTGTCTCCAGATGGTAGATATTTATGCAAACACAACGATACACTACCCGATGTGTCTGTCCCTATATCTTAATATTCTGGATACGCCGTTTGGAAATGATTAATTCACATATGCGGATGTAGGGGGAAATAATTCCATTGCCACAAGCCTCCTTCACATTACCGGCTCTACATTATATCCCGGAAGTTGTCAGCAGTGTTCCCAAATAATGTGTAACGGCAAATTATCTCGAATGTTACACTCGCACCGCAATATATAGCCTCCATGTTCACTCTACCGAATGTAAATATAAATAGTGGACGAAGCAATTTCACTGAATGTTCCCAGATATACTGAAGAAAATTTCATTTCAAACACTGGTCGCATACCATGACATGCATTTTTGATATAGTGTATTTATTTGAGAAATAAGGTTGTGACAACTCTGTTAGATATAAGATAGCTTCGAGTGCAATCCGAAAATATTTAATTATAATAATGGAATGTATCATATGATGAACCGGGGTGGGCAACTATCAGATAAATCGATGAAGGGATGACCGTTCTGATATCCACTAGAGTAGATATCTCAATCAAGTTTAAAAAGATGCGTCATACTTCAATTCTAAACTTCTATCTTATAGAAGTCTGATAAAAGGAGATCATAAAACATATTTTCATTATTGTAAGCGGTACTATTTTTTTTTATGAAGGAGTCCACTTCACTGAATCCAAGGGCTCATTATACTTCCCCTATCACTCTGATACCTCAAAATACATTGGTTCTTTTTAGTAGTTTACAAAGGTTACTAGATTCCCTATGTTCTTTAGGTTCAAAATAGATTTCCTTAGGTTAGTACCTCACAATTGCACAAAATGTGTTCAGTAGTATCAGTATTGTAACGTTATTCGTGGGTTCCAGTAGAGAACAGACTGTTTTCTAACTGACGAACTATTTATTTTCACGTATAAACACCAACAAACTATTTATTTTAACTATTTATATCGACAACGATGTAACCACGTCGCGTTCAATTCTTCAACTCCCTAACGTTGTTTGGAAGCTCGATATATATATGTTTTACATCTGTTCTGGAATGTTCTAGAACTGTCAGTCTTCTGTCACATCT
Source organism: Plagiodera versicolora (assembly GCA_037013635.1). NCBI lineage: Eukaryota > Metazoa > Arthropoda > Insecta > Coleoptera > Chrysomelidae > Plagiodera > Plagiodera versicolora. Next base: position 13,229,410 of record CM072978.1, on the reverse strand, counting down.
TTTCATCTCTCTTCATCAGACTGCTTACAGGATGTTCCATCTTCTTCTATTCTAGAATATTCGAGAGCTTCCAAACATGTGATACAGGGGGATTATTCAAGTTCTCCTGGATTCCATTACATTGCCCCCTCCTTAAGAGACATTCCTCCTGGAATGCATTTTGCTCGTTATGGTGGAGAAAGGAGCAGTTGGTTCCGTTTCGGCAGTGTGAAGTCTGATTGAAGTAGCATGGTACCGTTTTCTGTCTTGGATTTTCCCTAGGATTCCAGCAACATATCAGAATCTCAACTTCGGTAAACCTGAATATGATTTCCAACATATTCCTGACAATTCTCCAATCCAGGCCATCCAAACCGCAAGCCAGCTTTGGTACAGCTATTTTCTGCCTCACTGATTGATCTGAAGTTCCTTCAAATGGTGCCAGTCTATTGAAGTGGACGACTTTGGGTTTGCCGTTGGGTACCTTACTGATGCGGTAGATAACGTCGTTGATTTTCTTTTTCACGCAATAGGGTCCTTCCCAAGAATTCTGCAGTTTAGGACAGAGCCCCCGTTTTCTCTATGGATTGTGGAGCCACACTAAATCACCTTCTTTGTAGAAATTTTCTTCAGCCCGGATATCATAACGGTCCTTCATTCGTTCACTGGATATTTGGATCTTGGAACGAACCAATTCATGGATATCGTTCAACTTCCTTCTCAGGTTCGTTATGTAGTCTTCACCTGCTACGTCCTCGCCAGGTCTGCATCCAAATACCAGGTCACAAGAAAGCCTCATTTCTCGCCCAAACAGTACCTTCGCTGGAGTCTGTCCTGTAGATTCTTGTACTGCTGATCGGTAGGCCATCAAGAAGAAGGGTAGATGTTGATCCCAGTCTCGTTGGTGTTGATCTACAACTTTGCAGAGGTACTTTCCAACAGTTCGATTCATCCGCTCCACCATTCCGTCCGATTGGGGGTGTAATGGCGTCGTTCTGGTCTTCCTGATTCCTAACCTGTCACTCATTGTCCGGAATACTTCACTCTCAAAGTTTCGGCCTTGGTCAGAATGGAGTTCCATTGGTACCCCGTAGCGACTAATAAATTCTTTCAACAGGACATTAGCAACGGTTACGGCTTCTTGGTTAGGAATCGCATATGCCTCCACCCATTTCGTGAAGTAATCCATGCAAACTAGGATATATCTATTTCCATCATCAGTAACCGGAAATGGACCTGCGATGTCTAGGGCGATTCTTTCAAAAGGGCTACCCACGTTGTACTGTCTCATAGGAGCTCTTGGTTTCCGGTGCGGTCCATTACTGGCAAAACAGACGGTGCATTTACGGCACCAATCTCGAACGTCATCACTGTAGTTCGCCCAGTAAAACCGCTCACGAACCTTCTGTAGAGTCTTATTCATTCCAAGATGCCCTCCTGAAGTTCCATCGTGTATGTAGCGCAGTACCTCTGGGACTCGGCTCCTAGGAATCACTAGCTGCATTCGATGATCCGATCCATCAGCGTTTTCCAGTTTCCTCTTCAGCAGGTCATCTTCCACAACCAGGGAGTCCCATTGACCCCAGTAGGCCTTCAAGGTTTGTGATAATGGTGCTACTTCTTGCCAATTGGGACGACGATTTGCTTTCTTCCATTCTCGGAGTTTCCGGACTTCTGGATCTTTCTCCTGTTCTTGTCGGACTGCTGCAGGTAACCAATCATCGCTCACAACAGTAGTTCTGTTGATTGATGTCTCTTCAATCTTCAAACGATCCTCAGCAAACTTCTTGGCTCGTTTGCTTACTCTTCGATTGTGTCCCAGCTCTCCACAGTTCCGCTGGCGAACCGTTCTCTTTGTCTTATTCAGATTCAGAAGACTTTTTATCGCATCGAGTAGGCCTTCAGTAGATTCCTGGTTCAGTGAGCTGTTACCGTCGTCATTCATGTTGTGAACTCTAGCAGATTCACGGGAAGCTTCTGTTGCGGCTTCGAACTCCAACGCTGCTGCTAGTGCATCGGGGAGGTCTTTGGGTCGAGACAAACGTACGGTCCTCTGCATTTCCATGTCTCTCAACCCATCGACGAATGTCTGTACAGCTAGACATTCCATAACAGACTCCGGAGCTGACGGATATGCACAATGAAACAATCTGGCTACGTCGGCTTCAAACTCCTGTAGACTCTCGTCGGGTCTCTGTCGACGATTCTTCATCTGTAACTGGAATACCTGTTGTAGATGTTCTTGACCATATCGCATATTGAGGCGTTTGATGAGATGTTCGTAACTGTCAGCTTTACTTTCTGGGATGGTTTGCAAGATATTCAATGCATCCCCTCGTAGAGCAACTATGAGCGCCACCGCCTTGTCCTTCAATGTCCATCCATTGGCTTTTGCAGCTGCTTCGAATTGCTTCAAGTAATTTGGCCATGATGTCTTCCCGTCAAATGTAGGAGGCTTAACTCGATTTGAAGTGGTTGCGATGTCCGATTCCATTTTCGTCACAATTTGTTCGCTGACCTCAGGTTTTTCTGATCTCTGGACACCTTTTCCAACTTGTAGCTCCAATTCTTGTAACTTTTTCACTATTGCGTCCATTTCTTCTTTCTGGTGAGCAATTTGCACTGAGAACTCTTCACGAAGTGCCAAAGATTGAGCCGAAATCTGTTCTGAAATTTCTTCTCGATGAGCAATCATTTGGTTTACGATCTTGTCCCGCTGAGCAACAATCTCTTCACGAAGCGCCGATGATTCTTCACGTTGCGCAGAAATTTGATTCGCAATTTCTTCACGTTGTGCAGAAATCTGATTTACAATTTCTTCACGAAACGCTGATGACTCTTCATGTTGCGCAGAAATCTTATTCGCAATTTCTTCACGTTGTGCAGAAATCTGATTCGCAATTTCTTCACGAAGCGCCGATGATTCTTCACGTTGTGCAGAAATCTGATTCACAATTTCTTCACGAAACGCTGTTGACTCTTCATGTTGCGCAGAAATCTTATTCGCAATCTTGTCATACCAAGCCGCTGATTTGTCTTCCGGTTCTTCGAAGATGAACGTCTCTGGGTCTTGACCAACGTCAATCAGGTACTCTTTCAAACGAAGTTGTAGCACCGCTTTCGTCCCTGTGGTCTCGAGATCCCTTTCTTCCAACTCTCGTTTCAAGTCTGCCACCTTCAGTTCACTGAGTCTCTTCATTGTTACTGTCTTTTCACTTCAAATGATCAAAACTCCAACTAAATTCACGAATATCCCACTTCTGACACCAATTGTAACGTTATTCGTGGGTTCCAGTAGAGAACAGACTGTTTTCTAACTGACGAACTATTTATTTTCACGTATAAACACCAACAAACTATTTATTTTAACTATTTATATCGACAACGATGTAACCACGTCGCGTTCAATTCTTCAACTCCCTAACGTTGTTTGGAAGCTCGATATATATATGTTTTACATCTGTTCTGGAATGTTCTAGAACTGTCAGTCTTCTGTCACATCTTTTCATCTCTCTTCATCAGACTGCTTACAGGATGTTCCATCTTCTTCTATTCTAGAATATTCGAGAGCTTCCAAACATGTGATACAGGGGGATTATTCAAGTTCTCCTGGATTCCATTACAGTATAATCTTCAAGAATTGGTTATGTTACAGGTGGAAATTTTTGAATGAATTCATTCGATTTGGTTTATTCAACTTATTTATTTAGTATGCATACTGGACTCGTTTCTAACTTCGTAAATGTCTTCTTAGGCATGCCACTGAAAGAAGGTATTTTTTTTAGTTCTACTTTTTTTTGTGAACTTTGCATTGTGTTTACTCATATCTTTTTGATCAGAAAATGAATATAATGCTCCTTTTGCTATTGAAAGGATGAATATTCTTATGATAGTTAGAATTTCCTTATGTATTAAGACCAATTGTTCTATCGTTCGATAAAAATTATTCGAGGAAAACTTCAGTGAATTTATTATACAGATTTCATAGAATGTACGATGTTTTACAAACATTGACAGTTTTCGTTGCATGTTGATGGAACATAGTAAAAATACCTACTCTTTAAGACACTACCGATCCCGAAATGTTCATGGAAAACGCTAGTACACCAATATTTATCAGCTTGAACATGCAATGTTTCACAAATATTGAAGGTTTTTATGTAGTTGAACATAACAAAAAAAAACAGGTTGAACCAATCATAATCAGATCAGCAGTATCATAATATTCAGTTTTTCAGGTATAAATAATGTCAATTCTAGGAATGATGTTATTATTTTATAGTTTTGTTTCTAGTTCCACGAAGAATCATTTATATTTGTCATTTAATGCCCTAACGAACGATCTCAAACTGAACTTGTATACTACTACTAGATGTACTTTCATACCGAGTGAAATCTGTGCAGTATACAAAATATCAACGGTAAGCAAATACGGAGAAACAAATAACAGTACACACTGACAGCAAGAATATAACTCATATTATTGAAGAGTAAATCTGTAGGCTGTTTACGTAGGATGCCTATAGTCCGTTTAATATCACATACATCATGGGGCATCGCTTTATAAGCAATTTTTGTGGGGCATACCTTATCATCATATATTATGTATTCATTTAACCACATAGGAACGTATACTGCGAAATTGTCAATAATTTACCTGCTATCCCAACATATCCCCATGATTTATGCCAATTATTTCAAGTTCACAAAAGCAATTAAGTAAGCGTTATATTTTGTCGTTGGACAATGCTGTTTGTTATTTACCCACACAACTAGCAATGATCCCAAGATTTATGGAAGCACAAGTTATATAGTGATGTGAGCGAAATCTTTGATACCTTATCATTATTCAAGCCATCTGGGTGATATTTTTCAACCTTTTTTTTAATCGAAGCTAGATATATACAAGTTTTTATGCTAGTTTCTTCTTCATGTGTATGTATGAAGTATGCAGAGGAATAATAAAATATCTTGAACCTATTCACTTCACAAAACCTCATGAATTGCGTATCAAACAGCTACTTATCATGTAAAGTAATATTCAGAATCATAATCATAAAGTTTGAACAATTGATGAATACAAATGATTTATCTTAAAATTTGCAAATCATTTTCAATGGAAACTAATGATCTTTTTCCAGTGAGAAATATTGAACTTATTCAATTTGCTAATATGGCAATTCAAGTTTGAAAAACTAGACCAATAGTCAAGGAATATGATGAATGTGATAACAAGAGCATATTCAATTCCACCAATTCTTTCAAGTCCAAAGAAAATATATCGAAGTTCAAAATTCATCAATTCAATAAATTTGCAATGGAAAGGTATCCTTCATTTTTATATTGAAATTGAAATAACAAGAAAAAAAATGGAGAGAAGTCTAGAATATGGCTGTTTCCACATGTCTCGATAACAAAATAAAATAGAATTACATAAAATTCATATTCTGTTTTCTTTTTCATTCAACCGATTTTGAATGGATTTTCAAATTATTTTTCAAAACCTCAGAAGGAGTTATTCAATGGATGGAGATGTAGTGCTATGTACTGTGAAAGAACTCAACAATTATGATGATGTTCAATAAAATTTGTAGCTCTCGTATTGTTGCTGCTTGATGAAATTACTCTGATATATTTTTTTGAATATTGATATCCTATATTGATTTCAATATTTTCATCAGAACTTCAACATATTCCTTTCAAAAATATTGCAATATGAGAGAAAATTTATTTCAATTGAATAATGAAAGCTTTCATGGAGCAAGTTCCAATACAATAATGAGCGTTGTTGGGAGTCATCTGCTAAATCATTATTTTTCAAGATATATTTTTAGAGAGAGCGAAAGATACAATAACAAATATTTGGTCGTGTGTAACAGATAGACAAACTATTTCATATACCCGACATTGCTGAAAGTACAGTATCTGAAAAATACGAAAAATGTATTTTACAATTTTCTATTGCAGCTCTTTCGAAACTGAAACGGGAAATCAAGAAAAAAATTATTATCCTTACATGAAGATATATGGGAAAGTGTTCATAGGAGTTAGGAACTCCAACAGGTATCATCATCGTCCTCAATTGACATTCACATATCCTGATCTTCCATTCGTGAGAGAGCTCGGTGTTGATATTCATAAGTTCCTACAACAGGATATCGCTTATATAGAGTCAGATAAAAGTAATAGAACGTCGATGTGACTGCCCATTGAATAATGGTGTACTTCCCATATAGACTTCCTATTATAGATGATCTCAGCGGTACTTAAGAAAACCAACTTGCGAACTAGAATCATAAATTCTTCACACCTTTCAAGTTGTCTTTCTTGTGGTTTATCTAAAAAGATACGGCTGATATGTTGAGGAATTACGCTCGGTAGTGGCCTTGGAACTGTCTAAGGGGAAATTTATCACCAGTATCGATAGAATCTCCGTTTCATTGTGCAAATCCGAAGTTATAGCTACCTACAAGGAGAGGAAATCACAAGTTTTCTGAGAATACGCTGTATCAGCTATTGATTGGAATAGACCGATGAGATTGATTTTGTGTTGTGGCAAAAATGTTTCCAAATCAATTCGAACAATCCATTTGCCTAAAGGACGAAAAATAGATTTGAGAACTCTGTTGACGAAACAATTTTCATTCAACTTCGAAAGACTTGGAAGACTTGAAGGATTGAGGATATATGGAGTGTTTTTCAAAAATGGTTCCTTCCTATCACTTTTTTGTTTTCACAGGCGAGCAATTGCAATTCGATGTGATTTTTTGAATTTTCATGAGATTTTGGTTTGACGAGACATTGCCTTCACATTCACATTTTCAATAGAACACATAGGCCAAGAATAAGAAGAGGTAATTTGTGAAGGAAAATATTTTTTATTGAATTCCACTATTAATATATCTCATACTTCATTTCGAGAGTATATTCTTTTACGAAAAATGTGGCTCATATACTTGAAAATAATAGAGATCGCATCCTCGATCTCTATTTTCCAGTTCAGTTCACTATCGCAAATAAAAATTGAACATTGCCGACCATGTTTAGGTTGTATTCCGTTTTAAATCACGCTATGGTTTATTTACTGATAATGTTACCACTTTCTTGAATATAATGTTATCATTGTGTAAATTATTGATGTATTATTTTTCGCCATTCATGAATTTTCAACCGATAACGTAAATGTTTGATACACATATTTGATTGTAACTGAGGTATTTCATTCAGAGAAATATTGAACTAATTCCAACCTGTTTGCCTTTTCCTATGCGTCATTCGTGAATTATTATCGTTTATCGAAATATTGCAACAATGTTTTTCATATAGCATGTATTAATCGTCTTTACCTTGGCCGTTACTACAGATGCCTGCATTCGTACACAGCACACCTCCAGAGTTTGTCGCATAAAACCTGATAAAAATTGAAATAAAATGCCACGTAAACGACACTCGTTCGAAATGAATTCGAGCTAGTCCAAAATAAAAAACAATATCCGTGGCCATGTGTCTCTTAAACAATAAATGAAATCACAGAACGACTATTCATTTTTGCTTCCCGCTGCTTTCCTCTACCAGGAAGGATTTTTTAGGTGTAAATTATAATGTGAATTTCGTTATTTAAGGCCTCTCCATTGAACATCTATCTCAGTGGTGTCTCAATGGAAAACTTTTATTCAAAGGAGTCATAATTTGTTAAAAATGAATATATAATCGGAAGTAAAATCGAATTCTACTGAATTGAGTATTGAATTGTATACTGAATAGTTTCTGTGGTGATATTTTCGAGTATTATTTGTGATAAAATCTGAGGGTTTCATTAGATATTGACAAACAAACATATGAACAAACAGTCACTATTCAAACAGAATTTTTGGGTAACGATCATATATTTCGAAAGTGAAATGGTATCATTCAACTTTGAAATTTGATCAATGAAATATTTTGTACTCACCATTTCCATAATGATTTTATGCCAACAATATTCATTGTCCTTTGATTCTGTTGATATTATCGATTTTGTTTTTCAAAATATGTTGGTGATGTATCAACTCTACTTCAAATCAGATATACGATTATGATGATACTGTTGATTTTGTTTACATAATTGTATATTATTCGTCTTACAGCATTAACCAGAATTTTGCCAGAAATATGCGTGAATATTCATCGATATCTCTTATTTGTTTATTCTAGGGGTACGCCACTGAATATTATGTATGTTTGGGTAAAATAAGGCCCTTTGTTCGAGACTGTTGGGGGCGAAACCAGTCGCTTAACAGAGTAATTCTTTTTGTGGTCTTTCAAAATGTTTACATTGTAAATTGTATGGTGAGACAGCAGTCTTTGGTTCAGAATGACTCCATCATCATTGTCAAAATGCAGATTTGGTATAATTTATTTCACAAAATTATCCTCAGAGAATCTCTTAACTACTGATTTGATCTTCAGGAATTCCTCATGCGATAATTCACTACTCACAATCATCAAATGTATGTATCATTATTTATATTTTTTAATGTGAATGTGAATATAAATCAATGAATTGATTTGTCTCATAATATTCATCCTTCGTCAAAATTATTCTGGATGTCACGGAAACGATAAACTTTATCCAAACAATTTTGTAACGTCGAAATATTCAAAAATACCAATACATTCTCTCCAAATTCTCGAATGAGACATTGAAAAAATATGTTAGTGTACAAATATTCTGAAATTTCACCGAATATACTACATGCCCCACTTTGAATATGTATCAGCAAAGTATTTCCCCAGAAATAATGGTTGACTACTTGGTCATAAGATTCGACCATAAAATGAACTTTAACAGCCATACATATAAAGGAAAGGGTATCAATATTGACACAGCTAGTCAAATATATAAGATGATCTGCCGCCCAATGATTGAGTACGGTCATACAGTACTCCTTAATTGTAAAAATAGAGCCCTGAATAACCTCCGAGTTGCTGAAACGTCATTCCTGCGTAAGGTTACCAAAATGAGACACCCTAATAACCCTCTTCAATAACCCGTCCAATGATTTACTATACCAGAGGACGAAAGTTATGCCAATTGATGAACGTCTAAGATTCCTCACTCGAAAATTCTTCAAAAAACCAGAAAACCTTGAGGTTGTAGAGAGATTTGCAATAAGAAGAACACCTGGCATAACGCCCTACCATAGACACCATCAGCAGACAATTTTGGAAAACATCTATGACTTAATCAATTGAATTCAAATACTTCATATATCCACATAAAACCTACTGATGTATTTTTTTTTGTATCGATTTGTTATGTTTTATTTCATTTTTTTTTCTCTTAATTTGTATACAAACTTAAGAATCACAATGGGCAGAAGGACTTAGGTCGATAGCCTATTGGATCAGTGTGAATTGATTCAATAAAGGACATTCATTATTATTATTATTATTATTCTACATGATTATTCTGGAATGATTATTATGGGTAATATTGAGTAACTACATGATTTGACGTAACTAATTGATATGTCATATTGTGTAGTACTAGAAAATGAACAATAATATTTACTCTCAAAACTTACCGATTCGTATAGAAGAAACTTTCCAGTGTATCACTATTTGATATTGTTTTTCCTAAAATCCTGAGAATTTTTATGGTGAGAATATGTGACTAGTTTTTAGAAACTTCTATTTTAGCAAGCACTGCTGTGAGAAAAAAAAATATTTTCGAGATACTTCGCCATTATAGCTACATTAGTATTGGAAAGTTATATTTTCAGAAGCGAAAGCTTGATTGGTTGTTTTGATCTTTATAATGTGATGTCTACTGCAATAGCATTCGCATTCAATGATATGAGTTTCAATACCAAATTATACCAAATTATAAATATTTTAGTCTGATTAATGTTTGCTTCTACTGACTTATCTGTAGATGAATTCAAATTCACAAATATCATCAAATTTATGTGCTTCAAATTCTAGCAAGGTATTTTCAGCTCGAACCCCTTGTAGATCTAGAATAATGTATCCATCAGAACAAGGGTCCAACACGAATCATCTAGTTCAGTGAATAAGAATGATAAAACGTAGCATCGACAATATCAGCTGAGACGTTCGTAGATAGGCATCACAAAAGTCGAATCATCAGATGAAATCAACTGTCACTTCGATGTGTGAGTCGAGCGTTTCGAAATAGACCAATCAAATCCCGTTTCTTGAAAGTCGGCGCTGGTGGTATATGTGACATCGGATCGCTAGGAATTATCGTAAAAAAATTTCATCGAAATGAATCCAAGATAAGAATTTGTTCAGCATATGCATTGGAATTTGTTAATCTTCATGTGAAACATTTCCCAAATTCGCTTCTCTATACAGAACTCAGCAAAGGTTAAATGAAAGAAGTTGTATTAGACTTCAGATTGACGATCGGTCAGTTAACTCCAGAAAAATAAGCGGGATATTATTGTCAATAAACCCTGAATAGACGATATGACAGCTGTCATATTATGCAGATTCTTTCCAAGATGAATGGAATAATATCTCAATTGTATTTTGTTATCTCGCAAATCGCTTCGACTTCTTTCAAAATGGTGCTTCAAGGGTTTTCTGAATTTTTAGAGAAACCTTTCTTTTCAAAAATTCGTGACCTTCTAAGATTTGAACCAATATCTCTATATCGTTTTTGATGTCCTTACGGAAAATTCAAACTGCTTTTTCCAATTTTCCGTTGATTTTTACAGGATTTATCAAGCGATAGTTAATCAGAAGCTGATTATGGACTATACTGAGTTTCATATGCCACTCTTTCTACTTGATCATTGTTGAAATTATAATAGTGGTCGAGATCTCTAGGGAAGAGAAACTTAAAATGATCACCTAGCTCACATGATTTGATTATATAATACTTATTATTTCTAGGATATCTGAAGACTAGATGAATAATTGATCTATATTGGCGAATGAGTATTATTGAGAATGCTCTGACTCCCTCGTCCAAATGGAAATCAAAAACTTTTTTGTCTATCTTCAGTCCGAAATCTTGGATGTTTTTGTTTTCTACATTAGCATCACAATTATTTCTCGATTGGATATTATGAGTGAATAAAACCCTGAAAAAATATTTATATGGAGCAGAAATTATGCAGTTAAGTTCAGAGCAACTTTAAACTGAGTAAGTTGAACTGAAGTGTTTATTATCTTTGGTAGAATTTTGTGACAATCTCCTGCATGAAACCTCTTTCATTAATAATATACTCAAGAACTTGACGACTGTTGACCTCGGTAATGAGTGATTTTTGCTTCAGTTGGAGCAAGAGTTATACAGAAAAATGCAGTCTGAAACAAGTCTCTGAAGTTAATAGTCTCTAAAGTGTTGCGATGAAATGGTCGGGAATCCAACTTTGGAACGTGAAGTTGAAACTATGAAGTGTTCACTTGGACTTCTGTATGTCTGAACAAAAAGTACAAAAAGTGAGTCTGTGCATTGAATATCAGAGTAAGAACTTCGTCTATGGAAAATTATTGAGAACTGCGACGGGAAGAGAAATACTTGTGGAGAAATGAATAAACGAAAATAAACTCGATTAATTTGATTCAATCTAGATTTTGGAAAATTCTGATCAATAGTTAGAGGTAGTCTAAAGCAATATTCCGATACTTCAATAATATTTTCCATGAATATTACTGATTAATAATTACTGAATAATAATCCTGAAATTCGAATTTTTTTTCCTTTGAGAGATTTTTCGCAGAAAATTTCTCAGCGTATATTATTTACTTTTCTGAAGTATCTGTTCTGGAGAAAAATCAATATAAATTTAGCTATTATCAGGTATTTTTTGTTGAACATATAGAATGTTTAAATTTCTTTCAAAGTTCCGCTGTTTGTTACAGACCTTAAACTATATCTTTCCTCCCATAATAAGTAATAGAATATTTAATAATGTAATTTTGAGTGATTTTCGTCCTCGAGCCCCCTGAAACGATTTACTGGATACGGGCCTGCTCTACAATAATGTATCACACATCATGGTTCAATATCACAGTTTGAAAAAAATCTAATTTCATTATTACATGTGCGAAGTGCTTCGGAAAAAAACATTGAACTCCTGTTATCAAGAGAAATAGACATGATACAAATTTACTATATTTCGCGTCGAAATGTTTGTGGTTGCGATCGCCTGACATGTCTCTGATTAGAAAGACACTGTGCTTAGAATCAAAAACATACACCCTGAACACACCAATGGAATTATATTTCCAAAATTGTGATATGAGATGATATACCTATACCAATTCTGAGTGCATCGTTTTCCATTGTTCTTAGGTTAATTTTAATAATTTCAGGTTATCTTCAACTCCGCGACCGAGACTCGCCTTGATGAATAGTATGAATTCGATAACCACACTATGTTTTTTGATAAATGAATTATTATTATCGTAATCATTTACTCGAAAGGCAGAATTTGAAAGTCGATGTTTTCAAATAAATATAAAATTAAAAACTAAATTTATCTTTTGCCTCACCCGCATTCGATATTATTGAATGTAATGATAAGTTTATATAGCAACTAAAGAATTAATCTCAAATGAGAATGCACCAATGAAATCACATATTTGTTACGATTTGAATAAAATATGTGCTTTCATAGGTGCATTCTCATTTTATTTCATTTATTTCTTGCTCTATAGACTATACCATAATAGTAAAACTATCAAACTGATATCATGCTATATGGAAACGAAGGAATCTATATGAAAGAATTCTTTTCCAAGCTCATCAGCCCAGCGGATCATTTCTCGTGCGTCATCTGCGTGTCAAGTCGAGTCAGAGCAAGGCACGCCAGGAAGGAAAGGATACGTATCCGAGAGGAGCACGCTTGGTTGGTCGCATAAACATGCCGGCGATAAGTAACGCCGCACGTTCGGATCAATGAATTTTCAGATTATCCGACGAGACGTTTCGTGATTTTTCAATAATTTCGTCGCTGTACCTTTGCCTTTCCGCCGAAGATGTTTTCGGGTCGTTCATTAAAGCGATGTGTCTGCGCCTGTCGCATGTCATGCCTCTCACTATCAAAAGCAGTGACGTAGCGGAGAGTGTTCCTGAAATAAAACAGGTCATGCTGTTGGGTGGATACTGAAACTTTCAGGCTGAACTCATGTATTTTTCACAAAGAATAAACATAAATTGGAGCTATTGATCAATTATACTTGATAGACTTGTCAAGGAAAAAGTGAACAGAAATTCAACTGGTTTATATTATTCCAATAATTACTATTACTGTGATGTAAATGACAAGGTTATTTATGATATTTTTGATAATGCTGAAACATGGCGGAATATATTGAATCAGCAGTATTCTTTGATAACCTTGCATATTACGTTTTTTCTCAGTTCAGTCAGTCTAAGTTGGGCGAAATGTTGATTTTGAATATTTGTTTGAATATGGTATTTTCTTGCAAGCTGGTTTAGACGACCTAACAATGCAGGCAAGAGTTAACAGACATATATTTCAGCATTTCATAACAATGAAATCTTGACGAGTTTGTATTTGTAGCAACAGGAGTGAAAAAACTGTTACAGGGTATAAGTTTTCTCGTTTTTTTTTTTTTCAAATGTCCGCACTTTCTTGAATACACAAGTCAGTTTATTTTATTTTTATCTGATAACTATTATAAATTGGCGTATTGCTCAATTCTAGCTTGACATCAACTGGTCTGGTGATGTTAAGCGAATCCTTACAATTCTTTATCCGTAATTTGTTATTCATTATTTCTAGAACCCAACGAAAAATTATTCGAGTTGAATATATCTATTCTCTAACACAATATCAAGTAGCTGTCGTTCAGCCAAAAAAAACTAGAAGTAGAGACAATAGACCCAGTTCATGTTGCATTATTATCCAATTCTCAGCTTCATTGAGATATCGGGTATCTATCAAGTTAACGGGTTTGAAATTGATTACCTAATCTGTCCACACTCAGATTATTCATGCTTTGAAATGAACAAGAATAGATGCATCAGATCTGTATGTATAAGTCTTAAAAAAACTTCTAACTAATATTGCATTATCATTAAGCTTACAGCTCAGATGAACTTTATGTATCGGCTACGTTTGAAAATTGTGTATATATTTATGCTATCAATTATTTTGTTGAACATAATTCTAAAAAACGAACAGGAAGACGGATAAAATTTTCAATCAATCAATCAATCTTTTGATCAGTTACCTTTCAGGAGTATTAATTTTTGTTTATGTGATGAGAATATTTCATCTGAATATATATATATATATATATATATATATATATATACTCATATGATGTGTTATTAGCCTTTAATTAGCAGTATTTCAATATCTATGACATCGGCCGTCACTAGGTTTCGTCCGTATAATAATATAATTCACATATGGTAATGATTATATAACTTTCAATACTTCTCAAATCGGAGAATTTAATGAAAATAACCTCAACTATTATAATCCGGAAAAAATCACATATACATACCAGAATATGATAAGTTAGAATTGAATTTTGAATTGTTTTGTGACGCCAATGTCGCCAATGATTCTTTATATTCCTATCTGGGGTAACCTTTTGAAGGGTCTCATTAAGTTCTGTCAATTCGGATACTTTAACAATTTTACCTGACGTAAATGATAAAATGATGATAAAGAGACAATTTGGTGGTGAATACAAGGTAAGCCTACCATATGTTATGATTGGTTATATTTCTTTTCATTCCCGAAAGTAATATGTATTATTATTGCTGTGTTCAATGAATAGAAATAAGTAAACAGTTGCTATTCGATATGTTTTATGTTTCATAGTCTATTCATTTGAGGGAGTTTGAGAACTTTCATTGGTTCTGAACTAGCTATGATTTCATTACAGTGTACAATTTTATCAGAACTACATTTGAATTATGACTCATTTCCATTATTGTTTGATTCATTTCAATTGGAGAATTGACACTAACAAATGTCAGATTTTCATATTGGCTATATCTCCTCAACCTTATGGTTTAGGTATATAATATATCATTCAAAAGTATTAGGATTATTTTTCAGGTAATTCAATAATGTACAGGACATTCCTTCCAAAATAATGACATTCTCCTATTTTTATATGTACCAGTAGAAAGATGAATTTAAAACGACCCTGTTGAATGAATTTCTCGACACAGAACTTATACATAGGTCTTTGTTATGCTATACCTTGAATATGAGGTTTTAAATGAAAATTATGGAAAAGTAAAGATCACTTCTTTCTCTACCAAAAATTAATAAACTGCGAAATACATCGAATGAGCGCATTGTGATTTTTAACGATTTGTTCTCTCGATGAATATTCTTTTATATTTACAGAGAAAAATGAGAAAATCAGGCCGAAGAACATCGCACACGTTTCACGGAAATCTACTGGTAAAATATTCCACATAAATTTTGAGATATCAGATATTTTCGAAGTATATTGGATGTATGTACTTATACATCCAGTGGAATAAAATTCAATACATTGAATATTCTTAGATTTTCTCTCTAAAAAACTGTTGCGAACGTTAAATTCATTCATTATCACCATTCCATGAAAGCTTGACAGACAAATCAAACAGTAAAAGTACCACGATAACGATGATGAAAATACAACTCTAACAATTATTAGAAATAAAAAATATTTGAGACAGTATACCATCACTGTATTTCAATCAGGACTGCCGAATACTGAAATTTTATATCATCATGGAAATAATTGCTATACAGTATCCAAGAAAACGTTCCACATCTTCGATATTATTGTCTTCCATCTAGCACTCTCGATAAAGTGCTTACAGCATTCCATTGTCTACACTTAAATCGAAGACTGCTTTTGGAATATAAAGTATGACAACGA
Organism: Plagiodera versicolora; assembly: GCA_037013635.1. Classification (NCBI taxonomy): domain Eukaryota; kingdom Metazoa; phylum Arthropoda; class Insecta; order Coleoptera; family Chrysomelidae; genus Plagiodera; species Plagiodera versicolora. The sequence goes on along the minus strand of CM072978.1, from coordinate 13,213,549 downwards.
CTTTGCATAAGCCTTTGAACTAACGTGAATATAAAACAAGATCAGAAGGATAAACACATTCATTTCCATCGCTGATCGTCCTCATCAACTTCCATACCCGATACGGTTTTAAGATAGCTAAATTATTCATATTCATTTACTCGCTCCCAATTCAACAGATAATGTCACCCATCACGTGTGACTCTAGAAGAAGTCCATCGCGTAGAGAATTCCGAAGCATATGACATTGTAGCGATAAAGTTGAGCTTTTGGCATTGTCTTAATACTCGATCTCTAGCAATTATTCAGGAAGAGCGACATATTCGTTTGATAGACACTGTCAACTTAGTTAACTGAATCAACGTCGAGCGATTTGATTATATCTCAATCTGGTTGAACTGAACCAGTTCTTTGGGATATGTTATTCTGGAAATTAAATGTTTCAAACACAAGCGCCGTGGAATTGGGAAAGAAGGGGTTGGTAGTTCTGTGCAGCTTATTTGATTTTCCATAGATAGTAACAACAATATCAATCGCACGCTCACAGCATTCAAAATTTTTGAATATATTGATAGTATCATTTTCCATCCAGTTGACTCAGAACTATCCATAGTTCTTCAGGAAATTCCATATGTAATTAGTTCGAAGAAAAATACATAGATTTTTTATCTGGAAACTATCATATTTGGAAACTCTAGAACTAGAAATCGAGTATTCTTTTTTATGAACGGATTCAGTAAACGATTGAATGTTTGTAGAATTCGGATATTGGAATCCAAACTGCCTTTAAAAATCTAGAAGTTTCGAGCAATTCAGTTCTGAAATTGGAAATTTCAATTCAAGGCAACTTGCGCATTCAATTAATGAATTAAATATGGTTGACATCTACAAGTCGATATTATGTTCTTTCGATACTACTTTGCTCAGAAAACTATTGCACATTATATATAGGAATACGTTTTCTTTTGTTATCTTCTTTTTTGTCAAAGATAAAAGCGACTCAATGCAAGAACTGAAAATTCTCCAAAGTAACGCTACTGGTGTAGCAGTTTTTCTTAACTTGGACGTTAATAAATCGTTCTGCAATAACTGAATGTTGACTATTTCTAGAACTCGTTTTTCTCATCTTGATGAATCGATTTCAATAAAGAATCTAACGAGATGAGTCTTTATATCTGCAAGGTTTTTATGCTACCACTTTTCAATATTAAGCGCTCTGAACATTTTAATTTTCGTTCTCAATCCATCAAATGGAAAAGAGGTTGGTTAAATAAACTAGATAGAGATGTTATTCACATGACAAGTACTCAATAATATAAATATTTCCATTCGTTCAATCATAGGGTATTTTATTCTAACTTTGGAGTATGTTGAGTTCTCGTATAAGTACACTTAATTAGACCATGAGAAACAACCGTTGTACACAATTTTATTATTTCGTGAAGAAAGTTTTGGAACCAAAAATATTAACTTCTAGTAATCTATCGATGATACAACTATATTGGCTAATATTTAACGTGAAAGGACGTGAAATGTGAAAAATTCCATTCTAGTGATTGACAAAACTGCTCATTAATTATTGAAGAATAATCCCAAATGACTATACACAGTAAATTTCCGACTAAGCCTACACAATCTGGTATATTTTAAATATAACTCAACTTGAAAATTCTATTCTTGTAACTTAGTAAGAAATGATATTGTATTTATTTGAGAAAAATTGTTTCAACGGCTGTTGTTGGCCGTTTTTTGTTGATGATATCTGAATGTATATGATATTATCAATTCCTACCCTTCGGAATTTGAAATATCTCCATCCAATTATCCCAATCAGTTGATATTCCAGTGTTGGATCTTTGTTGAATTTTAACGAGATACTTTTATTTGAGAGCTTTTTCAGAAAGCATACGAAGCATATTGAAGACCCATTCTCTCATTACCCCTATACCAATATGTATGAATACATCGAAATTTTCAATAATTGAATGAGTTTTCAGGATAACTTTATACGAACAAAACTAGTTGCCCCATTGCTTAAATCAACTCCTAGAGTTTGGAATATGAGACATACAAAATTACGAAATATTCACTTTTCGTGGATCAAATAAAATGTATTAATATTGATTTTATATGACTGACATATTATTCTGAATTATAAGTATAATATTACTTCAGAAGTACCAGAGATTTATATAGCAATGTATTTTTCTAGTTTCCTAATATTATGTATTTTTCAGAAACTGTACGAACCGAAATAAGGGTTCGTGAACAGGTGAGATTTTTATTGATGCCTAGGGTGAGAAGCATTGTTTCTGTCAGATCACTGAATACCACATTCTATTATGGAACACAACAGCTCTACAAAAATGCAATCAAGTGGAAATGGGAAAAGTAATAGACAAGCGTTGTCTGCTCTTTCAACGTCGATGGCATTTATTTTCGTCAAGGAAATGAGACGGTTCTCCGAGAAGAGGGTATATCGATATATTTTTTATGGATCTGAATTTTGAGGTTACATATTTTTACATCATGTACAGCATTTTGGGAATAGTATTTTCTGCAATGAGTTTTTTTTTTATTTGAATAAAACACATATAGGGGCTGGTCAATGTTTGATTTGGATCTTGAATGATGGAATGATGATGACATACAATTTTTTTATAAGAAATTAAAAAAATATCTACTACACAAACATCAATATTAACTCATTTTCAAATAGCATGCAATTTGATCATGTGAAATAATGATTTACATCTCTCATATCAATATTGAACTTGAAAAAGTCGATAGTTCATTCATCAAATGTTCGACATATTTTTTCTTTTCAACAATAAGCACCCCATTATGATATCGAATTCGAAGTATCTACATAATTTTTCGAAGGAGTTGGGATCGCTAATTTCATATCACATTTGTGAATTTCTGTGGAGTCTAGTTATCTTGAAGACCACCAAATATTCTAAAAGTGTCATCGACGTGTTCTTGTGTACTCATGTTCTATTATTGTCACCATCTGATATATATTTTCTTGAAACAAGATCATTGGAAAAAGTGAACCAAATTTCAGCATTTTGAGAAATATAATGAACATCATCAACTATTTTCACTAACATCGTTAACTTTTATGATTCTGTCACCACACCATCGATTGAGTTGATAATTATCAGTTATTTATGAAGTCATTTATGAAAATATGGAATACACAAGGGCTTAATGTTTATTATCTGATATTGATTCCTATTAATTTCATAACTGAATATCGACTATCATTGACACAACATTGATTTATCGTTCTGAATTCTGAATCTGAATTCCTTAATTTTGAGTCTAAGAAACACGATATGGAAGAAAAGGTACATAGAAATCATGATATGTTATGAAACGATTTTGGTGGAATTTTTCCTGGAATTTGATGATTTATTAATATTTGATTATGGACGTCAACGGACCTCATTTTATTAATTTATTCAGTTAGCACACAGTTCTACATTCCTGTTTTATTTGATATTCGAACATTTCTCAAATGTGACAGATTCTCAAAAGTCATTTATTTAAAACATTCGTATCAGGTAATATCTACTAGAACTTCTTCGAATGAAATCGCAGCACATCACGAACATTTCCAATTCACTCGACCGATATCGAAGAAACAGCTTAATGCACTTTTTTGGCTGCACGTAATCCTCCATTCGCGTCTAAAAGCGTACTTATGTTGTTGTATAAGTAGGTACAAATGCATGTCGTAGAGATGTGGAGCTTTCATCGCTCTCCTATAATCCGCTCAAGAGGGAGCCATTCCAGAAGACGCGATTAATAGAAATCGGTGATTATGCATTTCGTTGAAATAGTGAGAGGTCGAGTGGACGAGAGGCGGATCGAGCAAAAAAGAACATGGCACAACGTTGAAGGACCTGAGCTTTTCCGAACTAGGTTCAATCAGGTTCAAGAGGGTGGTAAAGGCACGAATTGTCTAGCTTCTCTGCTCTTGTTTTATTGAACTGCGATCGTATGGATCACCTGCTATATTAAATTATTTCACAATGGCTGACTTGGATGATATACACAGTGTAGTTGAAGAACTTGAAGATTATTTTTAGCTATAAACCTTCAAGGCTGTCAGTGAACACTCAATGGAACAGTTCATTCGTGAGAGTTGCAAAATTTCATCAATTCCAATAGTCTGGCATTCGAAATTGATCAAGTTTAATAACTGAGTTTTGAAATTTCTCATGGAATCAAAACCCTCCTATCGGCTGCTTGATGCTCTGCCATGAAAAGGACTATTCCGATTCCTATTTGCAGAGAATATGCGACTGGTAACTCTACAGAAATGCAGATTTATTCTGTTGATAACATACTCAAACTATACCTCCAGTGATCTCCATGACAGATAAAACCGTGGAACTAATTAATTAAAAAAAAAACGAGTCTACTAACATAAAGGTAGTACTCATTCATTATCTGAAGTGAGTATAATAGGGGCACAAATTCTCAGAAGCTCTTCAATAATGCATCGAGATTGGAAATCTCTGCTGAATGAATTCCATAACTATTCAAGTATTACTGTTACGGTTGATGATGATGAATCAAACTAGTGGGAGGTCCAGAGAAGACCAAGGCATGAAACCTCCAAGCTGAGCCCGTTATGCACCCACCGACCCATGGATACTCGAGATACAAAACAATTATAACCGTTATCGGTATAGGTTCTAAGAATTAAAAACCTTCAAAAATTTCAAGCTGATATCCATTACTCCAATCAATCCATTTTGTTGCATGTTGATGTAGCCACAGAACCATATGGAAACATCAAAATAAAATAACGAAACAATCTAGGAAAACGATATTCGGAGTTCGGGTTGCCAGGACAGGCGTTACAGGATAACTGTTTCAACCAGATTCGTTTGATCAAATACTTGTGCATACTGTTCAGTCGCAGTATAACGTATAATGATTGAACTTTGATACGATACCAATTGTAGAGTCATGATCCTTGATTTGCATGATTTTGAAGTGGAATGGTAAATCGAAAATAATGAAGGGGTTCTGAATAGAAGAAGTTGAAAAATATTGGAAGTATACCAACAGTATGCCAACATATAGATCAGATAGGAAGAAAAAAATATACAGGTGTAAAAATTTGAACTAATCCAATTCATGCAGGCCTAGTTACACCAACCACAATACAAGAGCACAAGCTGATTGAATCAAATAGCTAGGTCAATAATATGGTTTCTGAAGCGGGAGAGTGATATGTTGAAGATTTAAAGGTTGTTCAAAGAGTTGGCCAATCGAAGACAAAGCTGTTGTATGAGTAATTGAATCTATGAAAAGAAACATAAAAGGTTTGCACCTGTCCAGTTGCACGGCTGGGGACAAGCAGAGATATTTTGGAGAGAAGCTCGGGGCTGGTACACAATCCATTGACAATTTTAAATAGAAGTGTTAAGTCTCTTCGTTTCCTGCGTACCTCAAGAGAAGGTAAGTTCAATATGTGTTCCACTGCTGCATAGCTGCAGTATGCACGCATCTTGAAGGCTATATATATCAGGAAATTGTGCTGGACAGCCTCAAGCTTCGCCTTATATGTAACGTAATGGGGGGACCAAACTGTGAAACAATAGTCGAGATGAATAAAGTGATTTGATAGCAGGGATGTTAGTAAAATCGCAGGTGGTTCTTTTTATGAAGCCTAACATCTTCATAGATTTCTGAATTACAGAAGAAATGTGAGATTTATAGGTAAGTGTGGAGTCCAGGATCACACCAAATCCTTGGATTCAAAAGCCGAATGTAGGGTCATATTATTTATACTGTATTCAAAAGAGATTGGGTGACGTGTTCGATGAAAACGAAGAATATGGCATGTGGATGCATTTAAACACATTCAACATTCAGTTCATTATTTTAAAACACTTTAAATTATCAGCGGATAGCAAAGCTTCACTTCATTCTTGAAATCATCAAGTGGTCAAGAGATGGCAGGTTGGAGTTCAAATGAATCATTTCTTCAAGATTTGGATATGGAAGTTTGTGAGCCAAATCATGTGAACTCCTTTTGAATTGATTGATATAAGTACTGCAAAAAGTATATGCATTCGCATGCTATATTTCGATATATCACGTCACTATGTGGTTAATTCATAATAAACAAATATACATCTCTGAAAGCCGATCCTGTACGTCTCATTACGAAGAGTGGGCACTCGAAAAATAGCAATAACGGCCAGTGACTGCCAACACAAGGGTTGTATATTCGAGAAAGAGGATATGGGGATCCGCGCCCGACTCCACCCATATCCCATATGATAAGGGACGTATGAAGTATAATGAGGGTAATGTGGAAAGCTCGGCTCTCTAGATCCGCCCCGCCACTTCCGGTTAATTACTCGACTAGAAACAACGAAAAACAATGGAAGAACGAAAACGTGGTTGGCTGCCTCCGTGCAGGATGTATGGTCGCAACCAATGGAGGATTTTTTCGAGTGTGAAATGCATGAGTTGGAATCAAGTGCTTCTGTTACAGCGTTGCCGGCTATACAGCTAACAATTGTTGCATCAATTTATCCTGTATTTGAATAATGGCATTAGGTATATTTTTTGCCATTTGTAGAATAACTGCTATGACGTTGTACTGATTTATATTATGGTCGATATTGATGTTTGATATAGTATATCCCTTCCAGATATCCGAATATTCGTTAGTAGGACAAAGTCAATGAAATAGAAATTCCAGATCTGAAATATTGAAAACGATTAAACGAAATCATTCGAATGGTGTTTATATGATTTCACCAATTCTCTTGAATCTTAAACGAGACGATACAAAACTGCATCCAATTAATTTTAAAAAACTCTCCAAACAATTTCAATAGCTCTCAATACGTTCGAGTTGTCTTGAAATTATTGTTTTTTATTTTTTCTATCTGTCTATAACTGGTATTGAATTCATTCTAGAAGTCAACAATTTCACTGACGTGAATGTGAATACAGATTATTTAACTTTGTGTAGGTACTGGTATGATGATGAGACTAATCAATAATCCTGTGACCTAGGAATCCAATGTATTTGCCACTATCAGAGAGATGAAAATATTTATACCGGGTGCCCCAAATTATCGTATATACACAATATCTCGCTTATTTGACAATATAATTCAAAAATTGAAAAACTGTTTTAGATGGTACTAAAGTACCTTCATAATGACAAATGAAAAAACTTTTTTGCATTTGACAGACATGTGCACCTAATTGTCACATTTTATTTCAAAATGGTACCCCCTGTATATTGTCATTGGAAATTGCATGTTATTCTACTTGGAATACGACAATACAGCACCTGTTGATTCTTTAAGCATTAACAAAAAAATATCTTTTTCATATCACCTAATTATCATTATAAAAATTATGAATTGCCTGTCAAATGCAATGAAGTTTTTATATAATTCATTATGAAGGTAGTTTGGTGCTATTCAAAACAGTTTTCAATTTCCAAATTATCTTGTTAAATAAGCGAGATATTGTATATATACGATAATTTGGGAAACCCGGTATATCATAGTGGAATATAGATTCAAACTATACACATGATGGTATTTGGGTTTGGTCAAGTTTTTTAGGACAACAAAAAAAAAGTGTATCTACCTATTGTGCAATTGAAAATGTCAGTATTTTTCAAAGCCATAATCAAATTAATTTTTTTTTCGGAAACACTGATATTGAATAAGTCAAATGGTAGCTGACGGACATTCTGAAAATTTTTTGTGACAGTGGCCAAATTATTCTATCTTCCTTAAACAATGGAAATTCTTTCTCGCACTGTTTTTTTTTCAATACAGCGTTGAATTAGTTCAGTTTTATGTTTGTCAATGAAACAGTATACATTGAGAAGCATTCTAATTCAACTATGAAGACCTCTCAATTTGACTCGAACAATTCTTCGGCAAACGAATTCTAGCATGTCTAATCTCCTCATATTTTGAACGAGTTTGATGAGATCTTGTTAAACGATGTCATTGTCTTCTTCGTGCTTCTATGAATCAGAATTATTCAGTCCCTTCCTCTGTTCATCACCTATCACGATAGTTGACTTTATGGTCGTAATACCAGATGCAGTCAAAATTCATACAAGCAACGCACAATTTCTTTGTTTTTTACCAACGTTTGGCAACGGTGTGCAGCAATAACCATGGACACCCTGCTGCTAACATTGCGTATCGTCATTGGGTGATACGCACGAATATCAAGTGTCTGCAGTACAGCGTCGATTGGCGTACTCCAAAATGAGCCCCTCACAAACTATGAGGGTCTTCACGTAGAAACGAGAACTGTTTGTCTGTGTGTGTGTGCACCCGAGTGTAGGATTACCATAGAACTACAGCAATCCGATACGAGCAGATATCTGATGAGTCCACAGAGCCGTAATCGCGTTACGACTGTCTGTTTGATGTGAATTAGGCAGTAATTTTTGAGGCAAACTGGATGAAGCACTTCAGACTGTTGAAATAATCCAATGAAGTTCGAGTCAGTTCAAGAGGGATGACATTGAGACGTATCGGTGTCCGTCACAGGGATCTTTCTCGACATTTTCTGACTGATTTCGGGTGGATATCAAAGGGCAGACATATTTACATTCATAAGGTTTCATCGGTATTTGGCATCTTGATAGGATAACCTGCAGCACAACGTATATGTACAACTACTAATCGATTGACAAAATTCAATTCTAAATGTGTAACTATACTTTCAGTGCAGAAAAAAAAAATTACTATTTCATCCGCATAATGCGAAACAGGTATAAGACTAATTATGAATTAGTTTATCTTGACTATGTACACACTTACCTCTAGAACATTTATTATAGCATATAGTTCAGGTCCGAACGTTCAAAGACAATAATGTATGAATTCATTTTACAATAAACAGAATTAATTGAATGTTTAAGATCCGAATAACTCAAAAACTGATAATTTTCATGCCAAAAAAACATGAATTTGCCAACTTTCAAGACGATGCCTTTTAAAACCATATAATTATTAAGACATTTCGAATTGACATTTCAACTTTGAATACCCTGTAACTCGTAAACCTGCAACAATTGTATAAGACATGTTGAGCTCAATCGTCATTTTTGGTATGTAGTATATCCAGTTCCAAGATAGCCCATTCCTAATGAATTTACCTGTATATTGAAAATATGGGTTTACTATCTGGTTGAGTGAAATTGAATGAATATGTGCCTCATAATTCAATTTGCATAATATCTTCCAAAATTCAAAATCATTCACCAAGAAAGAAGAAAAATCTGTTAGATTTGCATATTGCACTAATAGATAATGTGTGATCAGTAAAATTACCTGAATTTTCCATCCGATATGAATTTCGCGATTGATCATCACAAGTCTGCTTCTTTTTTGTCCTTCAATGGATTCTTCAATCCCATTATAGATGTCTATCTTGAATAATCGTGGCATTGATTCTTTTCCACCCAAATAGGATCAAGTAATTTGTTTTATCTTTTTTGTAGAAATAATAGGTGATTAAATAATTTTTTCGTTAATCTTGTTAGTGAAATGATTTCGAATGCTATTGAATTTATGATCAAAATGTTATTCAATCATCATTGGTGATAAGTGACAGCTGTGGTAGCTGTAAGTCTTCGAGATCAGCGATGACCATATTGGATAATCCATTTGCCAAACAAATGTCATGGTTTATACATATTATTGAATTATAAAAATATATACCTGCCACTGGCATACAAATGAACATCACGCATTCAGGGAGCAAAGTGAATGCCTGACAACCCGGATTACTCCGTTCGTTGTCCGAGTCTTGACAGTTTTATCGATGTCATCAAATCGACGTGCATGAATACAAGATATTTCACTGACAACTTAGTCTGTCCCGTCTGATATTCACTCTTCAATCCTCGGACAGATCATTATTTATTCTTATTCAAAGAAATAAAAAACTATGAATTTTTTTTCCAGTAGTGTTGATAATCAAACGTTTAGTTTTCGATATTGGGATGAGATTCTGAAATTTTATAACATAAACAAAAATGGGGCCTGAAGAATAGCGCTATTGGTTAAAGCAGAAGAAAATGAAATGTTCGAAATCCACGTACGATTTCCTTTAATTTGCCTCAATGATGAATTGAAAGTTATATCATTGTCTTGCAATGCATATTATTAGGATGATTTCGATATAAGGCTGAAAATTTTACGAGAACTGTTACAGTATTGTCAATAACACCTTGCTGTCGCAGAGTTTCTGGGTTCACTATTTTCTTTTCATTTCTGTCCAATTGATGTTGAGCCCATTCATTCATTTATTCAAACGACCAACAGGCTCAAGCCACAGGTGTATTTCTTTGAGTAGATACTGATTCTTAAATCTGTAATTAATATCATACTGAATGGAATTAAAATTTCAATGTTTACTGATGAGCCATTAAAACTGCCATAAACACAAACAAAATTAGTATCATTGAATAGGTTTTTTCGATACTTTTTAAAAGAGGTGTCGCTTGTTGTAGGGTTCCATTTAAAATTATTGGTCACAATGGCCTTGTGACGTCATCTTTGACGATTTCGTCATTTATCATCCCTAGTAGGGCAGTTTACAACCTTTAATATTCAGTTTCCGAATGTCACTTGTTTATGTATAATCGTTCCAAAGATAAGAGGGGGAAGGAGACTTTTGAGAAGCACTGTTTAATGATGTAGCCTAATGAAAATCGAGAAATAATATTAGGATAATAAATATAAATGATGAAAATACTCCTGAACATCTCGATTAAAAAACATTCAAACTCTTCAGTAACCACCTTGCATATCCTGATCTCATCCTGATAATGTACATTATAATGCTGTCCATAATCATATCTATTATAAATAGATCGTATAAATGGAAACTGTAATGGATAGAAGGAATCATTGTCTCCGAAACTATTATTGCGATATAGGGAATATAGTGGATATGTTTATAATAGTTAATGATCATTCCAGAAATGGATATTACGTAGATATTGATCCTAGCACTCCATAAACCGATTTAACGTTTCCTCTACCGTTATTGGAGTCATCAATAATCAATTAGGAGTGAAGATATCTGAATTGTGATTATTTTCTCCGACCAATTTTGTCACGAGATTTTCATCCAGAATGAGTTTTTTTTTTTCACTTTAGGTGGAGTAAGAAATGCATCTTTACCTGGATGTAACGCGAACATTTGTACCAATCGATATATTTATTTATCATCACAATATGGAATGCTATTGAAAGGAACTATGGACAGAATAATTTGGTATCCTCGACTCAACTTTTGATGATATACAGAAAATCAAGAGCCACTTGAAAATTTGCATCTTACATCTGTGTTCTTCATTACCAATTTCGATTCAGCAATTTCAATAAACCATCATGAAGATATTGTAGTGAATGAAATGCACATACCACCGAGATAATATTTTTCTCTTTAAATGAAGTTGTTTTTCGATGAAATTTTGCGTGTTGACTATCGAGTAATCAGTTTTTATCTGATTCAGAGAACTAACTAGAACGGACATTATCTGCAATTATTAGATAAACGAAAGTAGCACCTTTTCAAATTACTCTCGATCACGTTAGAACGAAATATCTTTATTAGCATGTGAGTTCGAATATCGCAAGCTTTCACGAATAAGCCAATTTACGCAAATCACTATGAAATATCTACAGATAGCTTTTTAAACTATTGTTACTTGAACTTAATAAACAAAGGTGAATATGGACAACTAAATATATCGTCGATATGCTTATGTAAGTATATTTTATTTGCTACATATTTTTGCCATATGATGAAATGATTTGGAAGAAGATTTTTCGATAATTGAGTCTCGGATTTTGATTTGTTAGTGATATTCAACATGGTATCATTTGAAAATACTCCAGAAATCAAACAAAAACTATCAGATGCAATGACAATGGGACGCTTGTTTCTGTATCAAACTATTTATTTTCATCACATGAATTCAAAAATACTCAATTTGAGAACGATTTTCGACCAATTCCGTTCTAACTTTTATTCTTATATATGGCAAGGTGCAACTATTCATTTAGTGGACACTCACGATTCAAGATACAGGTGAACCATGAATTATGTAGAATGTAGACATGAAAATACATTTCATTTATAAAACTTTACACTTATTCATAATTAAAAAATCGTTTTATATAACATATACATTTAGTATAGTTAAGATATCGCATTTTCTCAATAATAAAAAAACTGATAAATACGCTCTGCACTACACAAGTGTTAAATCACTTATTAGGTGCATATTTATTGACTTCATTATAGTGGCAAGTATCAGCAACTGAAAAAAATATATATTAAGTTCAGTTAGAATTTTCGTTAATACACAATTTGATATATGTATGAAACTGTTTAGAAATAGTGTTGTATAAATAAATAAATGAATAAAATGTTGATTTTATCTTGATGTCATATTCATAACCATCAAAGATAACGCAAATCTAATTGTATGTGAGTCATTGAAGAAGAATCTGTAGCAAGATTTCTCATACCATTGGGCTATAGCTGTTTTGGAGTCAGAAAAGTATCTTAGTTTCACTGAGTATGTTTTCGAAATACTCAATGATTCAGATGGAGATACTGTGCCAAAATGGAAGTCGAATTAATTAAAAATAACAAATTATTCGATACTCAAATCTATATTAATTATCTCATTCCTTTTTGTATTTATATCTTATCGTTGCATAGAAAATTATCTATCTCCAAAAATGGAGAAACTACTTTTATGATTCTTTAGTGAAAAGTACTGTTTCTCGAATATATGTCATGATTTCCTCGTGATCTTTGAGGAACCTGATTCGGTACCTAATTGATAATATTACGTTAGCAACTTGTTTTTTTGTCAAAATTATGTTCAAGATTCTGCTTGATGAGTATTGTGCATTTAGTGGATGTCGGAACGAGTTCTTATAGTTGTATACCGCTTTTTATTGAAACAACGAGAAAAGAGCAACGACCAAAATGAATGAATCTTATTTCTCGGACAGCCACGTTCGCTAGATTTCGTCGTCTATTAATCCAATTTGTTATTCTCTCTGATCCATTTAATCGTATTAGCAGTAGCATGGGCTACTTTCGAGAGGTTATTGATCAAACTGTTGTGCATGTTTGTACATCTATTGTCCCAAGCGAGTGAGCATCAGCATAGCCCGAATCGAGTCAATTCGAAATTGGGTCAGGAGGATAACGGAAACACTCCACATGTCCAAAGGGCCTGCGGAATGTCCCATTAGGGCGATATAGTGCATCATGTGGATATGTACATACAATGTCTGGGAAATACACGAGTAATAGGCCTCTTCGGAAAGCTGTCATAGATTTTCAACTTCCTTCGATATATTCGCAGTGTAAATATATACATACATATATACATCTGAAGTTGCGTCATCATGAGTACGCCAACAAGTACAATTTTGCAAACTTTTCAGGAATGAATAATTTGCTGAATTTTGTGATTCTAATGGAATGTGTTCTTCATGAAAATCTTCGAAATAAAATTTCATGAGTGGCAAGAATGAGTTTTCAACTATTGTATGCAGAGGGTTTCCTGACAAATTGACGCGAATGATTGCTCACAAGAAGATTCAGAACATTTCTAAAACTGTATTGAAATATTTTCAGAATAGTTGAACTCTCTGTTATATCAGATGTTGATATCGATTCACCCATCTGAACATATCCTATATATTTTTTGACTGTTTCGAGTGATACAACATAAAAATCTTTATTTTCCGATTGAAATTGATCTTCTTGTAGAAATAAATGTTTTTTGGGCAAAATTTTGTCAATGAATGAATAATTATCCGAATATAACACCAAAAACTAATTTATAGGCTTTCGAAACTGAAACGGATACAAATATCAAGAACCCAATATAAATTTACAAATGAAAAATATGGATCAAATTACTTGAAGAATTGAACAAAACAAAAACATTTCAAGAATGTGTTTTTCAAAATGACCAAAATGTTTTGAATACAAGAAAATCAAAAATTTTATAATAATATTTCAATAATTTGAGAACCTAATTTCTAAGTTTACATGAAAATCAATGATTTTCTCCGATCGATTCGATTCATTTTATCTGGAAGGTAATTTGTGGCATTTCAGTAAAATGTTTCAGTCTTTGAAGTCAAACACATTCCTCTGTATTTTTCTACGATGTTGAAAGAATACTTTGGTTCGTATACATCGTCGAAAATTTAATTAGGAGTTCTTGGTTCTCAAGAGCAACTTATCGTGTTTCAGTTGAATGGGTCGGTGAGGGTCAAAGGGCACCGGAACGCGGTATCGGGTCAACCCCTTTCAAATCGGCCCTTTGTGAATCTCTTATTAGTTTTTGTCGGTCGAATCTACAAAAGATTCGCACAATAAGCCGCCGGTATGGAATTATATGACGACGATTACTTTTCATATTACAGCCCTTCCAATGGATCAAAAAGTGGCTGAGATTTCATCGAGAATTTCTATACAGCCGATGACGGGTTTCATATTGTGTAAATTGAAACTTCCGATTTCAGGTGGGCAAAATTCATTGATCAGTAGACAGTAGTGCCCATAATAGGACGGCAAAACGATCATTATATTCAGCCTCAATGATCTAATATTTTCAAGTGAACTATACATTAAATTCGGACTATTTATGTATTCCTTAAACTATGCATTTCCGAAGTGAACAGATTCATACAATACCGAACTTGTATGATTTCATATATGATTATGTTTCCATATCGGTATATGACCGCTCAAAAAATAATTCAATTTGTTCAAATTATCCCATTTTCATTTCTAGTTGCTCGAGTAGCGCACAAGAAATGAATCAAAGTAAATTTTTTCCACGATTTATTTATTGCACTTGGTGAAATAATTTAGGGATTTTCAGAATGTTCCAGGAATCATGAGAATTTGTTTACAGGGTTTATCGATTGAACATTCACCATTCTACATTGATCTGTATTCATGTCTATGTTCAATAATTATTGATTTATTATAACTTTTTCTTAATCGAAAGGAGTTCATAACTATCCTCAAATGAGTTTTTTTTTATAATTTGCAACAGAAATCGATATATACCCATAAATTGCCATAAAGTGACATTCAAAAAACAGTTTTCCAATTCTTAAATCATCTTGTCAAATAAGCGAGATTAAATGATATTCATTTATGGGTTTTTCATCATAATACATATATTCCTTATCAGCAGATGCCTATAAAAGCATTTGATGATTCTAACATCATTTTCTGGAGAGAACTTCAATCTGAGAATAGAATAATTAGATCAGCATTCATCTCATTTGCACAATTTCCACTAATTCCTATGTACCACTATCCAGTTCATATCGCAGCTTCCTGGATGCTTTACCAACGATAGGAATTAAATTTTTTATGAGTATAAGATTCCGAGGGCAGAGTAATATGTTCTGGGGGCATTAACGCTCGACATGCATGCTTTGTCTTTCATTATTCATTTCTCACCTGGGATGAAAAGCAGATGAAAGGGGACTCAATTCCGGAATTTCGGGAGCGGTCGGCTCATAAAAATGCAAGTAGACGAATATTGTATAGCAGCACGGTTTTTAGAATAATGAATACTTATACATCTGGCTCGTCTCCGAGAGTGCTCTCGAGTAATCTTTGAAATATCCTAGAAAGAACCAACAGAAAACATCAAATGAGGAAAATGTACTAGGAATATGATTCCGTCAGTCATAAGAAAAGTAATTAAGCTAGAAAAAAAAATGAAATAATCAAGAATGGCTCTGAAAAGGATGGTTTCTAACAGGGCCGTCTCCAAGTGAAAATATGTACAGTATGAGATACAACGTGAACAATAATTATGTTAATAAATCCTGATGGTTATGTTTGTACCAAAGAAGGGTACAGCAGTGCTACTAGTCGTAGGGAAAAATCATAAGCAGTTTTTGTTCTTGAAGGTATCCAATATAGGACAATTATTTTTGTAGATGTACACTCTGGAAAGAAGCCTGAAGGAGAATGAAACACATGGTTTCATGAAGGAACAGTTACCCAGTCAACCAAAAAAGTAACAGTGAGTCGCAGGGATTACCAAATAATATCACATTGAAGATCATCTTGGAAACCTCTCTGGGTTTTACATAGGCCTTCACTTTGTGGATATCAACATTCACATATTGTTATCGTTGCGAATTCCCCAAGTTAACTTTCTTAATGATTGAGTGGAACATATAATCGAGAGATTCAGATGAAGTGCACATTGCTATTACTTTGCGACTTATCTCTGTTCATATATTTCGAATATGGAATTGGGTATATTATTAAAATTAGGAACGATATATCATGAATAAATTGGCGCTTGCGCAGGGCATAGCAACAACACGTGCACACGAATGAAGGTCAAGGAACAAAGGAAATATGAAAATAATATATTATGATCTGTGTGGTGCGTATTTAATGGTTGGTTGAATTGTTGGTTTTGTGTGCAGTATTTTGAAATACTCTTTGTTACGAAGAATATATGACAGCTCTAGGTGCATGTAAGTATACATTTTCAATGGCAAAATGATGCTCATAAATGTGCAATTGGGAAGGTGATGCCCATTGAAAAGCAATGCTTTTTAACAAGATGGACTTCTCAACCGTTTTGTCGTATCATTATAGGAATTTAGTGTCAGAATATTGAATGATATTTTATAATGTATACACTGTTTTCAATACTCAGAAATATATTCCTCTACAATATGAAGGCTGAATTTAGAAATTTTCAATAATTTGTTTAGATATATATAACATGATATGATTTCAACATAAGTGTACCTAACGTGTGTTCAGAACAGTATTAAACTATAAAAAAAACAACACAATTTCTATTAATATTATTTTCAGTTGACTGTGGCAATCCATTATTTGGATCATTATAGTATAATAATGTGATTGGATTCTGTTCAGCCATATGCCTGGATAGAAATGCGTATAGCTTGACCATCCTGTGTTTTATTCAAAATATACAGATCAGTATTTTATAATAGTTGTTTTATTATTTCCCCTCAAGAATAAAAAAGAGATTCAATATGAAGAGCAGGCATATGATATGTTTATTGCTGGTTCTGAGTATACCTACTGGGTGGCTCACGACTATAGCGCGACTGAGATTCATAGCGAAACAGGAAAACTTTTGAAGTTATTGTTACTTCAGTAGTTTGTATATTGATAAAGGCCACATTTTTAAATTATATTGAAATATACAGGATTTCCAGAAATGTTTTGGCATATCAAAATTATGTTTTCTCCTATGGAACATCCAGTATTTTATTGCATTTCCAGATTCTGATTTCAGCGATCTATCATACTTAGGGTATGCAGAAAAATGAATGGTGCGAAAAATCGAGATTCTTCAACTTGAGGAATTTTTTGTGGGGGAACTATTTATTATTGGTCAAAACGGCTAACATGTCTAAAAAGTTTAGATATGAACATGTAAGCCGTTTCAACCAATTTTGAATAGTTATTTCGACTTATTTCGATTAATCGTTCGATATATAGACCCCAAGTACGATAGATCGATGAAACCAGCTGCCCAAGATGAATTTGAAAATGCATAAAATATAGGGTGCTCCATAAGAAAAAACATAACTTTGATATATGTCACAATTCTTTGGGACATATCCTGTATATTTCAAAATGTGAGCTTTATTAATATAAAAACTAATGAAGTGACGAAAATATCAAAAGTAAAAATATGATCTTGTATTCCTCATGAATGGATAATTTTTGGAGGTTAAGACTCTTCAAAATTTGATAGTATTGTAAAATGTCTAGCAATAATGTGGATTATTGAATTTAATTGTACCATGAATATATTCGTCGGTATCGTAAGTCTGGTACGCAAAAGAGTTTGTAAGGAATATTTTATGAATGTGACATAATTATGAGATGATTTTTAACAAAATACGTCAGGCAAATATATATATCACATAGAAACGTTCGAGTATGAAATTCTATTTCAACGTATGATCTGCATAAAGCTGAAATCAAATATTAGTCGTTTACTGTTTTAGTGAATTCATGTATCGAAACAGTATTTTGCTACGACAGTCCATTGTTAATTCTATCGTACGTGTTCGGAACAAATGCCACGTCAAGTCGTCAAATCACAAATGTTGTGGTTCGCGTATGAACGTGTTAATATTCGAATCATGCTCTCAATTACGAATCCGAACATTATCGTAGAATTATTCACATCACCACCACAGTATCTCGCAAGATATTCGCTTGACCCCCCGCAATTACGTTTGATCCCGCTATTAATTACATTTTCGATTACGGGTTCATTGTAATCGATAGCGAGATTAGCATGGATGTCACTGCACTGAAGCTATATACTATATACAATAGCCAGCAGCTACCTACGACCATTTGCTTTGGAATATATTATGCATGCTATGTGGTACGAGGGCCAGTTCACACAATCTATATCAAGCTTTATCCCAATGTTTAACTGATGACTAAACAAAGTGATACGTGCTATTGGATTTTGAAAATTTTCAATCGAAACAAAACTGCCAGTGTGATCTTGATTCCCAAATGGTTGTTTCAGCAAGGTCAGCAAGGGAGGACTAATGTCTGATGCTTTGACAGTGTTGCAACCCTTCAGAAAATTAACAGCTAGAGATGAACTAACAGGATTGTTGCTGAAACGGAACCTGAAGATTCGAAAAATTCTGCCACATTTCAATAAAATTCGAGATGAAGTTCGAACAACAAGCCGGCGTTTTGTAAGACTGCTAACATCAGAATGGTAGTGGTATGATTTCACCTAAGGAATAATTGCTATTATTTATTCTCCACTAGTTATGTGAAAGTAAAATATTTACGACTATCCCTTATACAGTATTCATGAATGGAGCCAAGAAAACTTTTGTTGATAGTATATGTAATTTGAAGTGAATGAAATGATGATATACGAATATGAATCGATGTATACGAAGATGCACGAAAAATTAACTAAATATTGCTCATTTGATATTACTGAACCACGCATGTATAGTATGTGATACACTCAGTTATCAAATAACTTTGATAATTCTGAAATGGACCACGAGGTGATCTGTGCTGACAAAAATCGTTCGATAATGAGAATTGGATAATTTTGAAGGAAACAACAGAATATAGTCCGTTTATTTAAGCAAGATAGTTGTGTGTGTTATTGCTTGTCTATTTTTTTTCAACGATACTCCTAAACATAAACTTTATCATACAAATTGTTTTCGAAAATGATTTCGATTTATTATACTATACTATATTCACCAAAAATTGGGCAACCATTGACTGCGGATATCCTTCAAACAGTTTTTTCAATATTTGTGAAAATTTCAACTTTGTTATCGTTATCAAGTCACTGTGGAGTGTTACCGTGATTATTGATTGATTGATTGATTTTTCATTGGTCAAATTATTACACCTCAGTGCTATAACAAGTCAGTAATATAGGTACATACATAATAATATAGTATAAATAATGTAAATAATGTGAATCACAATTGAAATATTATAATCATATATAAACAGTCAGTAGTTAGAAAAGATGTACATGATACGAACACGAAATAAGATGAATAAATATGTAAAACATAGATTGACATTCACGATAGTCACTCAGTATCACTCAGTTATTGAAGCCTAAATGTACCCAGCTATGTCTCAACTAATTAAAAGTTCAGTGGTTAGCTAGATACTTTTTATTTTATACTGATGGTATTGAAAGATAACCAAATTTGTCTGAACTATCTGTCTCAGATGAATAGACTAAATATATAGAAATGAATTGGTGTTTTCTTCGTATTGATCTTTCATCGAACTACTTGCTTGGAAGATTTTTTACAATGACGAACTAATCAACTCCATGAAGAAATAGTTTGATGAATTTCCCATGACCCCTTTTCATTTGAATACAATGATTACTCACGCTAACAACCCCTTCATATTTCATTAAACACGAGAACTCATACCCTGAACTCCTTCATTTCAGAAAGTTTCCCGGTGTTTTCAGAGTGCAGGAAACCTACATTTCAGAAGTGGAGATGAAATCACGAAACAGGCTCGTATCCAGCTCACCCCTTCAAAAAGTTCCATAATTTCAGCGGTTGAAAGAACAGTTTTTCTGGCAAAGTTCAAAATATGATTGTTATATGTCTTGAATATGATACGAGAGTTGAAGGTCGCATAGAAACTTGTTAAATTATCGCGTGCGAGAGTGGTTTCTTGATCATATAATATTTTTTTTGTAGTTTTGGTCCAGGGAATACGTGTCAAAGTAAAGACACTGACATAACAACTATATTGCGACAGAATTCTCGCGTTATATCCCAAAAATAATTGATGTTGGCTGAGAATTATCCCAAACGGAATTATATATGGTTTGGAAAAGTTAGATCGTGTCTGAAGAAGTTCAAAAATTTCGAATTGTTATTCCAAATTGAACGTTGTTTGGGAGCATACACTTCGACGATCGAAATCATTCAAAGAAAATAAAAAATTAATTCGGTATGAGAAAACACTGGAGAAATTTCAATTGATTTCAATTTGATTTTCATTCACTTTTGAATTTAAGTCCTATCCTGATTCTAGAAATAGATTCTAATGCGGTTCAGGGTGAGTAAATCTTCATCAATGGGCGAGGTTTCACCATGAAAAGAGCAGTGCGAAAGTAACCCTAATCAGCTCAGTTCAGCTCTGGGATTCCGCCCAATTCCGAGAGGATTGTGCGTGACAAAAGGCAGTTTGATTTATCTAGTAAGGAAGACGCGACAGGTACCCCAATTACTGTTTCGAGATGAATTACTGACTGCGATCCTAATTAGTTCTAAAATCCGTTTGGTGTGCTATGCTACAAGACTGACTACACGACAATAAAATTATAGAGTGATACCCACTAACGATCATTCCCGCATAACGATCAGAATAATTGTTATGATTTCTTTCATGGTTGCCATTTCATGTGATTATGGTTACGGTGTGTTTGCTTTTCACTGAATTCAAAGAATCGATTCTGAGTAACTGACATTCTTATTATATTTACTTACTGAATTCGTGGAATCACTTCGAACTCATTATGGGATTCCTTATTCCTAATGATCATCACAATATGTTTTCTAGAGATTTTAAAAAACTATGATTGCACTGACTATATATACACGTTTGGAGATGATTTATCTAAAGTATTGTGATTTCATAACAGTGAAAAGAATAGTCTGCTGAAAATTGAGAGAGTGATACAATTCTTCCTTGAATAGATAAGATGGATGACTATCGATATACTCTATAATTGGCTTCATTTGATGAGTTGGTAGGTTGAGGAAAGCATTTCTCTTGATTATAAGAGGTTACAATACACTTGTTCTTTTTGGTACTCCCATAGATTGAAGGCTATGCTAGAGATTTTTTCTTTCTAAAGCTGTGAAAGTATGCTCATTGTATTTTTGAACCTATACAGGGTGTAACTGAATAAATGTAAACATTTGAGGTGGTGATTCCTTATAGAAAAAAATATAGGATCTTTCATACGAAGAAACTTCATTGGAGCATCCCATGTTGAGATACAGTCCCTTGAAGGAGGTACATAAAATTTGTTCAAAAATTTTTTTCACAAGCACTTAAAAAGTTTCAGTATTGAAATCAACCTGACATTTTCTACTACCAAAAAGACACTTGGCCAGTAAATTATTTGGTTTACCCCATGGCTGTTTCCAAAGTTCATTTCCAATGTAACTTTTTGTCTCATTATTTGTTTACCATTTAAAAATTCATTTCCGATAGCATGCTCCATTATAAATAAGAAATGTTTCCTGAATTTTTTGCCAAAAATGAACCAGTTCACAACAAAGCAAAATATTTCACTACCTGCATTTAATGATTGAAGGGGAATAAACAAAACTGATTCATCAATAACAAAACATACAACATGTAGAAAACATAGTAAATTTTCAATATGTCTACCTTCAGGCATTACATCTAAACGTCTTCGCATTGAGCCACGTTTTCGCTCAAATAAAGAGGCTGTATCTTAACATGGGATGCTCTAATTAATTTTTATTATATGAAAGATCTCCCTTATTTTTCGATGAGCAATCAGCCCCATTTACACTCATTAATTTTTACACTGTATTAGGTACAGTAGTGGGTAACATTTAACATTCAAGAGAACTAATATTTTCTTTAGTACAATCTACAAATGTCGGATGAGTAGTTCATTAGTTTTTCTGAGCTGAACTCAATCCAAATTTTTCTGCCTTGTGCCAGTGACTTCGTTCCATATTCCATATATGATTTTTCTTATCATATCTTTTATATTTTTCAATTTTTGTAACTATTTTTTAACCCTCATAAGTATGAAATTTTCATCTATAATACTTTTTTTCTTCAATATTTGTTATTTTCAACCATTCATTGAGTGAAATATAAAATAAGAATTCGATGTGTATCGATATTAGATACTGTTGAAATAAACAGTTCGGATGATAAATATTGCACGATCCCCAATACAATTTGAAAAAAATCGAGGTAGTAGCTTTCGAGGGAAAAGGGCCAAAGGGGTTATGTTTTCTTTCGTTTGAAATAAAATTTGACCTGTCCAACGGTTTATCAACTTTGTCTCCAGTGACCGAGATTGAAGGGGGGTATTATCATTCGCACTGTATAGTGTATGGATGAGTTCTTGATGTACACTTAGGATATCAAAATCAATATATCATTCATTATATTTTTTTTTCGAAAAAATTCGAAATCATAAGGGTACAAAAAAGCCATTCGATTTATTCACGGTAAATAAAGTTCCACCACCAAATGTAACATAGCCTGGTATCATCGAGTTGACAATAATCGAATCAATTAGTACATACATGAATACTATGACGTCCTATTTTGAAAAAAATATAAAATTATTGAGAAACACAACAAAGAACATCAAACGTTTCGCTCGTTTTGCTCGATCCTGATAGTGATGCGTAGTGGATTTATGGGAAATGTATACTGAAAAGGTAATTTCAAGTACAATTGTTCTCTCTTCTTTGTCATGTAATAGCTGTTGTGTCTTCACGTCCGCCATGTTTATATTTCTTGTTATCAAAAATTCAATACGATGCAAAATCATAATCAGGCAACAAATTCCGGATGTAGTTGTATTTCCCGTAAAATTTTTCTCGACTAGACTCGCCGGTACGGCTGGAATCGATTTCATGAATAATCATAACGATAATTGATTCCATTTGTATTTAATAGCACGGTTCGCTCCCAACACGAATACAACGTAGCCCGTTTGAGCGGGCATTGATTATTCGAAACCGCCCCGACTGACCGACCCGAAACGGGGATGTTCCGGTGACCATGCTCAATGACCCGTCGGACCGGTGCGATAATAAACATGCTTCGCTCGTACATCTGAATTGCAGATATTTCGATTGCCGACAATAGAAACTGATTGGACGATCGGCCAGAATTCTGTAGCGACAGCGTTCGGAAATGCATTCCGATTCAACTCCTTTCGAAGTTGCCAACTATTTACTGACTGCTTCTTGGAGAAATGTCAAATAGTTCTTTGAACATCCGTTCAGCTAGACACCTGAATGTATGGAGTAATTGCCTCGTTTGGTTAAATTGGCGACCAGACTAGTATTGAATTTTCATCTAGCAATCACAACTCCAAGCAGCTGTGGTGCTAAAATAATATTTTACACTTACTGAATTGCACATTTGTGACATCGAAACGCCAATATAGCATCTGCACCAATCACAGCAATTAAATATCAAACGGTTTGGTGGTGAAACAATAACTGGAACAATATATCACTGATTAAAGAATGATTTGAAATATTTAAAAAGTTGCCAGTTCGAAACACAATTATCAACTTGAACATCTAACGAACACCATACAGATCAACAGGAATGTTTAATTTATTTTACCACCAAACCTAAGAGCTATCCTAAATCAACCATCATCGATCTGAGTCCTTCACCGTTCCACCCCATTCAACTGATTTCACTTTCCATCCTCATCTTGATAGAATGAAGTATTTTCCTACATTCTGAATTATTAGTTCGTCCATTCAAATTGGATTGATCATGATGGGATGATGATTGATGGATAGATCCTCATTTTATTCTGTTTTTGTCGTGAAAAAGTCGAGCTCATTATTGGTAACGTTGCAATTCCAAAACCTGGAAATACCTCTGGTTTTGAAATGAAGGTTGCATGCTATGTTCGTTCGCTAAATGTTGAAGGTATTAGAGTCATAAGGGAAATAGAACAAGACGTATATTGCATGCAAATATTTCATCCTCGTGTGTACAGCAAATATTATATTTTATGATCGGTAAAAAATATACTTCATTCTCGGAATCACGCAAGAATCGTAAATATGATTCATTAGGAGCTTAATGATATCACGACATTTTCGTATTAGAAACCATAGAGAATCTTTTCATCGTTTCAAATAATAGAATATAACAAAATGAAAAATAAAATAATTTTCAAATGGAAGAATATCTCATATCAATTCCATATCACAATGACATGTCAATTTCATTATAAATCATATCAAAACTTCGACGTTATCACTGACTGAAGCTCCGACTATTATTATTGTTCACAATAACAATTTCTAATGACTATATTTTTTTTTATATTCAGTAAACTACTCACAAGTATGAAGAATTTTTCATTTGTTTATTCGCATGTATCGAAAGTAAATGTTATTTCCTGAAAATGGGTCGAAAACGCCTTCCACATCAAAATACACAGTCGGTTGCTCTTGTCTGATGACGAGACGATCATAAATCTTGAGATTGATTTGTCATTCATACGGACGAAAAAAAAAAACTGAAGAGAAATATGAACACAATCAAAGAAGGGAGGGGAAATGCGCTTTGAATTCAATATTTTTTCAAATAAACAGGATACGAGTAACTGTTTGTAGTGACAGGAGTTTTTATATGAATGTTGGAGAAACTTTCATTTCTGTTTGGTGAAGAAATACCAATGAGAAGAATCTATGTTCAATAACATCTCTGAAACTGTTGCTCCGTCACTGAGTTTGATCGAAGAAATTTCATTTACTTCTCCAACAAATTATGTTTCAAACCGCTGCCTTCTTCACAATTTTTCAAACGGTATGGTGGAAAAAGAGATTTTTTCATGGGATTTCCAATAATTATAACGTATTCATTGATAATGGCCATAGCTGAAAATGTAGAGTTATAATTTTTGTATGGCTTTATTCATAGAAAAAGCTAGAGAAGTTAGGATTTGACATACATGTCGATTTGATGGTTTGCAATGTGATGTTTGCCTCTTGATTTTTTTATGAGTTTCGGAAATGATCTTGAATAGACCCCCTAGATTATCTCGTAGGTAGTCGCTTTTCTATTCCCCAACGTTAATGGTGTCGGAGTGATAATGGAGGGTTATTATTTCAAGTACTTTGTCGATGCATGATCGCAACCCCCTGAGAAATAGGCTTTACATTAATGCTTGCCCATCCAGGCCGGTATGCCGTATCATCAAAATTAATTACTATCGAACAGTTCAATGTGAAGTCAACAGCTGTCTATTTCTGGACCATCCTCTGTGTTTGAGTATGTAAATAACCTCTGTCGAATGTTCGCATTGAGACTAACACGGGCTGATAGATTTCGTTCGTCAATGTCAATAGAACCCTTCTATTTCTAATATAAATTGCGATTTCATGGTTCGACAATTACTGGAATCTGTTTCGGAAACGTTCGACAGATGTGAGAGAGTTAAGAATGCTTCGAGCAAACTAACGGTTTTTCCACAAATCCTTATAGATCTTTGAAATTTAATGATGAAAGTGATACTTTTATCCCTACGATATCTCTGTTTCAGATTGAAATCATCAAAAAGGTCTAGCGTTATTTGTTCCTCAAATGTTGTGAATGTTTCAATGAATAGTGGTTCATTTGTAGATCATTCATCAAACGAAATAAGAGAAATCTGAAAAATTTAATCTAGAATGATGTAAATAATATTACTTTTACTAAACAATTTATTATAGTTGAAATGAATTGTAGATTTTCAATTCTCAATAATATTTGAATACAGATTCGAATATGAATATAAGATGAAATATACAAATCGAAATTACGTAATTTGAACTCACCATTCCAACGAATCATAGTTTCAATAGGTTTGCAATGAAGTTTCACAATGAATATCATGCTCGAACTAAACACGATAATAAAATATATCAAAACACATACACATATTCAGCGAACATAGTTTTGAAATGATGAATGATGATAAATGGAAACATAGAAATTGTCACATACTGAGTGTGAAATTTGTTGAATCTGTCCATTTTCAATCAAAATTTTTATTTTGAGCATATAATCACGAGATCTACTCATCGATACTCCAATTATTTTCATGACCAATAGTCAATTCATTAATTCATTACTGACGACATTTCATGATTTTTATCACGAAAAATTCACTTCGATCATTGTACAGGGTGATTCGTAGTTGTAATTTTTTAGACTGCACTCGTACCATTTGGTTTTACATGTAGCCTTCAATAACTTAGACTGCCACCGGCAGATTAACTATTGTCATTGGAATGATAGAAGTATGAGAGAAAATAGAGAAGTTTTAGAATTTGCGGCATAATTTTGATATTCTGGGATTATGTTTTTTTTTCATAAACTTTACTTCGTATTCCACATATTTTGTAGCTGTGTTGCTCATTATGCCTTGAAATATTTACTTTTTTAATGAGAACAGTATAATCGAGAAAGTATTGAATTATATAATTCTGATATCAATTTTCGGAAATTTTTTAGACATTATGATCATTCCTCGATATTTTAAAGTAGGAATGAGATATCGCGATTGGGTTTTCTCTAGATCATTTAGTTATTGTTTCACTACATTTTTATGGAAATAGAGTTATCACATTGCATTTGTTTCCCCAGAGAATTCAGCCATTTTTGTAAGTGCATTGAGAGTTGCCCTCTAGTGGCATCACTCGAAATCAAACATATCACGAATTAGACGGATTCGGTAGACCCATCAATGCTCTTTCTAACGGAACTAAGTTTGTTGAAATCCATTGAGCCATTTAGAAGTTACAGCTGTTTATTTGAAAATACCTTCCAACGCTTCATTTCAATAAAAACGTCAATAAGTGTATTACAAAAATTGCTCCGATGAAGGTCCTTAGAATGTATACATGTATTCGATAGGTTTATAGTTTGATGAAAAATCGAAAAGTTTCAGATGACGATCATGCTCCCTGACGACCATCCTTGAATCACGAAAATAACTTCAAGGGGTTTCTCTTGGCCACTTTAATATTTTCACCGCAAGTCTCTACGATGATTGGTGTCTTAGATACATTACCTCTTCACCCTAACTGAATCACCCTATACATTTTCAATTGGATCTAATTTTTTTGTAGTTGAATTTGAAACTGATCAAATGTGGTCACATCGAATACATTTCACAATCGTTTTTCGTTGGATTGATGTTTCTCTAGCTAATTGAAACCTTTTACCAGTAATTTCTGAATTCTGGACTTGAGTATGACGTCTTGAAGGAAACAAATAATACATTTTCATTAACACTAAGATAAATTTTTGGATGCTATCATAACTTTTATTCAAATTCATTCATCAATGTTCCACTCAAATGATTAGCCTAGAATTATCACTTCTTTATAGAACCACCAGAAGTATCGCAAATAGACAACAAAAAGAATGAAAAATTTATTTCATGCATATTTATTCGTAATGTTGCGAACTTAGCTGTTTAATACTAACATAAATACTGATGGAATGATCTGTGGGCATTAATGCTCGATATAAACATAAAGGAAAAACGTTACTACGACATTTATACACTTGAGCTGGCACCTACAAATTCCCCAAAAAGCAATACTCATAATTTTTCAACGTTATGTTCAAGGCGACCCATAAAATAAAAAACCATATTCAAACAGTGACCGTCTACCACACACTGTGCCTTATTTGATTTCAACTGTGCGCGTGCCATTTCCATATTGAAGAGTCCGTCTCGTATTTAATTGAGATTCTCTGCTTTCCCATGATGGAAGATGGATATTCTTAATGACCCATGTGGTATTGATGAATTCACCTTACTATGTTTCGATCACGATTACTGGTTAGGTATAGGTACACCACCCCTTATATACGATTGTGGTATTTTGAAGGGGTGACTCACATAACTTTGTCCATAGATTCTTTCAGAAATATATAGCAGTCTAGAAAAAAAACACTCTCTCATCGTATCGAATTTAAAAGTACCAAAACTTCGAATTGAAAATTTATTAGACTGTTAAGATGAAGAATTTCACGAAATATTTTCTACGCTATTGTTTCAGGCATCATTCAGAATTATCTCTTCAATTCGAATAATCGAGATTACGATTGATTCCTCCAGGCTCTGAAATTTTTGAGTTATATATATATAATTTAGATTTAGATTTTATTTTGATAATCTCATTAGATTTTACTATTTCTTTCACGTTGTAGATCACACACGTATCATTTCATTTTATTTTCTTTTATTGCGTTAATATTTCGTTTCAGTATGTCATGAGTAATCTTCATGATTGTTCAATTTAGTCTTCCGCAGACAAACTGCAATACTGAACAAATTTTCTGACGATTTCTGATTCGTTGATAATTGAGCCTATCTACTTCACAATTTGTGATTTCTGTAGTATCTGTATCCACCTAGTGAATTTGGATCGTACACACTATCAGCATGAATTGCTTCAAAAATAATTCGCTTCATTTTTGGATTCAGTATTCTCTGATGAGAGTAAATTATCTTCACAGTACTGAATCCTCGTTTCAGAATGAGAAATACATGCGATGATTTCTTAGAGTGGAGTCACATATAGAACTCAAGTTCTGGATATATGCGGGTTTTAACTTTGCACTTTTGATCCTGATATCAATATCATTCATACATTTGAGTCTGCATCCAAATACTATACCAACTTAAACTAGACGAACAAAAGTTTCTGGGAATATTTATGACGTTGAAAACTTTCACCAACTTATTTCACCTCCTTCGAAACTCTTTCGAGTTATTTCAACTCCCTCTTAACTCCTTTCAATATATTTCAATTCCTTCAATAGACCTTCCAACTTCCTCCGATACCTTTCAATACCTTCGAAATTCAAAACTTTTCAAAACTCCTTCAACACCATCCAACTACTTTCAACACATCATATATCTTTTCTTACTCCCTTCAATTCCTTCCAACATTCTCAATACTCTCTTTAACTCCATTCAACTCATTTTGGCTCCTTCTTTTTCAGAAGTTCAGAAGTATTTTTGTAAATATTTGTGGCATCGACATCCTCGTGATTTTGTTTCTCCTCTGAAATAAAAGAATAGCATCTCTGGATTTCTCCGGTCTGTGTTCAGTAATACACCAGCCAAACTTCATGAGAATGACGTTCTAATAATGAAGGCCCACCCAACCACCATGAAATTAACGTCGCCTCTCCACATATCCGCCGTCAAAATTTCATGTTAGATGGACTGATACGAAAGTTATTTGTGTTCCTCGTGCATAATTGGCCGTCATGAACGTATCCTCGCTTACTAATATTTAATTACGGACGATTGTTTAATAACTCGTGTTTGGATACTGTAAGTGAGTTGTTTTTTTTATTCATAAGATCATGTTAACCCAAGGATTTTGGTTTGTTTGGTATCCAGGAGGTCGCTTCAGTCTTAGGCTGTCTGATGTAGCTTGCTTCATGGTCGTGATGTGTAGCAAATTGTATTGGACGTCTTAGTCTCGAATCAGTAATATACCGGGTGTAAATTTAAGAGCTTTCAATGCAAATATCTTGCGATATGAAAAAGTTGGAAAAACGCCGTTTGGCATAAATGCACATATGGCACTACCTCTTTTGTGATGCCTCAAATAAACGGTCTCAGTCAGTAGTATTCACCTGTATAAGACTTTTTTCCACCCACTACAGGTTGTACGAAAGTCGAATGGAATAAAATGAATGCAGTCCATTTATTTCTTGATAGTACAGTCGATTTTCAAATTCCATTCTTGTTATGAAGAGGATATTTCATTTCATTAGATGGTCACCATGTATGCCAGTTTGTCGTGAACAAAAAACAGAATCATGTTGAAGCAGTCATTCAGAATGAATGAAAATTACTCAAAAAAGTAGCATTGTTTTTATAAGGTTCGTACTTACCTATCAATGTTGGTAAACATTTTGGTATGAATCCTACAATGTCCCTACGTCAGGAATTTCGCATTGAGCTATCCGTCGGGTACTCAAACTTCATAGGTTTCATCTAAACAAAATGCACATTCTTCAGGAGTTGCGACCCTGATCGAAGAATTCAATTTTGCGAGAACATGTGATTGGGCCAGTATTTATTAATAGCTATCTCAATGGCGATACTTATATCTAAACGTTGAACACCACAATTGAACCTTTAATTTTTTCCGAAATAAAAAATCAGTTGGAAATTGACGAAAATAGTGACCTGAATGAAGAAACATTTTCGGCAGGATGGAGCACCATCACACTACGTTTTGCATTCAGGCAATTTTTGAATGATGCTTCTCCAGGTCAGTGAATTGAACGGAGAGGTTCAATCGAATAGCCAGCGGGATCTCCCGATCTAACATCCTTCGATTTTTCTTCTCTGGGGACATTTGAAATCCGTCGAATTCAAAACACAACCTTCTCAAACAAACTATCCTTTTAAGACAAATTATTTTATTTTATTCAACTTTATGTTTTCCATACACCCTTTAGTTGGTGGAAAAGAAGACCGATCATTTGAGGTATCACAAAAGAGGTGGTGCCATTTGACATTTCAAAGTTGGGGTGTGTCGCGCCGACGGGGTGACTCATCCCTCCACTGAAATATGGTGGTTCTAGTTCCCCTAACTCTTTATCATTTGTGTGAAACGGCGTTTTTCTAACTTTTTTATTTAGCGAGATATTCGCATTGGAAGTTTTCAAATTTACACCCTGTATATATTCATCACATACATTTCATGTAAAAATTATGTTATAGCCAGTGAAAAGTATGTACTTAAATGATATGTAGTCAAAGATTTTCAATTTTCACTCACCTGTCATGTACTGTTTCGTCGTTCATGATTTAGAAACCTTCCATATAATAATGGATGAGAGACAAAAGCAACTGTTTGAGTTGGACAAACCGGTAGTAGGAATTGTACCAAATTATTCAGCGAAAGAATAGTCTTTTATTCCAAGCTTGCAAAGATTCAAGAATAAGTTTAAAAATTTGATAAGTGGTATACGAGTTATTTAAATAATGAATCGAATGCTCCAGAATCCGATTCCAGGAAATAGTTCGGTAATAGATCGTTTGTTTTCGTGGTGAAAGAAAAACCGATAGTTATTAGGCGACCTACATAGAAGTATGAACTCTAGAAAAAGTAGAGTTCATGGATATTTCAGTTAATGACCTGCTCAATCGTCAAAAAATGTCATGAATTTGACATGGGAAAATTAAAAATATTGTATGCTTCCCTTCAGTACTCCAAAAGTTTTCTATTTCTAATTGACTATCGCATTCTAGTAACATTCAAAATTGAATGAAATGGTGCTAAAAGAGGAAGAATTCCTTCAAGATCTTTTTGCCAAAACGTTCGACAATAAAAAATGAGAATGAGTTTTCAAAAATTTGTGAAGTCTTTAACAAAACTAGCTAAGGGGCAAGGGGACTCATCTTATCAGGGTACTCATTCTTATCAATAAATGAAAAATGGGGGTTTCTATTTGAAATTCGAAAGTTGCGAAATATTTCTCGATGCGATTCTTAAAAAAACTCTATATATTTTGATATATCAATTTGATTCATTACAATCTTACTTCCTCGAATGAAAGAAGAAATATTTCTTTATGGGTGGTATATTTCGACGAATTGCTAGTGTTATCTCTTCCTTGACAGAATAACGATTCACTGTCTTTCGATACTACTGATAGGTATATACCCTTTTATCGCATCCGTTTTGTCTCGACCACTGAACCAGAAACCCGATTCACTTCAATTGTGTATCGGCTTCCCAATTATTGGATTTTTTGTCATCCGAAATTGAAGTGTTAATAGCTTTATTATGAACGTCCAACGAAGTGTCCTTTTCTTTCCAATTAAATGAAATTTATGCGACTGTCCGCCCTTACACTTGATTTCTGGTATTGGGAATCAGTGGCGTATTTGGAAGTTTGTCTGTCATATCTGCACATAGATTCATGCAGGGTCACTAGTTTCGTTCTGGATGCCAATGAATATTATATTTTTATTCAGTTTGAACACTCTGTTCAACTCACTCAATAGCGTAAATGCCTGAAGGAAAGATTTGGGTAGACTAAAACAATTTTTGTTGAGGTAAATAATTTATTCTTTTGAAAATCGGGCGGGCTCCTTTGCAAAATCAGTTGAGAGTACAGTCAGTCAAAGTTGGGAGGAATGTTAATTTCGAATATTTGGTTGAGGAAAAAGTGTTATATTTTCTTCTAAGTTCGACAAGTTTGCTTCACATTTTCCGTCTCCCATAACAAAAAAAAGAACTGGGTTTTTTTATGACAATTATTACTTGGCCTATAGCCCAATTACAGCTTGACTTCTTGGACACACTGTATAAAGCGAATCATCAAAATTTCATCGTTGATCACCTGCGTTCCATCACGAATTTCATATTTGTCATGATACAACTTGAATTGCTGATAGGTGAATATAATTAGCGTTGTATAATTCATTGGATTAACATATTGTCCATTTTGGTTAATGGAAATTTGTAATAAACTGCGGGATGGTATCGCATACCACTAACGGAATCGTGTATAATAAAACCAACCATATTGTTGATTGCATTTCCCATATTGCTCGAAATGAATGCACATTTATTGTGACTTATAAAATCTGGTCGTAGTTATAGAAGAATGTGTATGATATACATTATATAATTGATATTCTAGTAGGTGAAGACAAAAAATAGTGCACTCATAACACTATAACTTCACAAAATGTGGCCCCGTCCTGCCAAATGATGGATTTACA
Source organism: Plagiodera versicolora (assembly GCA_037013635.1). NCBI lineage: Eukaryota > Metazoa > Arthropoda > Insecta > Coleoptera > Chrysomelidae > Plagiodera > Plagiodera versicolora. Next base: position 13,180,395 of record CM072978.1, on the reverse strand, counting down.
CATCATAAATAGGTAGGTGTTCAACCAAAACGTGGCTCCATGGAATAAATACCTGAAAATATGAAAATCTAGTATCTACAGCCTCATTAAGATGACAAATACGAATTGATGTATTTCAAATCTGTGAGAAAGAAGTGAGCAGAAACTAAACCTGATTTACAAAAATAAGATATTTCAAGGTTAGTCGTTCAATTTCCAGGAATGAGGATGCAATGGAGCGGAAACAAATCGTATTTTGAATTTTTCCAGTATCAAGCTATATGCGGAAGCTTCTATAAAAAGGTGACACCTTGGTTGATCTTCATAGGTGAATAAACAGTGGCTACAATTACCGCAGCCAACAATAATATTAATTAAATTCTTGGTCCAGTGATCCTGCCATGCATATGGCTGTCAGAAATTATACCTTGAAGAAGTTGTCTTATGTTCGTCAGAGTTCAGTTGATTTGCTGAGCCACAAAAAATTAACATCGTTGATCGAGGTGTCAATATACGGAGAAGAATAATCCTTGACGATCAATTTCATTACGATCAGAGCTTCGAGGCATAAATTTGGGTATTGGTGAGAAAAACTCGTGGACTATTTCTGGTGAAGAATAGAGTAGGTGATATAGTTTCGCAAAGATATTCGACGATTGTTGCGATACTTTCACGAAGAATTTACTATTTTGTTCAATTCACTATTTAGGTGACCCTTGTTATTACTCCAACTTAGGACTGTGAATTATTGTATTGTCGCGTATAGGTGGTGTTTTTGGGGGTCACCCCTGTCGCTTGGGTCGTACTCAGGAAATATAAATATAACTATTTTAATTACAGAATGAAATACCAAATTCTATTCTATTCTATTCTATTCAAAGAAACATATAATTTATTAACAATTTTGATGGTACATCCTTCAAGAAACATTCGATGATACAAACGAGAACAAATGAGAGAATACAATTGCTTACCCCTAATACACAATAATGCTGGAAACCCAGTCTTCAGGAGCAATGAGGGTAATCAAGAAGAATTGTAGCGTAGGCGTCCGAACTAGGACTTCGGACGCCTACCTACCATTCTAGATTAACTTTATTCGTTTTGCTTGTTATGCGAACTTGCCTTAGTGAGTTCAACGTGGTTATTTTGCGTATTGTAACAACACATCTGGTAATGAACTTGTGAACTTGAAATAACTCACATTCGGGTCATGTAGGTATAATCGCACCTGAGGTCGAACATGGATTGGTTTAATTAAAGTGAGTGATTATAATTCTTGGACCATGTCTTGCGGTGTTTGTGACAGTATATTTGGATGAAAATGATTAGATTAGTGTAATCATATCTACAAGCATTCGACTGCGATTCTGACATGAAAAACGAATGAATAAGCTTGCTTTGGGTGAAAATTTCATCATTATTGAATGAAAATGGTACGGCAAAATGAAATTCAATATTATTTGAACTGTTTCTGATACCACTACTAACTACCTGATTGATATATTGATTCACTATGTATTTTATTTTCATGGATATAATCACCGCTTTAGTCAGAATTGATATTGAAGGATATATTTTTCGAAAAAAGTTTTTTTATGAAATAATTATTGATAATTTACTGATTTCATCAAAATGTCACCATTTACATCATATTGATAGAAATAAAATAGAAAGAAATAAATTGAGTCAAATGAGTAATGATACAGGGTGGGTAAACTTCAATGTTTGAATAGGGTAATTATGAGAAATACGAAAAAAATAAGGTCGCATCCTCGATATTTCTTAAAGATGGAAACAAAGAAGACGATATGAAGAACAGTTCGATTTTTCGATATATACGAATAACATGATTGTTAGTGAAGTAAACCAACTTTCATATCATTTGGGCACTTCTTTCCGTTTAATCCAGTGGCGTGGAGACAAATTCCGAAAAACTATTCAATCATGCGTTGTGTCGCTTTCGATGTGCGAGTGCGAAAATGTTCCTTTACTTCAATTTGAAACATTAAAAACATAATTCTATATCTTTCATCAACTTATTTGTAGAAAAATAACGATGTATTGATTTTGCTAATTGCAATTTTCTTCTCTCTTCGGATTGAAGATAAGTGTACTAACTATATTTGGATGCAAAAATAGTTTAAAAGTTTCAGATGATAATAACGCCCCCTGGCGACAATCCTCGAAACACGACAATAATTTCCAAAGTTTTCTCTTGACCATTTCAATCCTATAATTTTTCACCACAAGTTTCTACGACGAATAGTTTCTGAGATACGAAACTCACCATCTTTATCTGGTCACCATGTACATGATGATTAGGAAAAAATGTATTTATCAGATTGAGAAGACAACAAGAATTTGTTGAGCATAAAAACGAGGGAAGAATTCGCTGAAGAAAATTTTCTACCGTAGCTCGAATAGTTGGCTTACTCCGTTAATACTCGATGTAGTAGCAGACATTTCCATTATCTACACCCCCAAACAAAGCTGTATTTAATCTGGTACTTATTAGTAATTTATTCGTTTCAGTGAATTCTGTACCGCCTGATATCATCATAATTAATAATTAACGTTTTCCCTCGCGCAATTGAACTTTTTAATGTGTATAATTAAATGTTTGGTTGCTCTCATAACTCTTCTTTACGTTGTCCGAAAAGGCCTTACTTATCAAAGAATTATCATTGTTTATGATAATTAGGAGCATGAAGCTTTTTTCATCCTGTCGGCTTCCAGGCGGTCTGTTATTAGAATAGATTAAAGTTGCGTTTCCTTCTTATTATCATTAAGTTTTCACTTGGATAACCCTCATAATATTGTGAACAAGGAATGTTACTTAGATAGAAATACCCACCTGTTTATCACCGGCTAGATTGCTCAATGCAAAAATGGATAGAGTTTTGAAGAATCTAGTGATTATAGGAAGGATTAAAGGAAATATTCAGGATCATATTCAGAAAATAACTACTCATGAATGTGACATAATATTTGATAAAATGTCACATTCGATATAATTAAGGGGTTCGATTTCTTTGGAAATGAGGTTGGAGTATACAGTGTGAACAAAATCATGTGGCACAGCATGAGAATATCGGAAACAGTGGACTATAGAAATTTTGTGAGTTTAAAAAAGCTTGCACAATCAGTCTCATTCCAATAACCTCCGAGAATATTTGAAATCATCTACATTGTTTTGTTTAATCTAGAATGAATTGAAACGTATAACCACAATCGATTTTTTTCATATGTCTGTTTACAAATTCTGGCAGCATTTTTCATTCCTTCCGAATATAATCAGAGTGGAGGGATTTCAAAATGCAATTTCGAGTTGACTAACTTCATTTGGTTAATTGAAGAAATTTATCAATACGCTGTTGAAAATGAAGTCCTTTGTAGCTTTTGCAAGTTCTTGACATCAAGTTGAACATTTCATCTTTCAGTTTGTTCAATCATCTGTGTAGAATAAATTAATTCAAAATCATTATCACATGGATTTACTCGACAATTTCCTAAAGAGGTGATGATGATGATACTATGGTGGTTCAACATAAGCAGTTAATTTCACTCTTTCAATTGGCACTATCAGGAATGGCAGCTACAATTTAAAGAAATAATCCATGATTGGCATGGCCGCGTGGAACTTTGCTCTTTCTGTATATCTACTGAATTTATTTCTTACTTCATATACACACAGTATATATTCTGTGGTTTAGTTCTTCCGTTCTATTCGGTATGCGAAGTGACTCTAAATGTATTCGATACATCAAGTTTGCCCCTTCTGGCTTTAAGTTCTTTTAATATACCAACCACTACAGTTCGCAAAGTGTTATATCTCGCACCGCGTGCAAGAAATGCTATTACCTCAAACAAAAACTCGTTAATCAGGCACCGTTTGGAAAAGGCCACATCTCTGATGCGTAATTATGGAGCGACTATTTTTTGCCACTGCCGTTACGTACAAAGGTTGAGAAAGCTGAAAGCATCCTTCAATTCGATCCAGGAACGGATTCGCCCCGAGAAGGGAATTTATGAAAGTCGAAGGTATGAATTCCATTGTCCGAATAATTGACAGGAAGAGAGCACAAAAAATAAGAAAATGAACAAATGAAGGATTCTGTGAAAACATCTAGATTGTTTTTTGTATCTTTTTTATATTTAATTCATTTCTTTTCACTTCAAACCTCTATCTTTTATTTTTCATGATATGTTTATATTTCTTTGAATTCTAATTGCTCAGTCATGAAGTCACGAAATATGTAATTCGGAAAAATGTGATCGGAAATTTTTTTTCATCCGATCACATATTTTCAATACTGATATAAGAACTAAGTTTATGACATTCCGGATAATGTAATAATCATGGTTTTTTCCATTTCTATCTGAACAATGAATATATTTTTTGAAAATGCATCAAATCTTACAACGGACATTTGAAGTTGCAAATCTAGTACTTCTCCGAGTGTGCAAAGATGATACTTATAGTGATTATTTTTGAAAGATCGATACCATCGCTTATGTTTCATAGTCCTCGGGTTACGACTTGCTCCAATAAAAATCATAGTCTTGATATTTTTATGCTTTCTATCAAGACAACATACAAAATCAGTATGTGGTGAAATTGAACAATGTTTTTACATTAGGGGGTCGTGGAAACCAAGTAGTCTAAGGCTATCTGAGACTATACTAAACGACGAATAAACGTACAGTATACCTAAAGAAGCCAAAATCCATAGCGGAAATATCAGTGGTTCGAATCCCGTTGAGGCGAATGCATTTTTCATTAAGTGTTGGATTCATGGTATTAATCCTACTGATATGTCCGTTTCCCCGAAGTGGTTCGGATTCCACTATAAACTGGAGGGTCCGCCCTTCTTCACCCCGCACAAGTTTCGACTTATGGTGGTTGGTTGAAAACCATACTTTGAAGAGGTAGAAAAAAACATTACTCACATGCATCAAATTTCCATTTTGTAGACAGCAGAGTAGGAAATCTATATTCGCATCTATCTGTTATACTATAAATGCATCATAAGGTTAATGAAACTGAATGAACAGTTCAAGCATCATTAAATGTTTCGTTATATTCTTATGGAAATTGTAATATAGTAGAGCATCATGTCCTATAATGATTCTAGAAGTATGGACAAACTACCGTATTGCTCCCTGATTTTCAATTCATGAAAATAACTCGATATACTATTTCCATGCATATTCCATGAAGTTTGATTTCCTCTTTTATGAAAATGCAGGTTTATCTATTATTTATGGCATTTTCGATTCAGATTTGAAATAACAAAACTGAGCATTTCGGTTTCACTACAGAAATTCATTAATAATAATAGAGTGAGGCCTGGTACTTTCAGGTGCAAATACTGTGCTGTGAAAAATGATGCTTTCGGATAGCATTTTCTCTAGGATAAGTACCACCAATCCGTCGGATAAATGATTTCGTCCTTGATATTAACAAATAAGGATTCATTCGAAAATTGAAGCACACTTGACACTAGGAAAGTAGTACTTCTAAATGAGATAATACTTCAGGAAATATCGCTGAAACTTTGATATTCGGAAATTGGAATTGGTGTCTGCAGTAACAACTACAATATATTTTATCTTGGAACATGAAAAAAAATTCTCGATTTCATTTTTGAAAATGAGAAAGAAACTGGAATTTTTTATATAATTATAGCCTTCGCTGCTTTATACCCATCATATATACGAAGAACTTTATGAAATGGACGTTTAATGAAAAGATATTCATGAAGAGATGAATAGTGATCGTTGTGCTCGTACGACTTTCATGAACTTCTGAAGCTCAACGAATTCTCTGACCAATAATCACTAGTGTTGCATTTTTTTTTTAATTTGTTTCCGATGAAAAATAGATGAATATCCGGAATCTGGATTTTTTTCTTTTCAATTGTTTCTGGGGCAATAGCACAAACTGATTGACTGAATGTTCAAATGCAAGTCCTTCCTGAGCCTGGCAGTATCCAGGACATTCGATAAATCCCAATGAATATTTGAATAGTTTGTTTAATGAAACGAACGAGTCAAGATGAATGGTTCATTAATTTTTTTGAAAATTCCTCCATGTAACATGACAAAACTTTTGATTTGACGTGTGAAGAGAAGTATACTCATAAATAGCCGTTGAAATCAATCAATCGCGTCATCAAAGTCAAAGTTGACATGCCCCTGGATCCTTTATATAGATACTGCATATTCTGTCATGTTGTTTGAGGAATTCTCCACGAAGCTGTATTATCTTCCCCAAACTGGCAGATAAAAGAGCAAATTTCGACCTTCTATACAAACCATCTTGAACGTTAATCAATTACAAAATAGCAACTATTTTCAAACCTTTTTTGGATCTGCAAGAGTCAGATTTCGTCTCAGTATACGAGGTGTCTATTCACTTATGAAATATCCTCAACACGTGGAGTAAACTAATAATCATCATACAGTGATCATACTGAGTTTCCCTCTTCCAGTATAAATGATGAATTGTGGTTTCTCAACTTTCGATCTACACTCGATGATTGCACCAGACAATCAATCATGGATCCGACACTGGATTGAATATAATTTCATTCCGTATATGACAAAAAGCGACAATTTCAGAATGAAATGCGCTCTTAATAAAGGCAGACAATGCAAAGAGCCATTCCAGGACCTCTCGCGGGACGTGCAAAAAGCGACTTTCAAAACAATAAGAGCCATCGCCGACGTGCTAAACATTCATATGTGATTTGATCTCGTCCCGTCACCTAATTAAGAACACAATCTGTGTTAAAATTACAGTGCGATATCTTTTTATGTGCATGGTTGCCGGCATTCAGAATGAATATATAGTTATGACTTTTTCGCAGCCGGGCTATGAAAGGGACAACTGCAGTCTCTGGATAGCGGTCTGACTACTTTTATGTAATTAGTAAATTACGAGGCGAATTGTTCGAGTTATATGACCGCGGTTTTCTTTCAGTTCGTGCATTTTATATGAAATTCAATTATAAATTACCGGAGGTCCGAATTAAGTAGGGAATTGTTTATGATGACATTGATCTCTATAAAAATCTGAGGTCTACAGAAGATTCACAATCATTCTCTTGACGTCGACAATTCCCATATCTTGTAATGTTATGTTTTTCATTTCAAAATCAAATTCAATCATTTTCAATTACTCGATTGATCGAATATCTCTTCGAAAACAACATATTCAAGATCTTGAACATTGAGAAACCGAGGTCTCAATAATGAAGAAAAGAAGTTACTAGGACCAACGACTCTTCTTATTGACATAACATATAAAAATAAATTGTTCACGTTTCGTTCCAAACGCTAGTCTTGACAAAATGGAAGTAATTTCAAGTGCGATAATTATTCAATCAACTGCATATGAGAAGAGTTGTGCATTCAAAAGAAATCATTAATATACAATCATGTAGATGATTGAACGAATACATATAAACAGATGAAAGTACGACGCTTTCATAGGAAATTACCAAAAATGCCGTCCGTTTCCAAGGACTATAGATGGAATAGATGAATGATTTCGCACATTCGAACATGAGATGAAGAAGAACCTACCAATGTTTAATGAAATGGAGTTTGTAGAATTATCCGATATGCGATGTCTTATATTAGATATAATAGTAGGGGAGCCAAAGCGGGGATTTCGGGATTTACTTAAGCGCGTCAGATTAATATACAGGGGGATACCTTGTACCCGGATAAGTACCTCCACAAAACATGAGACCCATATATAAGGCCGCCCGTGAAGGATACAGGATCAGATTAGTAAAAAAAAATGACCATCAGAAATTCTCGAGCGCGTCAGATTAAGGTAGGGTGAGTTAATTACATCCCAAAAAGTGTATATTCCACTAATCTGACAATTTGAGAGTGACGTAAAAGAAGGGGAGGGAAACAAAGTTGCAAAAAAAACGTCATCTCGACATTCTCGAGCGTAGCTAAATTTTTTTTTATTTCGAAGGAAATAATTCAAGAATAATGAAAAATATATAATCTGACAATTTCCGCAAGCCGAAATAACAAAAATTCGTCGATAAAGTTAAATGCGCGGAGCTGCGTGATGCCTACATTTCCTTCTCCGCGCTTATTCCTATGTGTGTGTGTGTGTGTGTAACTCGCTTATAACTTTTGAACGACTAAACCGATCGGAATCTACTAAACGGCGTTCTAAAGATTTCCCTCAAAATTAAATTTCCTGTGAATTCGGGCCGATAGATTTTGAGAAATTTTGAAAAATCTCAAAAAAAAATTTTTTTTGAAAGTGTTTTTTTTTTAAATAACTCTCAACCGGCTGTATCGATTAACTTCAGAAACTAATCAGTCTTTGAGCTTGAGAAACCACATTGATCGCCACCAAGCTGGTCAAAATTGGTTGATTCGTTCGAGAGATATCGTGAACGAAAGAAACCCAAAAAAGTGTTTTTTCGGGATCACTCCGAAATTTGTGGTTCTATCAATTAAAATTGCAAAACCAACCGCGTGAAAATTGCCTGATCCATACAACGGTTATTGCGGTTTCAAAATTCCAAAAATAGTGTTCTATGGAACTTCTATCAGACTTTCGTGCTGTGAGAGCTCAGATGCACAGAAATATTATTTCTTTGAACTCAGCGAGCTCAAAATATCACATAAATTAAATTTTGAGCTCAAAAATATCATAAGTACAATTTTAAGCGCCCAGGAATGGAATTAGCGGGAAGTTGCAGGGATGGCCTTTAAGGTGAACCGTTTTTCAAATTTTTTTTTTGTCAGATTAGGCGAATCCCTCTAGGTAATCGTCAGATTATGAGACAGTACGTTTAGAACATAAAGATGAACCATATATATCTTAATCTGACGCGCTTGAATATTTCAAAATGGCGATTTTTTTTTGCACATTATGAAAATGGCCGCGACATTGCGTCCCATCGAAATCGTCAGATTAGTGAATGAGAGCTTTTTTTTGGTGCACTTAACACACCCTTAGAAAATCTGACGCGCTCGATTAATTTTATTTTTTTTTTACATTTTCAACCCTTAAATGCAACCACCCGCATCATGCAAACGATCAGATTAACATACGTACATTATTAAAAATACACAGGGCATCGATGCTATCAATATCTGACGCGCTCGAGGATGTCCATGCAACAGTTTTTTTTTTACATATTCAAAAATCTATAGCCACTTCCCCCACCGATGTAAAGGTATATATCATATAACATGTTTTTCTTCTTATCATCTAAGCTTTGCATCCCAATAGGTCTCTACGACGCTCGAGTAAATCCCCATTTAGCATCGTGGGCTCCCCTACCATAAAGAAAAGTTGAAATACATACCTACCAAATTCAACCAACTCAGTAGTTCAAGGTAGATGATTTTCCCAGGGAAATGTATTTGAAGAAATAAATTATTATATATATGAATAGATTTATGTACGGGCAGTGATTGTTGTAGTATTGCATTTGGGATAGGGAAGTTCACATTAAATGTTATTTGACATATTCTATATATACTCAGAATAACATTCTAATATATCTCACTTGGCTAATACAAACTGTAGCTCATTCAAGTGTGTTGATGAAAATATTTCGTACTATTGAAATTGCAGAATTGAGTTCAAAATTTCCATAATATGAAGCAAATGATCGATATAGAAATTCACACACATGAATATCAAAGTTTTTCAGACGTTTTGCATATTTGCCTAAAAATAAAAGGAGTATTAAATATTGACAAGTGCATACCGAACTTTATAATGCTGCGATATTCGTGACCAAAGCCGATAAATAACCATAGCTATAAAACGAATGCGCTACCAGTAACATGAATTGTGTCGTAATTTGTTCTTGTGTTGGGCTCATTTTGCTGCGGAATGAATATGTGAACATCGCATAATGAGGAGGTTCTAAGAGAATAGCACTAAAACACAAAACAGCGAACTGCTTATTGGAAATTTGATAGGTATGGTCTGGTTGGTAGTTTGTGCATATTAAAAAAATACATACTCATATTGTGATTTTTTAATTCGCTGCTTTTTTATATAGTTGATATAATGCTATGCAGCTTGTTTCAGTCCGAAAAAATAGCGACTATGAATTTGATATTCGATTCACGATATGAATTCAACAACATTTGAGACATTGATAATTGAAAACATCAATACCTGAACCATAGAGTTGATGAAATAATATGAATGATTAAGAAAGTTATCACAAATTTGATGAATATTCGATTCTAGAACTGCAAAATCTGAAGTATTTAGTTTATCATCGAAATGAATGATTCGCAATAATATTCACTTGATTAGCTATTTTCTGGAATTATTTATCACAAAAAATCTCATTATTTTTTATTATTGTACAAGGAGCTTCATCTAGTAGATGTGAAAAATGTCTTGAGAAACCGATCTTACTACCGTTCCTTTAACCTTCAATCTTGCAGTAGGGTGCGCCCAATCTTTGAATTTCAATAGAGAATTGGGAATTACGAACTTTCTCAACTACAATGTATAATAATCACACTAACCTTATTTGGTGTCAATTGAATTTTTTTATGATGTTATTCTATTCTTCTCAAAACTTATTGGCAGAGGGTGATAACAAAATTTTTCAGAGATGTTTGCTGTTCTCCAATAGTTATTCAGTATGACAAAGAAGAAATATTGAATTGTTATTGATCACATGCAATTCGAGGCATGAACTGGAATGCTGAGTATGATCAGTATTTATGAATATAATCACTGGTATTACCTTCGATAATTCGACATGACTTCTGAGATGAAAGTAGATGAACCAATTCTCCCTTTTCAGCTGCAACAAATTCGATTTTTATTTCGTTATCTTGATAGCTCTGGAATATCAATGAGGAATTCCTCTGATATAAATCATGAACTAACATTTCGTTTTCAGAAGTTTGCTCCAAAGTATCATCAAAAAAGCATTATGTATATCCGATGGCCAGAGCAATAAACATGTACTTTTCATAATGATAGGTCTGATAAGCACTTCTTTGAAGCTGGTAATAGCGTATACCCTGACAAGCTATCTCGAATATTTTATAAAGTTGTGAATCATTTACGAATATAACATAATAATACAGCACACATTGAATAAAAATAATCACCGTAGTTTATCCAAAACTAACAGGCCAGTCCTTACCCTCTTCTATAGACGGCCTTTCGACCAATAGGAGTGCAATTAAAATACGTGTTAGTTACTTTGTTTATATTGGCCTCTTCCATTTGGATGAATTACTATAAATACTAACATTAGAAACGTTTCCTATCCTGTAGGAATCTGATGGATGGAAAAACTCTGATGAATAGTGAAATACAACGTATAACGTTTATAATTGAAGATAAGAATAAATATCCGCTATAATATAATTTGTAGAAACTTCTTGGATCTATTTATGACGTCTCAAATGAAACTACAGAAGGAGAATTAGGGATATGAACAAATTATATCAGGAGCTCAAAAATAATTTGAGTCCTGAAGATAGAGTCAAAAATTCATTTGATTGAGATAAGAATACTGAGTTGGTCGGGATATACAAAGAATAAAGCCCACCTTAGAATATTTCACCAGTTGTGGGGCATTCAATTTTCTCGTTTGGAGACTCCTACAATTCTCGAAGAACAAATTACGTGTGAACAAAAGGAAGATATAATCTGAAAATAGTCTTTCAGAATTCCATGAGTTAAGTAGTGAGAAAGTTAAGTATTTGAAGGCGTTTTTGAGTAGATGTACGTCAGTCAACATTCAATTCCAACTTCATGAACTATTCGGAAGTTAGGAGATAATTATAATATTCGATTGAGCTACATTTCTTTATTGTGCAAGCAGATATATTGGAAAAGTTGAAAGTTGTTCTCATAAAGTTGAAGTTATATATTATAACTCATGAATTTTCTCATCCTCAAAATCTCACCTCATATTGGATGACCTCATATGAATAAACAGAATGGAAATTATAGATTAGAACGCGCTATGCTGTCATGAAATAATTCGAATAATTCCTGAAAAATCTGGGAAAACCTTGAAATGATAATCAATGTCCGATAAATAGAAATCAACTTCATAAGTATTCTATTTAAGAATCAGACTTTGTAGCGGCACAATCATAAGAGCTTCCTAACTCTTGATCCTTTGCATGCTAGTTTTGCCCTGATCATTTCCTGGGTTGACTTGAAGTTAGATTGTTGATTGAAATTCTGGATCCAATCTACCTACCTCATTTGAAGTTCTTCTGTTTTTTTTGAGATGAAATGAAATACATGACTCTTCTCTAAAATATTGGCTTAGATGACTCACATAATCATTCATTCACCGCGAAACCCTTTCAGGACAATATCATCTCCAAATTCACCGATAAACTTATAACTTGGTTCAGCTCCCCCAGTCATATTTGATGAAGACAAATTTCCCAATCTTCCACAATTTAATCCTTAGTGTCGCAGGATAGAAGACTGCTATTGACGGGTAAATTGGAAGGGTATCAAAGCGCAAATAAGTTATCAGTCGTCTGTCGAAGGATAAATTGGCAGAACGTTGAAGATGCAGAGCTGAAGGCACCGTGGAGCAGAAGTGAAAAAATTAAGGCCAGTCGGCTCAAGCAATGAATGATGACCGTCCATTTGTCTCGAGCCACGTCCAATTATTTCCGCTAAATATAATCCTACTACGGACTTTTTTTCTCCCAACTGAAAAAAATATGAACTGTACCAGGTGAAGCTTGCCTAGGAGGGGAAATATCCATACAACCATTATTATCACGGAATTCATGCTTTCATCAGATATTTTAATGCTGAGTATGTCATTCCCTGAAATACTCCACAAAATCCATATTTTTTTATCAATATAGTTTTGGAGAAGTGTGGAAGCCTTTTCTTTCAACAATATCGCATTTCAAAATAACATAATACCATCAAGTGTAAAATTTTCACGACTAAATCGGGAGAAGGATATTTCTTTATTGGAGAATATTCTGGAGAAATAATAGAAGTTGGAAATAATGAAGTTGATGATGACTGGACGGTGAACAATCCTGTAGCAAATCTGAAGATATTGTTGCATAGCAGAGTGAAGAAGTGATGAAATTAGATACTTGGAATTTTCTTTCCATAACTCGAGATCTCGCAAACTTGCTCAATGGCATATTATCAATCATATGAACTTGTAAGTTTGTGGTCATATCTATGAGTTATGTATAAAGGGACGATTAACGAGCAATTCATTTACTGAAGAGGAATATGAGAAGCAATTTGAGATGCCAAATCTTCCGAAAAAAATTATATAAGTGAGAAGGCATCTACACTTTGCATGTCATTATATGTACAGTAAACCATGTACTTAGGGAACCCTTAGGCATGTATGAATTTGCTTGAAACTGACTGTAGAAAAAAAATCACAAATTCAAACTACTAGCACATTATCCAAAGGAAAAATTTGCTACTGTATTATACGAGTTCAGTGATTGTATTGAATCAATAGCTCTTTGAAAATTATTTTTAACTTCACTGGTTCAATTATCCTTCTTACTTTGAATCCTCATATTTTTATTCCTAATGCTCTTCGGAGTACCTTGAACAAAAAATGTAGGTTAATATCATCTCGTCAGTAACTCACATGTTCAGATTCTGGGATCTGGACTACATTGTTTATGCGAACAACATGTTGAGTACAAGTAGGTAATTTAGAAACGTCTACATCCACAGTGAAACAATTAGCTAGACTGAGCTCTTTGTTTAATTATTTCCAACCGTCAATTTTCATGCACCGAATAATCAACATCCCGAAACCATCACTGACATGCGCAATTAAATTCAAATCAATCACGTGAAAAGGTATTCAGCGTGCACGCTTTTTTCTGTACGAGCAATCAATGTGCTTTGCTTCTCACTACGAAGAAGACAGTGGTGATTCCCATTGATTTTTTGTGAGGTTGAAAATATTCATTCGAAATTTGAATATCCAATATAAATGAAAAAGAAACGTCTTGATATCGTCGGTATAGTGAATTTACATTCGTAGGATCATTCAATCCAGCCAAAAAGGTGATTAATACACTACTTGCTTTCTTGTTTAATGATATTTAAACTGTATCCAATATTTTGAAGTGAGTTTCTCAATTGTTTCAGTAACCGGAATATATGATATATCTCAAGACAATTCTGAGTATAACAAATATAAATCAATATTTCCAACAATTTGAGTAACCGGTTGTTTCCGAAAGTTTATTTCGATTATTTACTGAAATCAATGTAATAATTCACGTCATGTATGAAATGCCAAGGAAACTTGAACTGAAAATATTATAGAGATATAATTTCTCATTTACTTCAGTTGAGTAGAGGACATTGAATAATAAAATCCGAAGTTTGTAAGACTTTCGATAATCATTCAGAGAGATTATCTCATCGAAGAGAGATATTTTGCCAATTATTGAAAATAGTTGGCATTTATTGAAACTATTGGCAGCTTATGACAGGACAATTGATGGTGCTACGTCTTTCTCGATATATATTTATCTTTCAAAACCCCAACTGTCTCTTATTAATGTGATTAGTTGTCTTTTAGGTCGACCTGTTGACTGTGATGTGTCGCTGATATTGTTGTATTATGGAAAGGATTTTCTGCAAATAAACAGTATACCTCGACAAATGAACACGCCACTGGAAGGACAATTTGTTATGCGTCGAACGGCATTCAACTGAAAAGCTAAATGAATATGTAATTATGTGGCTGCATATGCTCGAAATATATGTATGGCAATTCCGCCAAGGTCTTGATCTCTTTCCCATAATTATTGTATTTTATTACCCATTTCTATTCAACTGGCATCTTCTTATCTCTCTAAAGATCACATGGAATTGAGAAATCAGGATTCAAACTCAGTGGGCACGTTCTCCTAATCTCCCTTTGAATAAATAATACAGATGCACTACTGCCAAAGAGTGTGATGAGTGTTCTCACAAAGTTTTCGTCCTATTGAGTGAATAAACATACAATAATCGTTTAAGGTTATATGTCATCGTGGAATTAATATGATTTGTTTGATAGTGAGGAAAAATTCGCACCCCTTGACTGTTGCTATGAATATTTGAAAATTAAACACAATCTAAGAGGGAATGTTATGTGTATGGTTATTTGAATAATGATATTACGACTAATACGAATTGATTTCATAAATGAAGATATGAGGATACAATATTCAATCTGAATTTTATTGATGATTGAAATATTATAAAGTTCTTCATACAATGAATTTGAGCTTATATGCTAGATGAAACAATGCATTTTCAACATGTTGATTATATGGAAATGAAAAGTTTTTTTTTACAATTCAGTCCGTATTAAAAAACAGAGGGCGTTATAGTCGAGGCTGAAGAAAAATGGTTTCATGGCGGACAGTCAATATCCGGAAAAGAGGAAGGTTTACCATGTAGTAATCCACCACTGTTTGATAAAAATAGATGGTGACAAAATTGCGACTTCGTAAGAATAATGTGAAAAAAAAATTAATTCATTTTGAGAAAACCGATCTCACAATCGACCGCTATATCTTTTTTACTATGGCGAATTTCGTCGCCAAATATTGAGATGGGATTCCTGGCACTACAAGACGTTGTAGAAAGAAAAAAAATGTCCTAGCTGAAAATTCTACATTAGACACACAGATATATAAACGCGAAGATTATTGGATTATTCAAACGTACAGCCTGTTGGTAAACCCTATTCTGTAGTAGTCCCTTCCCAAGACCCTTGGGTTCCTTTTGTTCAAATTAGTTCGGTCAGCCCTCAAGGTGAATTTGATATAGTGGTGATCGGATTGTGTATCCTCGGAATAGACAAGCCAATTCCAAATCACTGGAGCAAAACTACAGGTGAAAAGTTAATTAATGTTTGTGTCTGTGAGAGGGTGGCTTAATTATGATTATACATCTCTGATAAAACAGATATCGTCCTCCACATATCAGTCCTCTTTGGATTTTTTTTGAGTTAAACCAAAGCGAAATAAATATCTGTAGTGTTATCATACTTACTTGATATGGAAGGCGAACTGACCGATCATAGTTTTTTATAACTTCGAGTAATTTTTGAACTTTTTGTTGCTTTCATGTTGAGCTCAAGATTCATTTTCATGATTCATGAGAGTCATTTCCTGATTCTATAACAGAAGAAAAAGTTGAGCTACGAGTTTCATAATGAACTAATAAAATTTTATTTTTCAAACTTCAAGGAAATTATTAATTTTCCTTCCCAGACCGGATCGCATTTCTTCGATCTAACATATACGCTGTGGCACAGTCATCAAGCAGGTACTGAAGCGTAAACATGAGGAATGTTGTGGAAATGAAAAACAAGACTTTTCTCTACCACAAAGTGCATTATTTGGTTTTCATCCGGTTTCTAAGGGACAATTCCATTCTTCGTTATTCTGGTGTGACAATGAGGAATTAGAGCTATATTTCTACGCACTTTATACCAATCTATTTAGTCTCCATGAGTGTGTTGTTACGCATTCACCCCACTCATACTGTTCTCTGTTTGGGTAGTTTTTCATTTAACTTTTTCTTGAATGAATCAATTTGTATTTATGTATTATACCTGAGATATTTTGCAGATGTAGAAACGAATTTTAACCTCTAAATGAATATTTGTGATCTTTGTCAATTTCAAAATCCAAGATTACGAAATAATAATTTATTACTGCACGCATTATTGCGAAGTTGAGTGAAAATGGTTTCAGTCAGAATTCATTGGCACTTTGCCATTCTTACCTCTCAAATTGTGGCTTATAACGGATACAAATCTAATAGAGTAATTGTCACTTCGGGTGTACCACAAGGGTCAAACCTGGGACCCCTGTTATTCTTATTATTCATTAATGATCTTACTCCTCAACTTGACTGTATGAAGCTACTTTTCGCAGATGTTTTAAAGATCTTTACCTCCATTGAGAAATCAGATGATTGCCCTTTACTTCAGCAAAACCTAGATAGCTTGCAAACGTTGTGTTCAAATAACAACTTAGATCTTAATATTGAAAAATGTGAAGTCATGACCTTCACCAGAAAACATACTCCTATTGGATATCCATATAACATACACGGCAACAACTCGATGTGAGGAGTGTAGAGTCTAAGTGTATTCTTTGATTCAAAGATGTCTCTTGCAAATCCCATCAACAAAAAAACTTCTGAATCCAACAAAATGCTTTCAATTGTCAACAATTTACAAATATAAATGCATTGAAAATACTGTATTACTCATATGTGAGATCAAAATTAGAATACTGCTCAGTAATTTGAAGTCCTCACTATTTCTGCCATAAATATAACCTAGAAAGGGTACAAAGGAAATTCTTGAAATTCACATTTTTCAAATGCCGTGGAACATATCCATCAAGAGGTTCTGATCACAATACCCTACTTGAACACTTTCAAATTGTCTCACTGGAAAAAAGAAGACAGTGTGCCTCAGTAATATTCTTATATAAAAAACTACACAACTAAGTTGATTGCAGCATGCTCTTATCAGAACTGAATTTCAGGGTACCAAGACTTGCGTCACGACAAAATGTCACACTTTATTGTAACACGGCCAAATCAAATATAATATTACTGTCGGCTATCAGGAATATTTGTGAGAACTTCAATTCTATCTGTAGTTTTTGTGACATCAATACTTGTTCGCTCAAACACATAAAAGAGATAACGTTGAAAAAGCTGATATAAATCGAACTAGAGAAGAATATTTGCTTCTTTGTTCATAACTGAGGGTTTTTATATAAATGATGTTAGTATGGGTATAACAAACTTGAAATATTTCATATTTAAATCCAATTATGTCCTGTAATTGGGTGTAACCTGTTGGGCAATAAACCATTATTATTATTATTAAGCCAGGGATTTAAAATACACGTATATAGGTTACGGTTCTTATCAAAATGTAATTATGAAATAATCGCTATTGGTATCTCCGTATTTCTGATGTTTCTCAGAACTACAATTCTATATTCAACTCATTTCGGATCATTTTCATCTCACCCAGCCTGGAGTATATATCCATTTCAACTGGAAGTGGACCAGTTCTGAATAAATACTTCAATATTTCCGAATGGAGAGAAATGTTATGATGTATGAAAATATATCGTCTGATAATGATTCCTTCATTGTTCCTGAAGTTGTTTATTAGGATTGACATTCTATCTGAAGTTTATCACTGGGGCCTCGTATCTCCTAACTCATTATCGTCCACGAGTACACACCTATTTTTATACAAATAGGAATGTATCAGATGCTATCTCTTCACTAATTGACTTACGTATTTCGATTCATTTCCATTAATAGATTCAATGTAGATTAAATCTAAACAAATTCAGTTGGTTCACCAAAAATAACTCAGAGTCAGTCCTATCAAGATCGACGTTTCATGAATGGAGTCTTTCATAAAGAATATGTGGGCATATGTTTGGTTTTGGTGCTTTGCTGAAATATTTTCACATCTGAAACATGTACTCAGAGTGTGAAGTGGCAAACAAATCGAACTAGTTTGATACTTTGTCAAATTGGAAATCATTTCTCTAATTTACAAAAAAAAATGTACTCTCATTGCCGAATAATATGCTATCTGATGGAGAGGACACCTTATGATTTCACATCATGATTATTGTTAGCTCATATTCCTCTTTTTTGTTTGAATGCAAACGTCTTATGTTTGGTTACTGAAACATGTGAGTTTCAAACAGCACTCCTCGTTATCGTTCATTCGATTAACTAGCGAATACATCAACCTCTTAGAAGGCATCAGAAAACTCTAAGTGAATAAAATCACTGTTGATACTGACTTATCGAAAACATTTCGAGTTTGCAGAAACAGAAAACAAACATTGGTTCCTCATTGAAATCGATGCAGCACATCAAGCACTGCTAGTGATTATTTTCAATTCTCAGTATATTTCACTAAACGCTGGCACATTCATTGATGGCAACATAATAACATAATTGAAATGAAAAATAATAAGTTGATTCTGCCATGAAAAATCATGGAATGAATTATATATAACCATCGAATGTGGTCACCATAAAAAGGTTATGACTACATGACTGCAAGTGTAATCATAAAAATATTATTCAACTCGAATGAACATAATCATAAACTATGATATGATATTTCTACGAATATGTGATTTCTTGGCCAAATTGCGTATATGAGATATTAGAGACTAAAGATTCATCTGAAAACTGAAATTTCTTCCTTTTCCTTCCTGGGTATAGACATAACCATTTTAATATAATTCATAATTATATCCTTTGTATTGACCTACCTTCTTCTTATCGTTTCAATTCCTTCATTGTTCATCAAAGTTTCCTGAGTTTATAACCATATTATTTTTTTCAATAGTTTCATTAGTTTTGTGGTCTGATTAGTCAACAGAATATGTACAATTTAGAATTGGCCGGATAAAATATAAAGGAAATTAAATTATTTGTGTTATCTATTTCAAATATTGTTTCACACTCTATGCCAGTTGAATTTTGCCACAGCATCATAATAACCTCAGGTTTCGATATTTACTATAACGAAATCCCGAAATCTGATATTGATAATAGTTAGGATGGACTCGTATACCGGCCAGTACGCAGTTCAACTCGATCAAAACCGGACATCCTCATGATTAGATCCAAACCACGAATTCGTTCTCTGGTATATGGAAATGCAATTACCCTCGGTATATTTCAATGAAGAATGCTTTGATACGTTTGAATAAATATTTGCTGTGGTGATGAAACTATCTCCTAAACAATTATGATTGTAGTTTCGTGAAATGGACTGTTGATCCATTCGATATACGTGGAATTGTACACAGTGAAAAGTATTCTTTCGGCAATTCAATATAATCTATTTCAGCTAAATGAGATTCTCTCATGGTATTTATTCTCTCTCGATCAGATACTGATGAATCAACGATAGGTATTCAATTATTTTTTCAAGTATATATATAAATGATTAGTACATGGAAATATTCTCAAACGTTATCCGTTTGGGAAAATGAGTTGTATGTTTTATTTTGTTAACGCATAAAGAGAATATAACAAAGAATATGAGTTTCTCCACTATTGATTTTTTCACCTTACCTTTTATGAAAATTCGCATTTCTCGAGAACTCCTTCAATACAAAGGACAAATTCGTCAACAAATGTTATGTCTTTGATTTTGTTTTCTGATTCGATTGGTACAAACTTTCATTTCCGAAAGAATTCAAAATATGGAAAATAATAATCTTTTGAGATAAACGGATATAATTGTCTTTTGGTAACCGCTCAACATGAAGCACAGTCAATAACTTTTGAACACTTATGAAGTTATTATTAGTAGCATTCAGTATATTTGTACGTCGATAGATTGGAGAGAGAAAACAAGTATATATAGAGGTTTTATGTAGAATTATTATAATAACTGCGAGTTAAATGAAAAAAATAATCCCTCGAGCCTATTTCTTCCGAGGTTATTTTGTGTCTGCTACAGTCACATAAGGCTAGCTCAACATAAAGGGAATGTGAAACATGCTGGAGGCACAATGTCTCGAAGAAAAGTGGCTTTTCCTTGGATATATATTCCCATTTCATTTGCATAAGAGTTTCCATGATGAATGCCTTTCGTTTATCAATGTCCCTAACCATTGTGCATAGACGACTCCATTATTTTTGCTGATTGGATCACTTTCGGTGACAAAATGATTCAGAACGTGACTGGAACTTATAAACATATTATATATCTTTCTCTCAGATCATTTCTAACTAGGTAGGTATGAAATGGAAGAGAGTGAATATATTGTCATGGAAAGAATTAGAAGTGTGTGATCAAGTCGATTCAGCTCAAATTACCTAAATCCGGAAATGCTTCCTAAGGCAGCTATAGCCCTTTGTAGAAGACGTCTTAATATGAGTTTTCTACAAATTATTCAAGAATGCCGTTACTTAAAAAATTCAATCCTGGTATAATCAATAAACAGTTACCAACCCTTCGTTCTCTGTATATATATATTTTCGAATCAATCACAAGCGCGTCAGTCAGGGAAAACCAACAGGTATTTATATGAAAATAAAAATATTTTCATGTTCTTTTTTATGTATCTGACACCGAATTCGAGAAATTCAAGATAATTTCCACGACAAAAATATTATCTTCTATCATGAACGGTTTTCGAGAAGAATAAATTTAAATTTTTCATGTTTTTTTATAAAAGTTGATGTTGGATTATGAAATTGTATCTGTAATATTGAGTTGGCTTCATTTATCCCTAGTAACTGCAGTTTATGTTTGGCAGGAGAGTTTCTGGAGACCCTGTAGAGTGTAGAATGAAGTAGATAGATACATTTGATATTCCAGATGTGTTGGAATGTCAGTTATTGTTTTGCTGAATGTAGGATGAAGACTAGATCTGACTACTAACTTCGGATGAACGAATTATATGAATACTCCTGGTCACTTCCGAGCTCGAACTTTCAATATCTAATGTGAGTATGTTGTCACAGATGTTTCAGGGTTTTTCAACATTTAATGCTTTCATACGTTATCATTTTGAAAACTTCCAAGAGAGTAAAATCTGCACTTCATTTTTCTCTTAGCATATCATAGTTATAGGTGGTTACGTCATATTTTTTGACATAATAAGTTGCATTCTTTATGTATCTTCAACTGTAAACAAGGAAGGAGTTGGCATCAATTGATAACCATAATCTGAAATATAAATGACTGCTCAAATTAATGGATATTCCATCACTTATTGATAAGAAACCAAATCTCGAGATTCAGATAGGGAATAAATGTTGCAAGTTACTCCACTGTACCATTTTTAGTCCAAACGGTACAAAATAATGATTTTCTCCCCAATGATATTACAATTTCTTATGAAAAAGAAACACATTATGCATATATCATGATATTCCTGGCTCTCTTGATAATGGTTGCGTTTAGAGATATAAATTGTGCGGCCCCCAACATTTACCCTCGTTATATTATCCAAATATTGCGGTTGATACGTAAACGTGAAGGCGGCAGTATCTTGCTTGGAATAAATCTTCTTAATGGATCCTTTCAGAAGAGAAGCCCCAAACACGTATCGTTCATATTAGGGTCTTATTTACAATTTTTACTATTGCATCAAAAATATCATACAACAATGTGATGAAGAATTCATAGTTTGGAACACGATCTTCATGACGATATGTTTGAAATTGGTGTAATTTAGAATCTCCAACTGGCAAAAACTATTTCGACTGAGATTGGGGATTCCATCTACATAATGTTACCTATGAACTTTGTTCCAACGAAGTAATAATTTCAGCATCATCACTATTTTGTTGGATATGACATACTTGATACTTATATTGAATCAGATTGCACATCAGAATACCAACGAAACATATTTAATGATGGTGAATTTTGAAGAAGATTTTTTTTGATGTCGATATGTAAAACAGTTAACCAGAGTGAATTCTGATGTTGCGAATAGTGAACAATCATATTGTTTACTTATACATATAAAGTAACTAGGATGGTACTTTCGACGGGTTGCCAAATCAGTGAACTGAAATCGATCATCAGCACATGTACCCTGTAGTGTGTATATCCCATCTGACCTAATCTTCAATTATTCAACATACTAACATAATTCTAGATGATAGAAGCATATTCTAGATCAGTACGTACAAACGTATGCCAGTATGTATCACATCCTATATTTCTGTACGCCCCCTTTTGTATAATAATGATGTGCTCGAAGAACCCCAATTCTGAAGAAATGTGATACTTTCATCTTCAAATTGAGATTCTTTTTCTCGTGAAACATATTCGATTTGAGAATATTTGAAGATCGCTTAGTTTCAACATACCAAATACTTTAAGAGCATCACGAAAAGTTCAGGACAGTCAACAAGAGGGACATTCTAATGTATTAGCTTTCCATCAAACTGCTCTGAATAATAAAGTGAACTGAACTAAACATCAACAAAACAGTTTCCAGAAGATGTGGAAAAAATACAAGTTTTTCTTTGCTATAGTGAAAATATCGATATTCAATACTCATTATTGTCATGTTACTGTTACTGATCTGTTAATAGAAACATAAGCTCTTGGAAATAGAATTGTCAATAACCTTGTGAAAAACATATCAATGACATCGAATGATATCAATTCCAACAGAGTATCAACTTGATCCTACTTTATGTATTATATGATAATCAGTATCGATAAAACACTACGTTTCTTGAGGTTAAACCAAAAATAAACTCAAGCTTTTTCTTGATAAGAGTCATATCAAATTCTAAATGACATGTTGCGTACCTATTTATCAGCATCCAATAATCTATCCTGAAAAAGTACGTAGTTCGCCTATGATTAATGAGTGAATAACTTTCCAACTAGCATTTTCGAGCAATTTGAACTAGAAAAGTTCATAGTATTTGATCGAAATATTAGGAGAGATCTTTCTTCTGAATTTAATAATGATATATGAACATTTTGAATGTACAAACGTTAAGAAAATTTCGAGACTCCATACCACTCGTGAATTTCAACCAAGAGAATAACATGAGAAACAAAAAATATATTTCATTTGGTGGTACAGGGAACATTGCAGCTTCAAACAATTAATTTATGCTGCAGCTTCTTCAAATTATTCAAAGATAAAAAAAGATAAGATTGTTGATTATTTCAGAAATTCCCTTTCATGTTATGAACGAAGTTGATTCATGGAGTAATGAAATTTGCATATTTCATGCTTTATTATCTACTGCTTCGATATAACAGAATGAACAAACAATAAATCAATTTGGGACCGTTTCCAACGTTCGGAACTGGCTTTGCCTTGTACATTTCCATCTTTTTGTGCCCGAAGGAACGTTCCTAATCAAGTCTTCGAGTTCTACTAATGATGGAATAATTTGACCCTCATGATTATTCATTGTTCCATCAGCAAAAGTCTCGAAAAATCCATTAATTGGACACTATAAACAACGTGGGCGAATCGAACATGTATCCGTCTGGAAATATAAATTAGATCCATTCAATTTATGAATTATAATTAGCGTGTAATTAAGAAAAGTGTGGAAAGTGACTTTTTTATGTGGTTTGAGAAGGATCACCAGCGTCATAAATTCGACCCACACTCATTGTTGTTGGAAGTTTTGACCTGAGAGGAGGGCACGCCATGTGCTATGACTTGTAAGCTCGAAGACGCTTGCTTGATTGCAATTTATGCATTTCAGATTCGCGTACAATTTGCAGAATCAGTGGAATTTCCGCTCATTCGAAAATCCAAATATTATGAGAAGATGCAAGGCTCTCGAGGCTAAGAAAATGATACTGTTCATACAGTGAACACAATTCAGTGATTTCGTTCATCGAGTCATGAAAAATGTAGTGATTTTTCAAATACTTTCTCACCGATGAAGCAATGACGTTGATTATCTGACGAAAAGAGAAAGCTAAAAAATGTTTTTTTTTTTATCGAAAATATACTAATCTCAATTCATGAACCTCTAACTGAATCGCTTTTCCGTTGTGCAAAGTTCCTCGCGAAAGTTGAATGTGACGCAGAACAATATTCTAGAAATACTAACTCGTATTATACAAAAGAATGACTGATATTCCTTAATTGTATTTTTATGGTATATGTATATATGCATTCAAGTATGGATTACTTCAGAGTTTGGCTCCCACAACTTAAACGACAAGAAGTGCAATAAAATAATTGCTACCCACCCAAAAATTATACAAAAATGTTAGTCATCGTTTCTCAATGAATACGTTGCCTAAAATTTGTAACATTCCACCCCTGTAGATTAAATATATTAAAAATCACAATAGAGTTTCAAGGGGATCATAAAAATATATATCTGCAGACTACTCCACGTCTATAGAATTTTTAGCATCAATAATTACGCAGAAACAGAACCATTATCTTGTTCTCGTGACTGATGTTGAAGGATTCTGCAATATAGCACAACACAGGTGCTATTGTTGTTGAGGATTCATATTATGTTTTCTTCAATATATCGTGTTCAAAATCAATACTCGAAATGAAACAGAAAATAAATTAATGAATGAATTGAAAGTGTTGAGGACACTTTCACTTGCTGGTCAACATGAAAATTTCTACCCAAGGAAGGAAATTCGCTTAATGTTGATCGTATGGAGCATGTAAATGTTCAATGTGTATTTTGTAATATATATTGGTACTATATTAAATAATACTTTGATAATGTTCTCTCTTGTTTACAAATGCCAATAAGTACCATGAGAATGAATATTTTTATGACTCTTAATAGTGAAACTAATGTCCTATCATGAGACGATAAGACTAATTGGATTGAACTGTTCTTACACATTTTCGTACATATTCATACGTATACATTTCATTGGAGATAAATAAAACTGGAAAATTGTTTTTTACTCTGATAACAAATAAAGTGAGAGAGATTCATCTGGATGGAATAGCCAGAAAATTATCTCATTTCACGATAGAACTTAGACAAAATGCTTCAGTGTACTACGTACATGGTAAGAGATTCACGGTAGAAGAGAGACTGTAAAATAACGAACATCTTATTATGATTAGGATGAATTAGTACGTCATAGTCATAAAAGAGGCGGGAACGTCTAGATCTCAATCTGCTTTGTTCGGTGTTCACCAAGTGTGGTAATAAACATAACAGCTGATGGTAGGCTCGATAAAGTGGCTTGCGTTCTTCATAGCACGTATTAAATTTCGAATGTCTGATTTCCTTTTAATTGATATTATTCCCCGAATGTTCGTGTTTGGATGTATTAGATATATGCATTTCAGTTTCTTACTTAAGTACTAACTTAGATTGATGATGGCAGATTACTAGGAATCATTCAGACAGTCACTTGAGGTTTCATTTGTATATTCAAAGCTCTCGCTCTCATTTCATGGCCTTCACTTCCCATTCTTCATACTCCGCAATCTATGTCTATATCAGGAACAAGTTTAAAAAAATCTGTTGAGTTATTGTGTTGAGTTAACACATCAAAGAGTGTCTGGCAAAAATTACTCTAAAAGATGGTGTATTTGTTATCGGTACGTTCAATAGATACATTTCGGAAAGAACAATTTGAAGGTTTTAGATGATAAATACACCCCCTGACGGAAATCCTAGAAATATGACGATAATTTCCAGAGTTTTCTCTTGGTCACTTTTCTGGTAAAAAAATCACTTCAAGTCACTACGACGAATAGTTCCCAAAATGAAGTTCACCACAAAAATTCATAATTCGTGGACACTTTGCACCTATGCCCAAATAAGTTGTATTTCTGCAAATTTCATTCTCGATCCATTTCTTTCTATTGATTGTTTGTTCTTGTCGAGATAAAGTCAGTACTTTGATACCATTAACTGATTGTGAGTACATTAATGCTCCTCATGATGGTTGTAAATGCAACACTAAAAAATAAACGTGCTATGAATAAATTTGAGAATTTGCGTTAATTTCTACATCTATGAAAATTCTTATAGATACCATCACAAAGGAAATGCTGAAGAACACGTATTGAATATTTGTTACCTATGAGATATGGGCCAATTGTGTTTGCTATACTCAAGAACTGGTGGAAGAGCAAACGAATATTGAATAGAAATTGATCCCATTCACGGAATACTCACATTCGAGGAATACGGGAATATTAAAATGAGAACTATTATTTTCCATTATTCAGAACATTAGCAGATGCGCCAATATTAATATTTTCCCGCCAAATTCTTTTTGGTAAGTTGAAGTAAGTGTACTCTCCTCTATCACATTCTCCTGGATTTTCGAGTCACAACATTTTTGTTTCCATAAATGACATGAACAGCAGAAAAACAAGTTTTGAACCATATGTATGTGTTTTTTTTTTAATTAATTCATCGTTTCAATTCAACTCATACATATAGATTATGCTGGGAATGATGGAATTGATGAAAGAAAAGCCGTTCATCATCACCCGCAATAACATGTTCAGCAGGTATGGACATTAGAAATATAGCTTACACGTTGTCGTTGGACATAGAGATATAACAAACGCTACTAAGAAACGTTATATTGCTATGGTATTCAGTTACGTAATGTTGTGGACGTTTTTCACTAGTCATTCATCATGGGTATGGTTTCGCGATAATTGATTTCAGCAGAATCGCATAATCAGCTATCAACGAACGTTTCGTGTTCGCTATTAGTTAGGTTCGTGGATTACCCATATCTCATTAATTTCAGTACTGTAGAAGTACGTATGGAAATTTGAGTTGGCGTGCATACACGTCCCGCACATCATTTTGGAATAATAACGACTCGATCAATCATGCGAGTACTTCATTTTCGTCTATTAAAAGTATTTCATGAACGAGAACGGATGAAATTAGTCAGGGACAGAATAAAATTTTGCGAAATGGATTCCAAAGAATACACTATCAGTTTATTTCTTCCGCATTCTTTTGTGATATGAAATATTCAATCGATGTTGATATAAGCAATACAAAACAACCCAAACACAATAGTTCTAAATGTGATGATACGAATGATACTTCGTGTATGTTGTGACTCTATTTGATATTTTGAAACAATAGTGCAGGTTAGACGATGTACCAACAATACTGATGACGAAAAAAACTACCTGAACACTGTTATCAAGTGATGATTACTTATAAGCCACATGTATACTGAATATTCAATATGCATTGGTAATATGAGAGGTGAATTATCAAAACAAG
The DNA here is from genome assembly GCA_037013635.1 of Plagiodera versicolora. NCBI lineage: Eukaryota > Metazoa > Arthropoda > Insecta > Coleoptera > Chrysomelidae > Plagiodera > Plagiodera versicolora. The sequence continues at coordinate 13,152,620 of CM072978.1, read as the reverse complement.
CGTACACATTAGATACCTTTCATAGACCCATTTACAGTGGGATGGTCGCCAAATTGTCAAAAAATCATCTCTTTTCAGCTTTCAGTTACTTCATATGATTTTTAAGTATATGATATACAGGCATTTTGAAAATTAACGGAAAAGAACAGTTTTGAGTACAGTTGCATAGTTGTCATCTACATGTTGGCCCATGGGTATGTGAAAGAGAAATATTTCGTGAAGTTTGCTCAGATACACATATATCTGATATATTTACTAATATAAATATGAATGTGAAAATATTCGTTACACTTTCAAGCAAAAACTAGTCAACCGATCATCATAAAACTTTGTGAACATATTCTTGGAGATGTTCAAGACTTTCCTAGTTCAACGCCATCTAGGGTTAAAGTAATGAAATTCAAATTCCAAGTAATACCTTCGAACTGTAGTTCCATCTATTTAGAATATCAAATTTGATATAGTTTCATTTGCTTGGAATTGATTATAATTTCAGTCATCAATGATTAAGCATGCCAGTAATGAAGTTCATGCCCCAACTTCTGTATTGTTATTCACATACTGTATTCAAGTCAAGATCTACTATCCTATCAAATGTTGTTCCGGTTGTTCAGAATTCTTCTACATCGATTACTATTATTTTGTTATGATATGCAATATAATTCCAGTTTCATTGTTGTATTTTAAAAAGCTTATCTTAGGTTTTTGAAATTCCATGGCGCGTTGTGAGTCTGAATATTTTAAAAATGACAAATGCTGCCAACAAAGTATTACCATTAGAAAGTTATTGAACTCATTTGTGAAAAATGGTTGAGATATTTGAAAAGAGTAAAAGTTTCGTCTTGGCTACAGGGTGTTTCTTCATCAGCAATGATTCAGCAAATTCAAATTATTTCAAATGTTCGAAAAACGATAACTTGTAGTGAGAAAATCATGTCAGTTATTCAAAAACTACTGTGATCTAATGAATAGGGTATTCACTTTCTCTATAGTCTTTCCAAAATGATTTAATAATGTGTATCTGCCCAAATACAACAATTTTAATTTGAATATCTAATTGAGTTATTGAACTTCTCCACACTGAAGGGCCACTTTGTATATGATTAACTAAACGAACTATTTCATTCCATTGGATCAAAACATGCATTCCGTAACTTAATATTCTGTCCAATGAAGTAATCCTGTGACGTTTTTCTGTGAACCAACCGGATGGTCACAATATTCATCAGAGTCGACATTTCGAGTGCTCGCGTACAATAAATGTCAATGCAACCGAGATCTGATAGCCGCCGATGTGTACTTTGCAATTTGCGGTACAACATAATTTTTCCCAAGTAATTTGATACACCGAGCGATGGGACCGATTGTGTACCTGCTGGACATAATTTGAGGTGCAGGCAATCAAAAGTCCTCCATTAAATAATCTGCACAGGGTATGGTGTTAACATATGGCGGATGGCTGAACGTGACTGGGTAGGTCCTCAAAGTACCGAAAGATCATCGAGGGAACAGGTAGAGTGAAGATCATCTCGGCTCAGTGACCAATTAATCTTGAGATGATATCGACTTATTTTTAGCATTTTTCAACGTTCAGAGGTGGAATAACTTTCGTGTATATCAATTTGAGTTGTTGGAATTATATTAGAATGTTTGCAGGAAATCTGAATATTTGCAGTAGAATTTCATTATACAGAACTATGGGATAGTGGGTTCCATGTGGGCAAAAGTGTCACTACGACCCTAAACGCGTTAAAATTCAGAAAGACGATGAAATGCCTAAATAGGATTTAATGCATTTAATTTTTACCTTTCGTACCTGATATCATCACAATAATTGTTCAAAATTTCGATGTCAATGTTTAAAAATATTATAGCTGATGATTTTTAACAATTTACATGATGGAGTCTTCACTCATTCTGCTGTCCAAGTACGTGAGGATTTGGCTCATCGGTTTGGGTACCGTTGGATTGCCAGAGGTGGAGCAGTTTCTTGGCCTCCTAGGTCACCCGATTTAACGCCACTGGATTTTTTCCTTTAGGGGAATGTGAAGTCTTTGGTCTACAAAACTCCAGTAGAAACAGAGCAAGACTCAATTGGACTAATTACAGCAGCATGTGAAATCATTCAAAACGAGTATAAAATGTTTAGTCAAGTCCGCCGAAATCATGTGCGACGTTCGAATCGCTGTATTCACATTTTGAATAATTATTGTGATGATATCATATACAAAAGGCAGAAATTGAATGCATTAAATCCTATTTAGGCAATTCATCGTCTTTCTAAATTCCAAAGCGTCTTAGGGTCGTTGTGCCGTAGAGTCACTTTTCCGGGCATGGGACCCATACTCAAATGTTTTCTATTGTTACACTGACATAGTTCTGTAACACCCTGTATATGTGAGTATTAGTGGGATACTCTGGAGTTCTGAGTATAAAGAAGACAAATAGACATTTTCATCATTAGGACATGGAATTATAGGATAAAAAATTTGTTATCCCACTTTCAAATTCAGAATGTTTGCCTCAACTGAGAATTGCACTTCCGATCCAACCTTTCCCTCTATTATTATTATCGTTAATATCCTATGAACTGTTAACCGGCAATATTGTTACCATTCGATGTATTTTCATTGATTATCGATCCTGATGTCGATTTAACAACAATGAAATTATACATTGTAATACGCTTGCTAAACGTTCTCTTCATCTGATATAATTGTTTACAGTGAAGGATATTTCTATTTTTATTTTACATCATACCAGAAGAACTTTTCTTACAGATTATAATTCTCGTCTTCAGTAGACTTGAAATGTACCGTCATTCAAACTGATCCAAAGGTTTATGAGAATACATCAGGTAGGTTTCGTTCCTTCAGTTCTATTTGCGTTTCTTTAATTAACATTTTAATTAGCTGTGATAAATGGCACCCCGTACAAATTCCATCTTCTTGTGTTCCCTCAAAGATCTTTCAGGAAATTGAAATTAGTCTGATGAATCCGGCTAATGTAATTAGATCTGAATATCTGCGGGTGATGAGAAAATACTTCATTTTCCACCTCATATATAGTGGATGTATAATTTATTTCATAGTCATTTCGAAAATGGATGGAGGAGTTAGAAAAGATGCACCGCCTATCACGAAATGATAAAATTTCCCATTTCGTTTTTCCTCATAAATGGATCAAGTGATCTCAATGGATTATAAAATCGAAACTGATAATATCAAATATTGGAAAAACCTGACAATGCTATTTGAACTAAACATAAAACAAACTGATTTCTACTAAATTCTTCGAAATGAGGGTTCTAGTATTCATTAACTCAATGGTTGAAATTACTTTACTCCAAATCATAATATACAATATTTGATGAGATGTGCCTTCTTCGAAATGAGGGTACTGACTATGGCAAGCATTCCAGAGGAATACTGAAAATCACGTTCAAACAAATGTTCCTCATATTTTTGTATGGATTTTCGGTCGTTCCATAAATCGAGAATGGCAGACACCCTTGCGTACACTCAGACGATTTTAAAACAAATACCTCGCTAACAGGATCCGCATTTTAATTCGTTTTGACTTCGTGCGCTGACACTTTTTGCGAGAGCACTTTTTAATAAGCGGATAAAATTCCTGCTGGAAGTTTTGCGCAATTTCATACATCTGGCCGTGCCATCACTGTTGTTCGAACCATAAACGTTAATCCTATTATATGATTTGCATACGCGGCTAACAATAAATTAGTATTACTCCATTATTCACGTCCAGCGCTACCGTAAACAACATAAATCACAATTAGGAAATGCTGATTCTTCTTTACTCTTCGCTTTCGTCAGATTTTGCCAACTAGTTCGTTGTTTTCAAGTAATGATTATTGACAAATCTAGTGAATGAATAAATTGCTGCTTATGATTAGTAAAACATTTATAAAAAAATCTGTTATCGGTATTGTATTTGAGTAAATTTATTTCGAATCATTCAGTGATCTGTTTTTCGATTTCAGCATACGGATTGATTTGAATGATAGGTGTGCTGAAATGAGTTATCATGTTGAAGATTTTGCTAGTGGTGTTGGAGTCTTATGAAATCTAATTTCATTTTTACAATGCTCTATGTGGCCATTTTGAAATATGCTAACAACGTCCAACGTTGAATGAAGATATGGAATAGCCAGATTCATACAACTTGTGATTTCAAATGCAATTTTATGTTCTGTAGCACAGACAGGTCATATAATTTTCTTTGTTCAAATTATATGGTCATCATGTAACCACTCCTTTGTAGTAACATACTTTATATCATCAACTATGAATACCTCCGACAGTTGCAAAATACCACCACTACCAACTTCTTGTGTGACACTAATAAAATAATGATGATGTTCGTAGGAAGTATTTCGGAACTCTAGGTTCACCAGTTGCACTAGGTCGAATGATAATCTATATACGTTTGGTCGTTCCTTATATTTTATTATTGTCGACTCCTATTGTCCACTGTGAAGTTGAGGTACATAGTTCCTCCAGACGTATGGGTAATCCCTTGACGTCCCTCAGATAGCTGGTGGCTCTTATCGAAGATCTCCTCCCAAAAGGTCAGGATATTCCTGATGACGCCTTTCTCGCAATGGAATCCCTGTGGATCCGGGTGGCATAGGTAAAAGCGCCTCTTTTCCATTGGTACAGGGCATTGGGAGATGATGTGCAGTGAGGTTTCATCTTCCAGTTCACAGAATCTACATAGTAGGTTTTCTTCTAATCCTATTCTATATCTGTGTTTCCGCAAGGTACCATGATCGATCAGAATACCGATGATTACTTTTGCTCTGTTTCTATTCAGTGCGAGTAGTTGTTCTTCCCATTTCTTCATTCGATCTGGTCTAATTGGTCGTTTACTCCACCTCTATATATCACCATATACTGGACTATGAGAAGAAACCACCAACTCTGTGTTATAGTTTGATGGAGTCACTAACAGTAAAAAAAATTACTACCATTTTATCTCAGGTGATATGTCATAAGCAGAATCATTTGTTCCTCTTACCTTTTTACTTGATTTGGTTGATTCCTTGATGATTTTCATACCGTGATGAAAATATTCCGAATGTTAGTGTCATTATTCGATATCTACTTTTATATGAAGACTCTGCCCCAGTATCAGTCAACTAGTTGAAAACTTAAAAAACTTCATGGCATGTTTTCATAGTAAGGGTGACTGATCTCTTATGTCTTGAGAAATGCTATCACTGTCTCGAATTTGAGTCAACATGAAGTGACCAATCCAAACACAACACTATTCCTCTTCCACCAGCTAGACTTTTAAGGAAACGACGACTAACCTAGAACCCACACAACTCTAGATATTTACGATTCGGGAATGTGTGTTAATGCTCCTTTCTCGACAAAACGTTGTGCACCATTTTTCACGACAGCCCTGATATAATGCTCTACATGAGGACCGTGTTGCACGGTTTGCTCCGAGGTGATGCCCGTTGTAGGACCAGCCGTAACCGTAACCATAGTTGTTACTCCGAGACAATGTGGATTTATGTGGGGCCGATAACGTTCGACCGACGAATCCATGTCATTGGGTCGGATTCCACGGGGATACACACGGTGACATCTTCTGGCAGAACATGCTAGTGAAATGTTGTGTTTTCACTGTTGTATAAGGACCGCGCCAATATTTACGACGTTGTTGTAGTAGGCGTCAGAAAAAGAAAAGGTTAGAGATGTACTACGTACTTATATGGTGATTTATGAAATACTAGAAGTGAATAATTAGTGTTTTCCTTCGACAGACTGAGTGTGCAATTTTGAAACAACCCGATGATCTGCATGCTTAACGCACATAAAATTATTATAATAACAAAAAAAAAACAGCTCAGCAAAGTGGAATAATATATTATTTAGGATAGTGCCTGAGAATGCGTTTGAATAATATTTTGGAAAGAGTAATAAGAATAAATTTTCAGAGCTAGATGTTCAGGAAAAAAAATTGCTTTAATGAATTCATTGAAGGAAGATGGTTCTGACAGATTTGGTTATTTTTGAATGATCTCTCAACACCGATGCCAATTTTTTTTTTAAGGAGATCTCTTCGATCCGGTAATATAAGCTGTTTATTCTAGTTGAAAGTTTCACAAATATTGAAAACATGTTCTCTTGAGAACTCATTTTCATTCTGATAGTCCGATGACGATATAATTGACGAGGTATTCAGTGGAGAAAACGGTCGCATATTGATGAACAAACGTTTTGTACAAAAGTGGGATATAAAAAGTCCTGTATTTCCATTTGATAATGTAGAAAAGGTAAGTGAAGAATCATTTTGGATATATCTGATGTTGAAAGATTGATTTTCAGTAACTCTATCACATGTTGTGTGATTCCTAAAAACATTTCATGCGATTCTTGAATTGTTCAACAGTTATTCAGAGAAATTGGAAATTAAAATTTTTATCAAATATCAAATGTTGTGTTTTGATGCCCCGATAATATTGATTGAGTAGTTCATTTCTTAACCTTAATTGCACGAATCAAGAAAACTAGGCTGGAGAACATCTAATGAATGAAAATATACAAAAGTGAGTTTTTATTCTTCAAACTCTCTCCTGCTTATTCAGTATCTTTCTTGCAATTACAAACATTTATATTTTTCTCTTATTTCAATACCAATTCTCATTCTATCATGATGTTAAATTTATGAATATCAAATACCATTCAATGAAAATATAGTTGTGGTGACTTTGACCGATGCCAAATTGAGTAAATAGATATATTCGTCTTGGTCAAAGGTAGTGGTAGCATTAGCTTGTCAGTATAGACTGGATCTTGTCTACTATATTCCCCATTATTCCGTTACAGAACTTCCTGAATTAATCAGCAGCATCAAAGTTGTCAAAATTCTACAACGCGTTTACCGGAAACAATGTGAACTGCGTTCCATAACAGGAACTCTATATGAGAGATTATAAATAACGACTTACTATAAAATTCATTCGAGAAACAATGACAAATTACAGATCTTCGATTTATACCTCTATCCCAACTTAATATTGTAGCTCAATTAAAATTGTGACTGAATTAAAAGTAGGAAGAGATTAGAAAATAGAGCTTCCATAAGACCTAAATCCAACATTGAAATAAATGGAAAGTTTTTCATGATGACTTCTACTAATTCATTTATGTCATTCATATTTGAAAAGGGTGAGTCAACATCTGACTATTCGTAATGGGGTGAGAATTGATGTGGATTAATGCTCAATATAACTGTTGCCACATGTCATAACATGCTCCTGCTATCGTTTCCGGAATAAGAGGTAGACATATCTAGTTAGTTCAATTTTTGTTTATATGATCTCGTTGTATTGAAATTACCATGATTTTGATAGTACGATATGTTCAAATATGTGTTGATATTATATCAGAATATTGAATGCCGCTCATTTTCAGAATTAAGATATTCGCACCAGAAAATATAAGGCTAGAGAGATAATTTCAATCAGAATAGACATTTTGCTACACTTAATACCTCAGACCATAAAATCAACACTTCTCCAGTGGAGTAAATAGAACGAGAATCTATGAGTAGACAGGGTGATATTTGATCGGTGAATAAAAATTCTTGCCGCACTGTTATCTTCATTGAATCAGAATAGTTCAGCATTCTACCTCAGAATCTATGACGAATAATAAACTACCGAAATTAGCGCAATGTGCAATCCAAGAATCAGAAATAATTACCGACGAATCATTATTTCCCACTGGAAACTTTCTCCTGGACATAATTTCAACAGCATTCAATAGAATATTCATATCTGAATATCAATGGGAAACATATAAACAACAAGATGAACGTATTAATTGAATCACCAATCAACTGATTATTCGAATATACGAATTTATGAAGATGTGATGTTTCAAAATTCAGTTCAAGAAATACTCATTATAAAGGTTATCCCAAATTCACGATTGTTCATTGAATAGTGACGTTTATTGTAGAATTATGAAACAAACTATTTTCTGATAGTAAGTAGTATTTCCCCAAATCTCAAGTCAAATCTCAAGTCAATTCCCCCAAATCAGCCAAAAAAAAACTAATGGTAATGATGAATAAATGTATTGATAAGAAACAAGGGAGCGTTTGTGATTCAAGTCACAATAAGGAATAACTCCAACCACAATAACAGAAGAGATGACAAGAGAAATGATATTATATCCTGCACGTATAATTTGAGCTGTGTCATCATTATTGTTGCACCTTAATGATGTGAACAGTGCTATTGTTGTGAGTTGAATAGGGTTTAGTGGTCCAGATATATGTAATAACTTTCGAGGTACGGCCTCTTTGCGTCCATTATGGTACACCCCCCATTTTTCAAATCTTCACAAGATTTGCATACAAAAAAGAATTATCATTACAGCTCAGGATGTGGGCTGGATTTCAGTATAATACATTGAAATCTTCAACGTAGCAAAGGATTGTGTTGTGCCATATAGCGGCGCCTCTTTTTAAAAACTATCATTCCAAGTTACAGATGACGCAATGCCAGTAGAAACATTCTATATTGATGCACTAAGTGCTCCAAGGTCACGAATCATTCTTATTTTCTCAATGTGATCAAACTAACGCAAAGTTGATAATTGGTTGGTTGGTTACTCAGTATTTTTTTAAAAAATCCTAAAATATTCTGAACAGAAACTAAATATTTGGGTAGTTATCGGAGGAAATTCCTATAAACTCATTCACATATGATAAAAAAAATGAAGGTCCGTACAAAGTACCATCTTCAGGAAAAATCATTGGTACATTGAACGAACAAACTCTTTGAACGATGAGAAAATATATTTCTTTCCGAATCTTCAACTGTCAGAACAAAAAAATCTCTTTATGATCTTGCATGATTGAAAGAAACATCTGATATTCAGGGAAAGTATATGTTTGGACTAAATAAATCATTGAACCATAGTTTCTGGTGAAACAATTTACGTTTATTGAAGTTGTTCATCTCAATGATATTCACATTCCTCATTGATAACTGAAATATCGAATACCAACGAACATATATTGAGATATTATTTTATTCATACAATATGCATTCATCAATAATCATCATGCGTTCCTGTATGCTCCACTACAAAATCATTTATCTCATTTGATTTGATATTTGTATTGAATGAGTTATCTGAAACAAAATGGTATTGTGATTGCACTCGAATTGAAAGTACATATTATCGATACTGTAAATTGCTTGTTTTTTATTGATAACAGAAATGTGAAATGGATTAGTTTCTTTTCAATGATTTTGAATGTTTTTTTTTCAATTTTCTGTTGGTGCACAATCAAAAAGTTAGACTAGGTTACAAACTAGTCTACGTATATAATTGAATGACATTTTCATTTTTGAAATCATTAATCATCATGAATTTCAAATTCTACTTAAGAATTAATGTCTCTGGCAAGCCATTTCATTGAGAATGGGTTTCTCCACAAAGCCTATGGGAGTTATCCTTAATTCTACAAAAGGGGAAATATCGATCAAGTACAAATATTTCATCAATATTGAAACTTGTTGAACTTGGCTCATAAAGTGGAACGATGTAGTCCTTTTCATAATCACCCTCACTCGATTGCGACTTTGACTAATAGTTTCACACCCCTGTATGTTTATGATGGTGAGATCGTAATAGCTGTATAAGTAGAGACACGTGCATTCAATTCACATCCACCTTGTTGAAATACTGACTTGTCTCAAGAACTGACGATTTTTTTACTAGAAACTGTACTTGCTGTACTTGTTAAAAAATTTTTCATTATTTTATAGCGAACTATAGTGAATGTTGTTGATTCTTGTTATACCTATGAATTGTCATAAAATTCATTCTTTCAAAATTAATATATATTTTTCGATAGGGCGTTAATTTGTTGACGTGTATACGAGTACTCTTCATAAGAATTAATGAAATCACTGATTTGTCAATATTTTAAAAATTAATTTTTTCTCAATATCAAAAATCTCAGGTAAGCGATAGAAGATATATTCAAAATGTGATAGAATATAGAAGACTCTGACATATAATATAGGTTTCATTCGGAAAAAAACGAAGCTAATTTTATTTTCCGTTGAACCAGATCAAAAATTGTCTGCCAGTAAATGCCAGTATAATCAATTATGTGTTTACATTGTGAATCATGAATTATGAATACACATAATCAATATTGTGAACACTAAAAAACAAACATAATTCAATAATAATTGATAGTTATAGACAAAAAATCGTAGTGACAGGGGTAAAATAATCGATTTTGTATTGGAATGAAAAATAAAGTCTAGGGGCCGATTGTCACCCTATCCATAAATATCGACTTTTTATCATGAACTAGAATAATCAAGTCCTAATCGTGATATAGACCACCCTCACAATGATTGTGACATTGAGGGATGATTCCGCACCCTATATGCAGCATGTTCATGATCACGAGACAATAGATCTGATAATTGCATGCGAGTAGAGAGAATACAGTTTATAGTAGAATGGTCAGAGATTATGAAAGATAAATCAAATCGAGAAATAGCAAAAGTAAGATTGATGAATATGGTATTCGCATAACAAATTCAATACTACCAAAAACGACATAGTCACATACAGAGGGATTTAGGGTAGAGTGATTACGTTTTTGATATATCGTACAGTAGATAATTGAAGAAATCTAAAGAATGAAGTTAATTGAATGACTTAACTCCTATCAGAAATAAGATATAGTATAGAATTGATTGAACATTTCTTATAAACTAAATGATTTGATGTCTGTAGAGTGGAATTTTCTTTAATCTGACCGACAAAAAGTAGAAGTATGAACTGAAATAAAAATATGAAAATATCACAGTAATATACTTTGATATTCATTTTTGTGACCCAAAAAAATCATTCCAGAAGCACAGTATACTGCGTGTGAAGTTAATCCAGTGAGGGAATTTCAGCATTTTATTCGTGCAGTTGCGTTATTGTGAAAGTCTGTGTATCACTCATGTCTGAAAAATACATCAAGTCACGTTCAGATTGGGTGTTATCCCATTTGTAGATACTGAAATTGGAGACCAAATCACGACCATTCATAATTCCTGAGAGCGCTAACGTTTCCTCGTGGAGAAGCAGGTGTGTTTCAACCACACCAAATCGTAATTTATCTATTACCCACCCAAAACTACTGTATGCGAGTTGAATTTATAGCGGCTACGAAATGGCCTACTTCCTGTCCCCGAATGTAAATAATGTACAGAAAAGGTTGGATCATGTGGCACAGAATCTATTATACAGTGCATCCATAAAGTAACGCATAATTTCATTATTGGCTAAATGAACAATAAAATTAGACATTCCCAAAACAAGTCGATTTTTGATTTCAATTTACTATTGTTTCAAATCATAATCTAATATACAGTGTGAACTACTTTCGTGTAATGACGTCATCACAGTTTTTTTCAAATGGAACCCCCCCTTTTTTTTTTAATTTCCAAATTGCCTTTGCTGAGCAGATTCCAAAAATGTATGCTTCAAATTGGTACAGGGTAGGCAAAAATGCAAAAAAAAATGTATGAAAATTGTTTATGGAAAGTAATACGATACTGAATTTAATAAACAAATTAAATGGAATTAGTAGTTATGCAATTAATGTGATACACTTCCAAAAACAAACAAACGAACGAAAATTTACAATAAATGTTCAAATTGTTCTCCATTGACCGTTAGACAATGACTGAACCGGGCATTACTTTCGTCTCTAACATTCTGTAGCATAGCGGGTGTTATGCTCTGTATTTCTTGTCTGATTCGGTATTGTAGTTGAGGGATATTTCCAGATCTGTTTAAGTAGACTTTAGATTTCAAATAACCCCATAAAAAGAAGTCTAATGGGATCAGATCAGGTGATCTTCAGGCCATTCCACTGGTCCCCTTCTTCCTATCCACCTTTGTGGAAAAGTTACTGCGAAATGTGGCGGTGCACCATCCTGTTGAAACCAGATTCTGCGGTCTACATTAGTGGGTATTTGAATATAAGGATCAGATCAGGAATTAATGTATTTTGTAGGAAATCCAGATATAATGCTCCTGTTAAGTTTTCATCGAAAAAATATGGACCAATAATTGTATTTCTCACAATACCAGCCCATACGTTAATTTTTTGTGGTCTTTGCGTATGGTACTCTTGCATCCAGTGTGGATTTTCATAAGACCAATAACGGGTGTTTTGCTGGTTAACATGACCGTTCAAATAAAACGTTGCCTCGTCCGAAAATAGAACGTTATCAATGAAATTGTTATTTTGGTTCATCATATACTCGCAGAATTCAGTTCTTCGGTCAAAGTCGTCTTCAGCCAATTCATGGATGAGACGTACTTTATGAGGATGGTATTTTACCTTTTTGAAAATGTTTGATACTGAAGACTTTCCAATACCAAAATCCCTAGATAATCCTCGCACTGTATAGTGTGGATTTTCTACAGCCGACAAAATTATGTCTTGTTGAATATTTTCATTAATTTTTGATCTACCTTGCTTTGCTGCATCCCTCACATGTCCTAATTCTCTGTATTTTCGCTCTATTCTACTTACTGTAGATTGTGAAATAGGTTCACGATCTGGGTGCATTTCATGGAATAATCGGCATACCTCTTATTGTTGAGTCCGCATCTTATCGCCAATACCAATCATCATTAATATTTCAATCCTGTCCTTTTCGGTTAAAGGCATTTTGTAAAAAAAGTTCACGAACGTACCTTCTCTAAAGCGTTAACAATACGAAACTGTGCTTCAATGTTTTTGACAAATTTATCAAATAAAAAAATGGTAAAAGATAATGCCAAACAAAAAGATCTTTATAGTCCAGGGGCTTGGATCACTAATAAAAGCTGTAAGATACAATTATTAAGAATAATGCACTATGTTCTTGATAGTTCATCAAAGTAGTTGTATAACAATACGTGATTTCATTTAATGTGTTTATTACGTGTATTCGTTATTTTCATTACTTTGTAAGTAAATTTTTGCATTTTTGCCCACCCTGTACCAATTTGAAGCAACATATTATACATTTTTGGAATTAGCTCAGCAAAGGCAATTTGGAAATTGAAAAAAAGGGGAGGGTTCCATTTGAAAAAAGAATGCTGATGACGTCATTACACGAAAGTGGTTCACCCTGTATATTAGATTATGATTTGAAAAAATAGTAAATTGAAATCGAAAATCGACCTGTTTTGGGAATTCCTAATCGTATTGTTCATTTAGCCAATAATGAATTTGTGCATTACTTTATGGACGCACTGTATAGTGGAATGAGCATACGATCAACATTGATCGTACATTATTTTCTGAGAGGCAATGTGAAACTGAAACTCATTTCCAAATGAGTAGTTACCCAAATCGAGTCTATAAAATAGGTTTTCTACAATGCTGCAACAGAATTAAAATTTCGAAGAACGTTTCAATTAGTCAGAATGTATGGACATGTATGTGTTTCATTTGAAAAAAGTAAATTTTGATCAGTCAGAGAAATGATTTCAAAAACCAGTCCTGAACGACCATAATGTAGGGTATAGAAAATGGAATCAATACCGATCTCATGGAGGATATAGTGTTTTCCAAGTAGTTTCAGTTCTTATTGAATGTTATTTTTTTCCAATTGAATGCTTTTGGTAGATATTCAGTGTGAAGTAGTTCAATTCAAGAATTGTGAAATTCAACTATGGTATCTGCTACTATCTACTGGAAGGTATTAGTCGTTGAATTGTCTTCAAAAATGTTAATATTCAATATTTTCAGTAGTACAATGTTGCATTGAAAACTCGCTAGAATCTTCAGATATAAGTTCTCTCATCGTATCCATATTTCCATAAAATCCGTAACGACCATGAAATACGACCTACATTTTATGGCCAACTCCACCAATGATCCACTGTTCTATATTTGGATATCTTCTCGACGATTCAGTGGAGCAATCGAAATTTCTATTCTACTAGATGATAACAGAAAAACGATATATTCAATATCAGAATATATTATATGTGTGATGAGTTTCCATGTTCTCTGTGAGTTCGGAAAATATTTGGTTTAATAAAAACACTGTTCCACGTTTGTGAAAAAATATCTCCGACAATGGCATAATAGTATCCAGAGGAATCGGTCGAACACCAATGTTTCTAATAAAAATTATGGCATTTCTGAACAAAATTAGTTCCTGAAGAGATAATTATTCAAATTCTGTAATATCAAAGATGATCAATTGATTCCTGGTAAGTTCTATCTCATTTTAGAAATCATTGATGAATAACTCACCGTAAGTTCAAACATCGGATCACTAGAATTGACGTTAACATGAACAATTATTCAGTTATGTACTAACATGACACCAGCGGATACCAAAACGGACTTGTTTGATATATGAATATTTTTTGGTGATTTCTTGCATTTCATAAGATTATTTATTAACAGACCTTCAACTTCAATTTTCTCCAAACATTCATGATTTATTTTGTTGATGTTGAAGACTGTTATTTTCCTATACTGCTACAGCCCCAAAACTGGAACTATGTGTTCTTCTAACAAATAATATACAGGGTCTGTGGTAGAGGGTTGAACGAACGAATATAGTGGATAGGTGAGATAATTTGGGACTTTTTTAAGGCAACTTTCCTCAGTCAAAAGTCTTACTTTTTTCTAGTTATTCGTCATTTTTTGGTTTTTCGAAATTTCATCAAAAATCGATATAAAACTGAGTTCTTTGAAATAATTTAGAAACTCAATTAGGAAGGGTTGATTGATTGCAGATCATTTATTAAAATCAGTTTTTTAATATTTTCAACTCAATTGTAATATACCATTCGAATGAGCATTAATCGCAGAAGTTTTCAAATGCTTTGTGAAATCTTTCCTTGTCTTATTCTATTCATATTTTCTACATTTACTATGAGAAAAAAGTTGAATCAATTTGAAATTGTAAATCTTTGTTTCGTTTTTATTGAGTTATTCAAAAAATAATAATTTTATAACGATTTTTGATAAAATCTCGAAAAACCAAAAAATTAAATAACTCAAAACCGGTAAAACTTTTGACAGAGGTAAGTTGACATAAAAATATTCCTAATGACCATACCTATCTACTATATTCGTTTGTTCAACCCTCTACCAGAGACCCTGCATATGTATATACTGTATAATTTCAGCGATCAGTTATTCTCATTGGTCAATAAAACTCCGGAGTTGAAATTGGAGCTAATATCTGAACTTTTCTTCATACAAGTTAAAAACTTCCCATAAATTCTGAAGAAGATCTCACTAACGATCGATATGTCCTATTTCAAACTTCCTTGGAGAATTATTCTTGTTAAGCAGTTTGATTTATTTGCGTGTTTGTCCCACTTTTGCGAATACGAGTATATCTATTTCTGGAGACACGGACACGCATTCATGTAAGATTTTTTCTAATTTATCATGAGAATTATGTCCTGACATGCCATGAAAAATTGCCCACGGTACCGAGTATGACGAAGGACCGAATGAATAATACGAGCCCCCAAAACTATATTACATGATGAGCTTTGGTTTTCTCGAATGAAATATTATGTGGGATCGAGCCCTATTCAGGGAATGATTAGGACTTTTATGGGAACATTTTTGAAATATAATAGAGACATTGATTAATAAAGAGAACCTAATGAAGGAACGATCACATATGATGTAGAAAGATGTACTAATCCATTGATAATGGCATTGTACGATTGAAAAACTTTACATTACTTTACTATAATGGAAGTAACATGCACTCTCAATTTTTTTAATTGAAATCGAAACAAAAATTCAAACGATTCAATTGATTATAGAGTTAACGAAATTGTCACTAGAGTTATTTCATTACTTAGTTCTGGAATTCTCACAAGAAACACGATGGAAAATGTTATTATTTTTATCGAATATGCACTAACAATTCGTTTGAGTTGTGTATGGCCACTAAATGATATCCAAAGAGAGAGCTGTATTGCCAAAAGTTCAATATGTTAGATGGCCCATTTTTATTTGAAAAAAATGCTTCGACGTTATTAATATGATATGTAATTTGAATGATGAAATTGTGGAGTGTGACTAAGCATATCAAAATAACTTCACAATTTCATAATAAACTACCAAGGGTTTAATTGAAACATTTGATTCAACTACTCCAAGCTTGTAAATTAAGGAATGCATTTTTATATTGAAGTCTCACTCCTCATTTCGGTTGGCCCTCAAAACATATGTTTTTTCATAGAACTATGTTCTGTTCGAAATACACTTCAACTCATTTGATCAACTACCAAAAGCTGTAATTCAATGTAACTCTGGTAATATCAATAACCTAAATAACGTCCGACGGGTTCGTTTGAAAAACGAAATATGTTTTACCAAATTTTTTTCCTCTGATATTATAATGGTATCAGGTTATCGATGTTAAGACTGATTTCAATATGAAACGAGTACAGTAGTGGTGACATTAGAAAACAATGTTCAACTAAAAAGAACCATAATTTTTTTAAATTTTTTTTTAAAGAGATAACTCAAATATCCTTGATTTCGAAGAGAAACAATATAAAAAATTGCGTTTATACTCCACCATGAAGATGTGAAACTGACCGCTCTGATACCGCTCATACTAGTTAGTATTAGTACTTCAAACATTTGTTTGAAAAAAGTCACCAATAACCAATTTGTTATAAATACATCGGGAAAATTCAGTATTATTCATTACAGTTTGAACAGCTTCACGAATTATGATTAGCCTTCTTGATGAATGAGTATGTGAGGGTCATTTGTATGGACTTGGCATGAGGCATGGCTTCAAATGTGGGGTGTTATTTATCTGTACATAAAAAATAAATTATGCAGGAATAAAAGTAGACAATGATGAGCATAAATCATCGAATAATATATATTCGTATTTATCGAGCCCACATATGCTTGGCTATAGATATAAGAATGGTTGAGAACTTTTGATGGAGCAATTGAATGTTTCCAGCTGTGATGAAAAATTTGTCGAAATTGTTTGCATTTTTCTTCCGCATCGGTATTCATGAATAAGAAAATTCCATATTATATTCCGAATGGATTTGGAAAAAAAATATGCATTTATTCAATGAATTAAATATCTACCCAACGACAATCGCCCAAATTGTCAATTTTAGTGCAGAGGCATGCCTATTTTTGATACTAGTTGGTGGGAAATTCCCCAGGCAGCAAGCTGACGTCATAATGACGTCTCTTTTTGGTATTTATTGGTCCGCAACGTCATATTACCAAAAAATGACGTGAATACTGACGTCATTTTTTGAATGTACTGTAGACGTCATAACCAGGACGTTAGTTTGACGATATTTTTACGTCATTATAAAACGTTAACTCATCGTTTTATATTTTTGCATTTTGATGATTATTCCAATGATCCTTATAGGTTCCTTAATATTTTTCATCGAAATGCAAAAGTTAAACGAAAGTTTACCATAGATACCTTAAAGTGTGTATAGGCAAGTGTACATTGTAGGTACAGAATGGAATCAAATTTCTCTTTAGGCGAATAAACAGACGCAATATAGGTATTATTATTCAACCACAGCCCATCTTTTATGAGGTTCGTATGATTATCAACTCATTGAAAAACAGTTTGAATTTGGCGCTTCAAAACAAAACGTTCATTATTTGTTTGGCGTTCGGCAATCTCCGGAGTTATCGGTATCGGACAAGTTCGGCCACAAGCCAACACGCAACGTTGACGACGCACACGGCCACACGCCATTATCACAAAAATTTTGAGGTTGTTATGTATTCGATTTCGATTGAAATTTCCTATTGATTACAGAAGTCGATTTCCGACCGTCGGTTGTGAATTGTGCATTTCCTTTACTAGTGATTTGTAAGGTAAGTTTAATATTTGGTCTATTGCATGTATTGGATTTGATGTCATGTACTCACCACTTACTATGATTCCTGTACCTATATCATGATGCTACGTTATTTTAAGGCTTTTTCCTTTTTGTGAAAATAATTGTATCCTTAAGGTTAGTGTGCTGATTAAACTCACTAGGATTTTTTGTCGAGATACTGAAATAATTTGATGAAAAATCAAGAAACATATGATGAGAGTCCAAATTAATGTGTTAATACTGGTGAAAAGAAGCTTCTTATCAGTGAATCTACCTATAGAAAAAGAAAGAATCTTAGTTATATATACACAATTCACTTATTTTGGTTAACTGTATAATGAATAGAGTCGACTCTTCTAAGCTATGAAAGATCTTGAGATGAGTCTGCACAGATAACTTTCTGTTCTGACAACTCAAGGTAATTCTTTCTTTCTTACTTTTCCAATGGTTTTTTCCTACATATCTGTTATAACTGGTGGTAATCTAGAAGACAGAACTTTCAACAATTTGTTCAACCAAATGAAATTTTTAAAATACTATCACATCTGTATATTTTTGAAATTTGTTGTTTTAATAGTTTGTGAATAATAGTAGAGTTTTCATTTATCTATTGGTCATTAACCATTAAATTATATATATTTTTTAACAATAATTTTTTATTTCTAGAAAGTTCCTGTGCCTTGGGGATTTCTACTCTTCTCACATCCCCAACAAGTGGAGTCGACTCTTCTAAGCTATGAAAGATCTTGAGATGAGTCTGCACAAATAACTTTCTGTTCTGACAACTCAAGGTACTTCTTTCTTTCTTACTTTTCCAATGGTTTTTTCCTACATATCTGTTATAACTGGTGGTAATCTAGAAGACAGAACTTTCAACAATTTGTTCGACCAAATGAAATTTTTAAAATACTATCACATCTGTATATTCTTGAAATTTGTTGTTTTAATAGTTTGTGAATAATAGTAAAGTTTTCATTTATCTATTGGTCATTAACCATTAAATTATATATATTTTTTAACAATAATTATTTATTTCTAGAAAGTTCCTGTGCCTTGGGGATTTCTACTCTTCTCACATCCCCAACAAGTGGAACAAGTACCCCTACATCAACTATTCACAATAAAATTTGGCATTTTTTCTTCCTAATGAGCTAATCAATTTTTGGTTTAATTCAAATGTTCTGAGTTAACAATTTTACTCTTGATAATTGTGATCCTCATAGTTCAAAAAAATAACTCCCTCTACTCAAACTGTTTTTTTATATATATAATATAAATATATATATTATATTTCATTATATCTTTATTATATCCTTTGATGCCGATGGAACATATAGATTTTCGTTCTCTAATTGTGATTTTATTTACAGACCTTATAACATCATAGATAGGATATTGATTTGTATATGCACTAACATCCAAATAATATGAGCTTGAGACTAGCAAGTGAATACAAATAATTTTGAACCAATATCAATATATATATAATAAATAGGGACGGCCCATTAACGTCGAAATATAACGTCATAATGACGTTACAGAATGACGTCTTTGGTCTGTGACATATTCACGTCATCCTACCGTCTTTATGGCGTCATTCTTTTCGTCAGCAGGACGTGTCTGGTGTCGAAAAAATGACGATAAAATAACGTCAGCTTGCTGCCTGGGTCGTATGCTTCAATAACAAATATTGAATATTCTTGGATATTAAGAATATCTCCAACCCACTCTTATATTGAATCGATAAAAACTATTGATATTATAAATTTTTATGATCGATTTTGTATGAACATGCTTAATTGACATAATAACATACGAAAGCATAAAATAGTTGAATGATTCTTATCAATAAATTCGACCTGTCTAAACACCAAACATCGTAAACCGAATTCATCACGAATTAATCATATTGAATTCTTGAGAAAGATTTACGGTTTTCAAGTTGTCCAGTCTATAAATCCTATTAAATATTAAATAACCGATTACCTCCGAGGAATCTATACCTCTTAACAAATTACCTCAAAAGCCATCAACCAAATTGTTATAGTTACGACCGGTTTATCGAATAAACGATTTCACAGGAATTAATCTGAATTTGAGGCACGTTTCCAGAAACATAACCACAGAGAACAAGAAACGACCATCGATTTCACACCCGAGGTGTCGAATTTTACTTGGAACACCTTACTAGATTGACTGCCGTGGAGAATGCTTGGGCGAATCAGCAGATTAAATCTCTATTTATCGTTTGTGGTCATGGACCACCTTCGGAATATGTAAATGAAAACTATCTACCCTGTGAAAAATTCAAAATACGTGAGAGTGAATATACAGGAAGATATTCTCATACAGAATGAAAATACTTTAACACATTTGAATATTAGTTACCTATTATTAGTACTATAACAAACTCTCTTCCTGATAGAATATTTTTACTTTTCGAATATTTTTCTGTACTCACAACAGTAACTTCAATTCATTCAGATATTTGATCTTGGAAAAACTTTCCATAATTTTTGGATAAATTTATATTGGTAATCCATCATAAATGACTATCGATGTCTGTCAGTGGCAGATATTCATGATTCATTCATTTTATTGGTCTCAAAATAAACAAGACTGTTGAAGGCTCTGAATTTTCATCAACATGTGTACGAAGTGGGTGAATAGTTTTGATGAAACTGATACCAAATCTGATTGAATCATAACAAAGATCCCAAAATTAAAAAAAAAAACCTATACTTCTTCGATAAAAATCGGTGGAGATTTCAAGATATCAGAGGGAGTATGAAAGTTTTTCATCTAATAAATATTAGTTTCTAAACATATAATGTTCTGAAATGAGACAGGATACCCATACCTCGCTATACGGCCTAGATACGTTTAACGAACGAACGAAAAGCCGACTGAGGAATATATCATTTCAATACAAATTGATACAGTTGCAATGCATGGTTTATAATTCAGTTCATATTTTTCATTTGGATTGAATTAAATGAAACCATCGGTACATAAAATTACGAACCCCAAAAACGAAAAATATTCCATACATAAAAAGGAAACAACTTTATGTTATATAAAATATGTGAACATGCATATATTTTTGAAATTCCTTCAATCTGAAGATAATGTTTAGTCCTTGTTCGAGAAAGGAAAATTATTTGATATCAACTGTTTAGATTCAAGGATCTGGTTCTTCATAAAATGCCGGTTCTGCTTGCAACTGATTAAGTTTCCCATTTGTAAGGGGTTGTCTATCAACTTCACATTCATTCGAAGCCGAGATCGTGTGCCTAATTTCAGGAAGGAAATTGTCTTCAGCATCACTACTTTGCACACAGTAAGGCCATATTTTTTCCAAACATGGTTCACAGTTGTTAATTTCAATTTCTTTCACGATGTGTGTGGGTGTATATAAAATCATCACATTCATTTTCAGTACATGATATGGTATATGAACAACGCTCAAACTCATTTCATTATGTTCCGTCATATTGTATATAAAGACCAGAACATATTTACCCATTAATTACCCATATTATGAAACTGGGGAAAAAGGAGAAATTCATAGGGGATAAAATGGCATAAAATGTATTCCAAAATCAGAGTGATACGCAAATTACCAAAGCTGATTGAAATGTTGGTATTTCAATCCGAATATTCAAGTTCTGTTACTACGTTTTTGTCATTCATAGTTGAAAATGAGATCATAGATTTCTATAGGATAAAAATATGAAAGAACGCTTCCAATATTTCATAACTGTCGGTGTTCCACGTTTTATACAGGGTGATTCACCTAACTGATTCATTAGATATTTATGGAGAACTATCAGAGATATCAGTATATGATTTTTAATGCAATATTATTTGTTTAGTGAATGGTTTGCATAAGAATATCCATAGATTAAATGGATTTCAATAAATTAATGTTCATGTTATTCGACAAATATGAAATTCAAAACCATCCAAAGCACACTTGTGAAAATACACATGAGACGAATCTGCGTATTTTTGTTGATATATCTGTAAATATTCATTTTAGCAATATGGTATATCTACACAAATCGAGAGGAAATGAAATTTTGCGTCGGATAGTGTGGAAATGTTATGATCATTCCATTTTGAATAAGTAAGTTATTGGAATTTGAAATTTCCAAAAAGTAAACTGAAATATAGAACACATTGTTGAATATTTTGTAAAACTGTTAGGGGTAACTGATGGAATACTCTTTCATATATGGGGATTGAACTCTCTATGATGATAGTTGTGAATAATACAGACATTTCAGTTAGTCAGTCCATTTGTGAAAATAAAAAAAAGGAATATCATGATAGGGAAGCGATTCAAAATGCAGCCGATCCCAGATTTCACATAAAATTCGAAAATTTTGAAATAAACAGGGTGTTCCATTAAAAAAAAATAAAGTTCATATCGCATTGAAAATATTTTGGGAAAATAGGTCTCACAATAATTTCAGGTTGATATCTCTGTTCTCCATAAACCTCTGATGAATCAGTTTGGTGAATCACCCTGTATAGTGCAATGTTTTCACCAAAATATATTCACAAAGTAATAAACCAAGACGTCACTAAAAGACATTTCCTTGATAATTTATTTGATTCCACACCCACATGTTGACGAAGGTTGATTCGATATAGCAATAATCATCCACATCTGACGAGTACCTGCTTATTCCGAGAACTTACGAAGCCACCGAATGTTTTCCATAGTGACCATCTATATCTGATCAGTAGAAGCGCATGGCGGCCCACGTACAAAACATATTTTTACCACCCGTTGATTTGACTACGAATCCTTCACCAAACGGAATTCATTGGATAAATAATTTGACACTTGTAGTGTGAAATTGATTGTTTCTTGTGGCTTCGACCTCTCCTTGGGAGATTAGGAGGGGCCCGATGACGATAAGATATTATATAAGTTAGATAAAGTATTCGGTGTTCAGGAAAAACTCTTTCACCATGAAATATTTCTCAATATGATTCCGAAAAACGAATATCGTGTTGCTTGTACCAAATTCCTTGGTTGTTGCTTCTGAAGCTGTTTTTGTGTGCGGTAGTTTAGGGAAATGTGATCAGAATAGATGAGAAATGAAATGCGAATGGAAGTGTCTGGGCGAATTTAAAGATACGATATTGAAACGAAATAATTGATATGAAACGTCTGGCAAGGTTGTCAGATTCTAATGAAAGAGGTAAATCAGGGAGTAAACGCGGAAATATTGTTTTATTATTTTCACACCGAATTCTGTTTCATTTAATTCGGATAAAAATTGGAATATATTAACAAAATATATTCATTGCCAACATCGACTAGACAGACTCATCGAACTATCTAAACTTTGTTGACAATAGAAAAACAAAGTTTATTTCAATCCTTGTAAAATATGAAAAATGAGATTTCTGACGAAATCATAAGATTGAACCACCATGTGTGATACATCGTTGTGAAGAGAATAGAAAATGTAATCAGAAAAGGTCGAAATTCAAAATGGCGCTCACAAGAAATTGCAAAGTTGACAGATGTTTCGCCGCTTTTTGCGGGATGATTGAAAAGGCTATGCCATACTCGAATTCTCCATGATAAAGGGCCCGAATAAAGTGTAGGTTGAAAATTTCCAGTACAATTAGTATATCCAAAACAAATCAAAGACGAAAATCGAAATGTTTCGTTCTTTAAACTTCGAATATGCGTTTTTGGCGTATGTGACGGTGTTACATTACTTAGGGCTTGAACTTCCTCACTGAATCTTCGACAAATATCTAATTCTTTTCAATAAATAGTATGCGATCTCACAAGAATGGATTTTTAATTGAATCATTGAAGACAAACGATTTGTATAGATCTGCTGATCGTTTCGCAATCGTTAATAAAATGAAGAAATCGTTTGTCGTCGTCGTGAATTGGTGCCATCTGCATCAGTAGCATGTTCAATAGTAAAATAGGTAACTATCCTCATATGAATAGATTGTAATATTAGATAAAAAGTTTGCATCTCTTGTGTAACTATTGTGGAACCTGTATCACGTTGGCGAAAGTTCAGAGAGCGCGCTGATAATTCGAATATGTCAGACTCGCTTTATTGATAAAACAATTGAGTAACGCTGGGTGGTCCGAAACGGAAACAATTGAATGTCGAAGGTTTTTACGGTGGCTGCAATTACTGTTATTCGAATTAGATGAGAGTAAGCGAAGTAACAACTTGTGAGTCGAATATGAACACATAAATGTATTCGTTTCAATTGGAGAACAGTAGTAAAATATTTTTGTCCGTTTATCAGGGTCAAAAATTAGTTATCAGTCAATGTATACGGTGCTTTCATGAAATCATCGATGATTTATTCAAAATTAAAATAATGCGTTCATTTTCATTATTATACATGATAACAGAAATTAGACATTTTTTAGAATATTATATTTGGGCAATGAGAAATCAATGAGATTCTAAAAATACAGGTAATAACACAGACGTAGTTATACAGGGTTATTCATTGGGAAATGAGCGTACTGTAAGGGTATAAGTAGAGGTCACCTAACTGGTTCTGAAAAACCCCCATATGATGGGTCTAGCCCCCTGTATAAGCAAGATACAGAGTGTTTTATGTATTTCTCTTATTTCTTCAATGGCTCATAACTTATGGTCTGCATTGTATATTTCATTCATTTTCACAACATAAACTCATTATCCTGTATGCTATCGAATTCCGAATGAATGAAACTAATACTCCAGGAATGGACTTCAAAAAAATGAAGAAATTTCATCAGTTCAATACACCTTGTATGACAGAATTTCGAAATTTAGTTTGCAATTATGAAAAGAATATTTCCTGAAAAAATTAGTTTTGTACTTCCGCATGCCATTCTGGTACCTGTTAATTTGAGTCAAAATTATTATTTTTTGGATGAAAAGGTGGTACAAAATTCAGAAAAATCCCCTTTTCGTCTCTAAATGCTCTTCCACTTTCAATCAATCAAATTACTAACTATTCCATGTTATCCTAAATTTTTTTGATCACATCCTTGATGTAAAATAAGTCGACAGATCCTTATTTAGGATAAAGTGCTATTTCAATAACTAGTTACAAACACCCCGTATGTGTGATGAAGATTGCATTTATTTATCATGCTATACTATACAAATGCAGATGACGAATAATATGGAAATACTGTCGGTCTGTTTTTGATGATTCGCGACTTTTGCTATTTCAAAAATTCCTTGAATGATTGAAATCCATAGTACTATTTCAACTATTTTATAACAGTTTCAATTCATATTAGGGTATTATTTTCAGCAACCCTCTGAAACATTTGAAAATCAAATGATAAGAATTTCACGTTATTTCATTGGAGTTCCACGAATTATTCACTAGTATATGAAGATGCAGTAATTTTTTTCAGTAAATGTCTATTTATTTTTCATGTTACATGGTCTTTCCCATAATAATAATAATAATGATATTTTTTGTTGAAATGAATCATGAAAAGGATACAATAGGAGAGTATTTCGTTATAGATATGTTGAGACAAAGAAAATTCAATTATCTTCCAGTTGAGAATTATATTGAAAATCGAATGCCGGAAAATAAACAAAATACATTGTAGATATGAACTGGTAGTATGGGATGAACATAATGAACTTTAGTAGGAAATAATGAGATCCTGAATTCAAACAAAAACGAAAATTCCACTTGTTCTATGTGATTAAATTGAATTGATCAATTCTTTCGATCAATAACAGTTTCGATTTTCTCGTGAAATGTTTATCATTCAACGTGATGCTATGTTTGACGTACATTATAAATAAAACGACCAATATAGAAATATTACTGTGGAATTCATTAATTGATTCTTGAACAGCATTATATTGCCAAAGTAACTAACATATCTCTCCATATGAGCAGTAAAACAAAATGACGCTATTGAACAATACCTACATATGATTTTCATGCAATAAATAATGCGAATTAGTGAAGTACTGAAATGGTTCTAACTATAATAAAAGACTACTGGCATCATCATACTAATCATATCAGCTCTTTTACTTTCGGAGAGGAGCCTTTTCTCGAATGTAACACGAGTTTGAGCAGAAGGAACGTCTAACAATCGAATTACGTAGTCTTGTCAGCACAATGTGAACACAATGTGGTTCAAACCTACGTGATGCTGTTAATTCGAATGCATTTAAAATATTGAACGCTCCCAAACAATGGCGATCATGAACTTGAGGTTGGGATTATCCTAAATAGCCTGGCTGGTGGAACACCCACTGCAATGTAAAACACACATCATCGTGATGACAATGAAAATAACGTTTTTAGGGTGATGTATGGTACATTATTCGTGTATCCATTGTGTGGGATACAGTTCTTGAATACACATGTAATTGGTAGAAAATAATGAATAAAAAATAAGAATACTGGAGTCGAAAGAGTGTTTCTCATACTTGAAGTCTTCATTATTTTCCGGAGAAGAAAAAAAATCGGATGACTTGTTCTCGTCTTGAATCGCAGGGCTTGTAACTTCTTTTGATCTTTTGATGACAATACCTCATATGCTCATACTGAAATGAGAGAGATTTCCTGTCCTATTTCACTGATTAACGATGTCCGGAAATTTTAATCATTATAGTATGTTGACTGAAAATATTTCTATACAGTAGCAAATTTTCTCTTCACCTAATGTTAATCTTTATGTATGAGTTGAAATTCAGATCATTTCAATTCCGGTGGTCTTTCAAATTCACTAATGTGTTATATATAGGCTGCACTCACAAGATTCCCAGTGAATGCATTTTTTGAGTTACCCGACTTTGTTTTCATCTAATAAGTCGGAATATTGATGCCTAATCGGACGAAATTGATTATTCGATAGAATGTTATAAATTTGATATATATGATTCTCAAACGTAACCTGTTTCATTTTAACCAAATCTACTTTTGCAGCACTGTTTTCTGTAGTTTCTGCAACTTTTCACCATTTATCAAAACAACGTTAAACACGTGTAACATAAGTCAACCCTACTCTAGAGAAAGTTCAAACTAACTAATCTCATATTTCAGCAGCCGGAATGGGAATTTGATGAAACAACCAAGATTTTCCGAAGATTAGGTCATTTATTACCGCGTTCCTCCTACAGAAATGTTGTTTTCCCTCCTTTATCAGTTTTTCTTGTTCACATCGGTTGGCAAAATATATATTTTGAACATGTCAGTAATCCATATCTTTTTTCACGAATTGCTTCCATCGTTACAATTACGAGCAAAAGGGTGCATTTACTATTAGACAGGGTGCCTAAAACACAGTGTACTATATAGGACGGAAGATTATTTATATTTGAAATCTGAGAAGGTTTCTCTTATCGATTTCTTCGACACATTTATATCACACTTCTGGACTTCCTGGAAATGATCATCTAAATCTCGAATGTGATTATATATCAATTCATGTTTTCCAAATAATATGATAGTACTGAATATGTATATCAGTATACTGTATCAAACATCAATTCACTGCATTCAAAGAACTATACATACATCATTGAAATTGAATATTGAACACTTTCTTTTATGATTAATTGAAGGCATTTTGATCCCTTATTCACAGGGTGATTAATATTCAGCCAATAAAAGGTAACTTTATTAAAACAATTTTCCTCCAATCAAATACCTCATATGATCCATCATCATTTATTGATTATCTGCATTATAAATATTATTCTACATAATGAATACTCATACAAACTTTGATTTCATACTTGGGATTGTGATAAATGTAATGTGAACATTGAATTCCTGCTCTAACACACTACCAATATTAACAGAGAGATCATAATGATAATATCTGATCTATGGAAATAGATGAAATAGACAGTACAGACACTATGTCATACATTGGAATTTTCATCATTTGCTCAAGAGAGAGGGGGCAACTGTTAATTTCGCGTGAACAGTCTAACAGCGAAACGTTGAAACGTGTCATACGGGTTAGGGACGCTTCATTCCGGAAAGGCGGCCATGACAAACAGACGAGGATCAGAAATCTCGTTGACATCGCTAGTCTGATGCTCGTTCACAACATTTGAACTTTGCACCTTTTGTCTCTATGCGGAGAATTCGGAATGGGAGAGTTTTGTGAATATATAGATGCGAAACACAGTGGCCGTTACAGATAGAGTAACTATTGCAATACGACTGTGACATGTAGTGGGTGGACATTATTCGTCATAGAAACATGTGGTTGAACTTTCTTGCATAACTATAATCAAGAAAAAATAATTCCAAATTTTCGCGATGGAGCATAGGAAGATAGATATTTCTACTCAATTTCAAAAAATGAACAAGGCACTGGAAATTATTTTCACATTATTGGACGAATTCTATTCTCGCAAATTACGAGTAGTAGAATTATTGAATTCAGTACCACAAGATTATGGAGATATTTGTTTTTGGTTGAAAATTTCGTCGCACAAGCATTAAACTTGAATCATAAGTCAAATATTGAATTGAAATTTCTGTATTGATTCAACATCTGAGTTACATTAATAGATTGATTTCATATTATTTCCAGATGTCTCCATCTGCAAAAAAAAAAACGATAATACAAATTTCTGATTCATGTTTTTATATTCTATTCATTAATCAAGTAGGGAGAAATAGTTGTGCATTCTCTCTTATTGAAAGAAAAATACAAACGATGTTCATTTTATGCTCTCTTCATGGAAATTTCACAGAAACTCATGGAACCACTAAACGCTATTATAATTTGAAATAACGTGTCAAAAATTCACTGTGTGCATAGTAGATCCATACAAGAATCGATTTCTCAAAGAACATATTTTCGATAATATCAGACTAAATTAATATAACTGAACAATTCGCATAAATCTACTGATTGCAAAGAAATCGTTTCAGAAATTGCAAATACATTTGGCATCGTCGTAAAGTGTTGCCAACTGTAAAAAAAACATGCCATGAAAAGTATCGTATTGGGGTACTTTGTTAATTATATACGATAAAAATGAAAATATTCATTCGCCAAATATAGATATTAACACAAATTTCGTGAGGCAAATAAATACAAAAACATTGAGAAGGCAAACCACCAGGTGTGACGTAACTGTCAGAGATGTGATGTTTCCATAGTAATTCTAGAATATGAATATATCTCAAATACGGTTAGAGTGACTTAGGCTACGAGCCACTCCACAACTTTTGAGTATGTCCGTATGGTCTATGGATGAAAATAGTTTCTAAAAGTGGACCCAAAACAGCGGAAGCCCTATCCGAACCTGAAAGGTGCCGCATTCCATGTGACACGACAAAGCGGAAGCGAAAAATATGCAACATTTCAACGGCAACATTTTCTGCCAGTCAACCGCACGATCCGGACCAGACATACAAACGGAACCGACGAATCTGTTGGTGCTGGTCGCGGTTACATGTGGGATACAGTGACCGCTGGCTTCTGCATGGGACGTGACTGTCAAAATAGCCTGTCAGTCGAGGAAATGGGTGAATTATTGGATTTTACACTCATTTAGAGAGGATTCGTTCTCTCCAAGGGCGTCTAAGTCTACTTTTTCTATAGGGTACATACTTTCTTCACCATATTTCAGTTTAGTTTTTACTTTTTGATTTCGTTACATCGAACTTGATGAGTTGACCTTATATCAATGTTTGATAATTTGATAGCTTATTAAAACTATAAAAGCAATACGCCTAAAGAAGAAATTAGTACTTGTGGCAATAAATGAGGTTTATATCAACTTGCTTATGCCCAACTACACATTCTGTATATTATTGAATGTTGAGATCATTCTAGTTATTTTATATAAAAAATTACAAGTATTACTGATTCCACTGAGGCACATTATCTATTATATATCGAATATCCTATCAAATCCATTATTTGTGATACTACGGTGATCCTATAATGTTGAATCTTACCATAACTTACCTACTTGTTGCAGTGTTGTTTTATATTCCAAGTAACCTTTATATCCCAGTATGAAAAGGCCAAATAATAATAATAATAACTTTCATGGATTTCAAATTATGCTTCTGTAATTAGGTATAGGATGTGAGATTCAATCCATGCAGTGATTTTTAGACTTTGAATTGTGAAAAATTATGCTAATATAGAGTTTCCTTCAAAAAACAGTTCAGCTGAATATATCAAGTGGCCAATTATTACGGAGCCTAGATATAATGTTATTCATCGCTAGCACATTCAATTTATTGTCTTCAAATCATTATATACCCTATATGACCCTATGATGAAAAATTCAAAGTTCCCTCTTGTGTAAAGATGGAGCACTTCATGGATATGATAGATATATAGAATGTTCATTGCAGGAAGACCAAGGTACTTTAAAAGTCACTACAGAATACAGTATACAGGATAAGTGAGATCCTCATAGTGACACATAAAAAACGGACAGCTTTTATAAATGTAAATGGACATACATACTGACATAATGTTGAAAACATTGCATGATCGATTCCATAAGATTAATGAATATTTCAATGTACACATTCCTCTTTTCGTAAAAAATTAAAAAAGATTTTCTCTCTCTTAAGTCTATACGTCTCAACTTCAACGTCTATTACTAGTGGAAGGCCACTTAAGTTTCAATGAACAAATCTTTTCTGAAATGTCAACATTTCTATAGAGATTATCATCGTTAGCAATCATGCAGCACCTTTTCAATTCCTGCTCCATCATCCGAGCTTTCTACCTTTACCCTAGGCCAGCGTCAGTCACTAGGTCAATATTTATATCTAGTCTCGCATCAATTTAGGTCATCTTCATGGACAAGGTATATGAATTATTGCGCTTCAACAGATGTTTTTTTTGAGTACCGGAAGGATAATGTTCCAATAAAATGAAGTCTCAGTCTAATTGAAGCACGTTTCTCAAAGAGTAACGTTGACTTGGTGGATCTTGAATGTTTGAAACTTTCGAAAGAACGAAGTGGACTCATGAATGTTTAAATGAAAAAAGTATCCTTTGCGAGATGACTTCCAATACCCAACTGTATGAATAAAATTAATAGAGTAAAATATCAAGGATGGAAATGATCTCTCAGGAATGAAACAACTTCCTGAACCATATTTCATCCATCTAGTTGGCAGTCCGCTATTGAAAATTGAAATATTTTATTCACTGCCAGAGCTCCAAGTTTTGCGAAGTGCGACTTCAACTTAGTAGGATTTCTTGATACCCTGGATATTATGTAATATTTGACCCAATTCTGGATGCTCTGTGGAGTACTCAAATATGTTAATTGAATTAGGAGGGTAACATGCAATATCAAGAACTGAGCACTTATATTCCATATAGTGCTAGCAAACTTATGTACATCATTTGGTAATGAATCCACTCAACGATATTGTTTCCAGAATTGCTTATCAGTAGTTATTTTCAGATAAATGATTGGAAACTGAATTATTTCTACAATTGTGAATTTTTTTGAAAAAAAGTTGTTGTGATTGGATTGAATATCCAATTACATTTATAATACATTATATTTTGTTTCATCATCAATTGAAAAAGGACTTAGTAATTTTTTATTGACCTGGATTCTTATCTTGATAGGACTTTGCTTCAGTTAGATATAGGTATGAAACTATAGATTCCTGTGAGAAATATTGAAACTGATACTCATTTCAAATAGACTATAGTACATAGTTCAGATGTAAATTCAGAATAATGAAATATTCAAAAAGAAAAAAAAAACAATTCGAATCCGTATGCTTTAGAAGAAGTGATTAATCATCCTGAGCTGGAAGAAAACTAACATTCTCATATCCTCGATACTGGTTTCATACTGGTATACTATAGTCAGCATGAAACATTTTCAATCAACTATTTAATCAATCCATGAAACGTTTTCAGTCTCCCATGGAAGAGATTTCAGATTAGCTCTCATCTCTTAGATTAGAATGAGTTGAAATTGAAATACAGATGAGCATCGTATATGGGTATTATTTTTTCTAAAATGTACAAATTTCAATTAATTACCTTAACTTTGATTATGGTTTTTAAAGTGTGATGTGCTCAGACGTATTCCGATCAGTCAAGAACAGCCTCATCTTGTTTCTGAAAAGAGAAAAAGAATTGATTCAAATGCTGATGAGCCGAAATTATTTTTATTTCCTGTCATACAAACACGTATTGTGCTACTACAACAGTTGCTGGTGTCGATATAGGGAATTTATAATTTATACTGAGAAACTTCTTTTCCTCCATTCGGAATCCAATTTCGAGTCAAATCACAAATTCGATATGTTCATGTTCATCACCATTGATAAAAATAACGATCAATGAAGAAAAATATATAGTTGCCAGAAAATGAAATCAGTTCCTCGTCTGATATTACAGAGAGAGAGAGAGAGAGAAAAATATGTGAACACCACCCAGACGGCACAAAAATATTCCATGCATATTCAGTGAATATTCCGTTGGCATATTGAAATATTCCACGAATATTCCATATCTCCCAAGGCATATACTTGGCATATTGCAGGCATATTCGAGGTCACCATGAAAGATATGCCAGCAATATCTTTTTATCTTCCGAAATTTATCCATGGCATATACTATGCATATTCATTTTTCACATTTTGGATATGCCTGCAATATGCCATTTATATCTGCTGTCCTCCTATGTCAATATGTATATCATATATTGATAGCAACTTAAAATTAGTAGGAAGAGTGAAAATGAAATATAAAACAACTAGGTACTTTTGAAAATAAGTTTAATATAAAAAAACTCTGAATAAGTAAACATAAACAAGTTTAATAATTTAAACTAAAAATAAGGAAAATAAAACAACTAGGTACCTTTTAAAATAATACAAACATCTATAAGTGAATAACTGAAATAAAATATAAAACATCAAGGTACTTTTGAAAATAAGACAAGAGCCTCTAAACTCTGAATAAGTAAACATAAACAAGTTTAATGATTTAAACTAAAAATAGGGATAATAAAACAACTAGGTACTTTTTGAAATAATACAAACATCTAAGTGAGCTAAGGCAGCTTCCAACTTCAATCATCATCATCAATCAGTTTGGGAATCAACAGCTTTATCCCTAAAAAGAAACTTTTGTGTTAAAAATAGTTATTTACTTGAAAAGTGCAGAAAGTGATACTTCACTGCATGTGAGGTAAGTATTGATGCAAAGTGGAGTTTTGTCATTATATATATAAAACTTCCCACGAAATGAGACATCCTGTAATGTTCAGAGATAAATAAGAAACTTTACGCAGGAGTTAGATACATATATTTTTTATATTATTAGTGGCACAAATTCAGTTTCTGTAGAAGTAGTAGCTGCTAGCTCTTGAGGAGACTCCTGCAATGACTTGCTTATTGGCAAAGACAAAACTTCTCTCACTAACTATTACTACACCTTACTAAATCCCTATCTAGGTTTTCATCCGAGACCAAACCAGTTATTCCTACCTCAGAGCCAACCTTGTACTCGGAGCCATCAGTTACTCTTGAAACTGTCTGTTTGGTCAACCGATCGACCTTTCTAATAAATGATTTTTTCATAGTGCTCTAATTTAATAATTGAAAAGGGATAAATATGTTATTGAAGGCTCCTAATACACTTTTATTACCGAGAGGTCAACAAAATATAAATGAGAAAAATATTAAAAGCCAAATATTACTTACCTTTTTGAGAGTAGGATGTAATTGATTGAATGTTATTTCGTATACTATTTCGTAGCTACAATAATTTTCTTATCGAGGCAGAAGTGCACTAATAAAACCATATAAAACGAACAACAAACACAGCCTGTGTTTGTTGTACACAGGTTAGAAGTTAGAAATAGAAAATGGCGCCGATGACGGTTGCGCAGTGCCGAATTACCACGGATTAATCATGCGACGTTGCCAAATAACGCAGCAGAAGCTCGAAGTTATGAACTGGTTTTTATTTTTTTAACCTTCATATTAATATATACCTCCTACATGAATTTATTTTGATAAATTCAGGTATTCATAGTATTTGGGGATGTTCCGAACATAACAATAATCTAGTAAAAAACGTAATCATCCACTATCCGGCAACACCGCATAAAAAGGACTAACGAAAAGGCCGAGTTTTGAAATTCGCTGACTTCGCTATTTTGACCGTGTGCAGACACGTTCGAAACGTCATTTTTAACAGATTTTGCGTTTAAAGCCTGCCAAAAATGTAGTTTTCAAATGACAGTTACTGATAGTTTGCAAGTATAAAAAATATATCACTCGAAAAGGGTTTGTAACGTTTGTAAGATGCAATAAATGTTTCATATTAACAAAAGTTAATAAACAATATTCCGAATGCATATCGTATACATATTCCCACAGCATATGCCAGACATATCTGGAATGGCATATGTATGGAATATTTTTTTAGATAAGATATATTTGATATATTCACTGCATATGCCATGAATATTGCAATATATTATGGCCTACTGGCAGATCGGAGGAATATTCCAGGAATATAGGGTGCCGTCTGGGCACCATCAACAGAAAGTGAAAATACTTTATACTTAGTTTTTGTACAGTGTATCTACCATTATTCATAGTGAATCGCTAATGATAATACTTATGTGATTATACATAATTTGTTTATTAGTTCAATTTCCTCCAATTTTTAGAGAATTTTTGTTTGATGATTGATACGTAACTATAAAGAGGCAACAAATATGATAGCAGAATGAAATTGGCTTGTTGAAATGAAATATCCCTTCAGTTTCATGGGGCGTAACCCATTAGTACTCTGATGCGTCGTGTCCATGGAACGAGACGGCTCATCTTGGTTGACGCATTCTGGTCACGAAACGTATCGAACCAGACCCGATCGTTGCCGCAAACTTTCTCGCCAGTAGACGAAATGTAGTTTTCCTATTTCCCCTTTTATTTTTCAAGTATATAGAATGCACCTCTTGATATTCCACGAGAATACTTCCTGTCGAAAGTTGTAAGTAAAGTGAGATTAAATGAGCATCACAGCATATACATATTTCAGGATGTTGTGACGGGCCTTTCTCATTTCGATATATTGTCGAATTGAAAGAATATATACAATTACTACATATAGAAGAACATTTGCAGAATTTGAGAGGTCGATCAGATATCCATCGCTCAATAATTCCTCGAAGGTATGATATAATTCTACGATCGTGTGTTGAAGAGCTTTTATGAAATACATCAACGTAACTTCATTAAATTATAAATACAATCGAATCAATTACGGATTTCCAATTCTCATCGATGTAAGTTTTTCTTTCGTCGTATAATGTGAATTCGTGGAAAAAAGTTCTACGAAATTTTGAATTAGGATCAGAATGAAATTACGTTACTGGAGATTTTCCCAGATTCTACAAATCCAATTTGCAGAAATTTTCAACCTGCCTGTATTTCTCTGTTCAACATATTCTTGAAGACAAAAAGATATATTTTATGTTCATTTACATTAAGCATATAAGGTTCAGTACTTGTTCAGTATTCCGAAAGTATCTAGGAAATGCAATAATCAAAGGATTTATAAGGAGGTATTTTGATTGAGGAAGGAAGTCAATGGTAGAATTACACAGAGACCCTGTATAACAATTTTTCCCAAAGCATCCCATGAAATCACTAGCATTGATTAACTCATTCTTGTTCAAGATATTCCAATTCACTGTTTTTGGCATCTAGAGTATGTATACACACACATACATACACATCAATAGTACGAATTTAAGTTTCTAGGAGCGCAGATTCATGGAATTTGGAAAAGGTTAGTGGGGAGAAATATATTCAGAAGGGTTGAATCAATTTGGCATTCTGGTAAAAATTTAAAATGATCGAATGGGAATTCAAATGATAAATATTCAAAATATTTTGACAGTCGCAATACTGAATATTCTCAAAATCTGTCACAATCAGTAAATAGATCATGTTATCATAACGGCATTTTTTGAAATTCAATCCAGAATCCCACCAACCATTTCGGTATTGATTCCTTCACCATAAAAAACGCAAGCGGCATTGGCAATTTTTTGTACGAATTGTCGAAAAGAGAAGACCGTCCCCATTTCCTCTCACACAAGTCGCACAATATCGACAGAATGATTCAATTAATTCCTTTCAACTGCGTCAAAACTTTCTCTGAGCAATAACTTTTTCGATACATGGGAATTCCACATATCCGGTAGGAAGGGAGCAGCGTATTATCAAAGGCCTCTGGAACGATGAATCCGGAGCAGTCGATATTAGCTTTTTATTCGATGTGAGTGAGCAAGCCCATTGTGAGTACATCATTAGTAACCCCAGAAGAATTCAATGAGAGTTTGTCATCTCAATCTCTCCGGTCGGTGTCTATAATACGTGAGATCTAACATTCAATGGATGTATTAAAAATAGTGAATAGTGCATCTTTTGACTTGTCAATCCCGATTTCAGGTGTTTGGAAGTGTGAATTCATCAGAATAAAGCATTAGTTCCGTTTTATCCTGAATTACATAGGAAATGAATGATATCTGGAATATTTTCTTATTAACATAAATTTATGAGGATTTGGGTTGGTTCTTGGTGATTTCAGATTATTTACGTTATTTTAGCTCTTCAAGATAACGAAGTTGTTGAGAATCAATATATTGGACTTGAAATGTGTATCTATCTTCAAGATCTCTGAATACATACGGATACTTGATCAGTAACAACTGAACCAACTATCTGAGGGACAACGAGACAAGTTTTGGAAAGTTACAGTATGACATTATGGAAATGGTTGAAGTTACTACTTTCAACTTGTAGACTTTATCAACCGAAGATGGAGTTTTATCAACAGGATCATTTCTGTTGCTGATGACATCGAACAAGAATCTTCATTTATAGTTGAATTATGCCAGAGATACTTTCAATGTGTCAAACCACAAAGTAAGGTAAGGTTTAATGAAACACCCAAACGTGAGGCCGTCTATACGGAATTAGAAAACTACATACTGGAATAAATATTGGTAAGCAAAAGACAGAGAGTAGAAGAAGAGGAATCTTGCAACCATCACAGTCGATAAATTGTCAATGACAATGTCAGCCTTGCTCAAATCCAGTAAAAATATTTGCAGTCGTCTAAAACTGAACTGACTTGAAGGCAATTTTTGATTCATACGTTCGAAACGTCATGATAACAATTGAGTATGCGTGTGCTTTCACTTAAGTTCTAGTTTCTCATAATACCTATTATATTTTACATTCTGAATACGGAACATTATCGATTACTCTATATGGAAATGTTAGAGATTCCAATCACATTACTGTCTGATGAAGATCACTTTATTGAAACGTTGAAAGGTTAATTAGGTTGAAATATTCAGACATGCTTTTTCATTAGGACCCAATCGATTTGATGTCAATGATATGAGATAATCGGATTTATATTCTTCCAAAGCGAAGAATACAGCAATTCTTTTAGTTAACTGCAAGATATGGAGAATATTATTTCATTCCATTCCATTGAGATCTGTATTTATTTATAAGCCAATGCCATCGTTGCTGCAGAACAATGTCTGTTTCTTGCAAAAGAATGGCAAAGAGATAGACGTATTGTCAAAGGACCAGAAGGAAGAACGAGGCCAAGCTTGGAGATTAGCTTTTTGTTTGATCTGTGTCGAACCGGAGAGCTTCTTCTTATTTCCCACAGGGCGTTTCTCTTCAATATTCCAATATGCGCTCGGCGTGAAAGAGATTCAAACTCCAAATGTTAGGCATTCGATATCCTAACAGGGTCATTCTTATGCAGAGACAGGAACAAAACGGTCGTCTGCCTTAAGAAGGCCGTTTGAATACGACTCCTGTTTTCTTTGAATCCCAGAGCGAGTACACTTTCCTATAAACTTTAATGCTGTATTGGATTTCATAACATTTCCAGCGATAGCGATTCTCGTACATGACCAACGTATTTATTTTCTCCGAGAAACATCATTACGTGGGGGTAAAGCGTTGACTAAGATCGGATTTCTCGAGGTATTCCATGACATATTTATGATTTCTTTGATGTCGGTTCCCAATAAGGGGGAAATTCAATGGTCAGGAAAATCTTTTCCGCAATGTTAATGGGGGTTTGAAAAAGCGTATCAATTTGTTTCGAGGAATATGAAAATATATGGGGATGCATCTATAATGGTCTAAGTTTTTTTCGAAAGCCCTCTTTTAACAGATAACTTTGAAGAGTGCCCCTAGAAAGCTCGCCGATATCATTCTTTTTATAGGTATAATTTCTCTTTGAGTGATTTTTGTGATTATGCTAATGGGCAAAATCACTAATATTTTGAAAATATACTACGTTAATGAATGTACCCAGGTTTTTTTTTTCAATTTTCCTTCCCGCAATAATTTCGCCAGAATGAATTCCAAAAGTGAGTGTGCTTTTATGAATCATGTGGAAAACGCACAACGTTGATACGTCACAAGTACTCCTGTACAAATAAGTGTTGGTCTTGCCACCAGCTGCTAGTGACAGAAGGATATTCCACATTGTCAGCAGAAATGAGGATACTTCATATACACACGTATAATTTTCACTGGTAACTGAATCCATTAAATAATATTTCTGAGATGATGTCGCTCAGTACTGAAATTCTCGAAATTCTAGCAGCACCAGCCAATACTCTCATTCCTTTTCTATTCACATTGTTGAAAATTACCATACTTATAGTCGTGAGAGGGAAATCGAGCTCCGTTATAAGTCATTCCGAAGTAGAAATGTGCGGCAATTTGAATTGAAATAGTCTCATTACAACGATTTCAAGCTGGTCAAACAAAATATTAATACGAGTAGAAAATGATTATTTACAAAGCAGCAGGACTCCGGAATAGCTAAATGGTGGGGGCGGAGAGAAAAAGAACCAACCAACTCGACTGCTCATGCATTTAGATGAAGTCTTTTAATATTTTGAAATATTAGGAAGCGCGTCAGGTACGCGATCATGCTGGTATAGAAAGGGGCGATTCAAGAATATAGTGGAAATGACCAAACATAAGCCGTTTGCTTAATTGTTGTCAGCATTAATTGTCATTTGATTTCAACCTAACACTGTTTCGACCTTTCAACTGTTTTATCTGGACTCAATCATCTGTTTTTCCTAATTTTTCGACAAGAAGTCGAATCAGAATCGTCCAGCGTTCCAGCGTGAAATCTCCGATGAATAAGAAACATACTCATTAATAATAATAATAATTTTATTCGCCAAAAATTTCAAATATAGATTGTCGAATTTATTATTTCTA
The DNA here is from genome assembly GCA_037013635.1 of Plagiodera versicolora. Classification (NCBI taxonomy): domain Eukaryota; kingdom Metazoa; phylum Arthropoda; class Insecta; order Coleoptera; family Chrysomelidae; genus Plagiodera; species Plagiodera versicolora. The sequence continues at coordinate 13,113,369 of CM072978.1, read as the reverse complement.
TTTGAAATCCCTCGGATCACTTTCAGCAATACGAATTAAAGATAAATATTTCGAGTTCTCAAAGATCATGAAATCGGTCCCCACAAATTATATTGCACTATTTTATAGCTAGTTATAAGGGCTCTTATTCGGATTATATACCCTCAGCATCACCTCATGTGATTATATATAAATATATGTGAAATCCAGGAAGAACCCATTCCTCTGTATACAAGACTATTCCACTAAGATTTCCATACTCTTCTAATGATAGTCTTTGTATCACCCAGTACAGTACATACACGCTATTGTGTCTTGCTTCGTGTATAATTAAATATAATTATTAGCTTTCAGTGGATTTTATTTCCCGTGGGTTTCATAAGGTTGACAGTATAATTGTCAATTGTTTTTTGATGCGTAGAACGTGTAGGGTGTGATTTGATTGCTGCTCAGAATGAATTACGAAAACTATAAGATAATGTTTAAAATTTTACCAATTTCTGTATGACATTCTGGATCGGTTGATTTGATCAGTTTTCAAATTGAGAAATATTCTTTCGGTATATTTTCCTATCAAAAGATTCGTTGAAGTTCTTAATTTGACAATGAATATTTGTAATAACATGATTATTTATACATCAAATACATATAGAATGTATGATGTCATGTTGGAAACGGCTAATAATATATATATATATCAATCGTCGTAATAAGGAAGTGTCTTGTGATCAGATCGTCAGACATAACAATGTACTTATTTTCATTTTGACGTATAATAATTTGATGAGTAAATTATCATTGTGAAGCATATAAATCATTCAATGAACTGAAATGATGAAATGAAATAATGCGCCTTCTTGATTTAAATTTACATCTGGGTAATATTCCAAAATTTATGTTGTGTCGTTCAACGGTAACTTCATTCCCAATTTATATATGAGATAACATACAGTTTAGGAATTAATTCATCTACAGTTTTGTGATTCGAAGACGGCGAAAGAAGAAACCTGCTAAATTGCTCCAAGAAGGGTTATCGATATGGTCTGTGGTTGTGACATGTCACTTGACAAGTTGTCAAGATAAGAATAGCGACGAGTCTTTCTTGATCCTGAGGAATTCTTATATACTTTTATTGTTACTTCTATAGAATCCTACCCATACATCAGATATACTTTTCCCGAAGCTATAGGATGAGATATGGCTGATAAAGTGAAGAATGTATGAAAAAACAATTCTTATTTTATAATAATTCAATCCATGTACTCCCTGAACCCCATGAAAGCACTACATGTGGGAACAATTTGAAATTTCATTTCTATACCTGTTAAAAATTCTGATTTTGTTAGAAGTGTCACCAAATCATATAGCGAAATACCAATCTCAATGGCAATGTTCAATTTTGCACTCCAGGTATTGAATATATGTCAAATGTCAAACTTAAAGAAATAAACTATAATGCGGTGAGGATAACGTTCCTCAATTCAATAAACTGTATTTCAATATTCATATAGTATTCCACAATTGGATTGCAATAATTCGTTTCCGAATTTTTCAAGTAGCTTTTCAGGTATTCGATTTTATGATCAGAGATTGCGGAAATTCTAGGACGTCCTGGAAGAAAACCTGATTACCTCTCTGCTGCCTAGAAATATGAAATCGTTTTATATCGGAAGTCTCGGACCAAACCTATATGCCGACTCTGAACCAATTCTTTTGCAACGATTGAAGCGAAATCGTGGATTTTTCCTCAATAAGCCACAATGCCTTTGTATGTCGAGTAACGAAGTATTGGATAATACCTTCGAATAAAAAGATGACAGGAAGGTAAGAATCTGAGACTTAATTCTTTTTCATTTTAGGTTTTGGCATCCTAATATATAAAACTCATGGCTTTATTGGACGGATATAATTTTTGTAATTCTTGAATGAATCTGTAGATTTATTCATTCTTTAGTTATCTCTGCTAATATACTCATAACTTGAGAACATGACATCGAATATTATGACTGTGTACAAAAATAATATAATAAATACACACCATTATTTGCCTTTTTGCTTTTTTAAGTCTTGAAATGTGATGAAATGGATCATGGGATGTCTTTTCGAACGTTTCGAGTTTTAATTTCGGTCAACTTCATCCTAACTGGTCTCTATTTTCCGCAAAAATATTCGGTTCGATAAGAAGCCAATTTACGCACATCCTATCGTTTTTCATTCATAGGGTGTAGTTTTTGTTTCATCACATTCCCTTTGTAGCCTATTCGTATTTTCAATGTCATTTATTGTGATTTTCTCAAACAAAGCCCAACTCCAATACCAGATGTCTGTTCGAATCGAGGATTCGATAGAATCCACCGAATTGTTGAAAATAAAATGTTTACAATGTAAGTTAATGCATTTTTGATGATGAGTTATCGTTTTTATTCGATTTCCTCTTGTTTTCAGAAAAAAATTAATCTGAATTCAAATAGCAAGTTTTATCCTTCTTCACTGGATATCCAATCTGTACAGTCGATCTTGTTGTATTTACATGAATATCATTCATTGGTGTCAAAATATATCTAACCAAAATATAATTCAGGTTGGTGAGTATGTCAGTTCTATGTCATCTTCACGTTACGAATAATGTATGAAATAGAAAAATCGTAGAAGGAACATTTCAGGGCTGCAGCATTAAGCATTACTTTTCTTGCTTCATCATGCATTATTCAACAAAATGTTTCTCTTGGTTGTTCTAGGATAACTTAATCTACAGAAACTTTCATATGGATTTCTTTGACGGAAACTTGAAGATAAAAATATATCCATTAGTTTCAGTTATCTGAGACTGGATGTTCACTACTAACATTTATCCTTCGATCCATGATTTCATATATGAAAATTGATTTTAGATTTGGAATTTTCCATTTTATATTTTATACTAATAATTCACCCATATTTTTATCCAAGATTTCAAGACATGGAAAAATTGGTATAAGTCAAGATAATACCTGTGTATGATCTTTCATGGGTCGTATATATTTTAATCTCACGTTATAAGTTGAAAGAAATAACTTCCTTTCTTCACAGTATAGCTAAAAATAAATCTTAACATATGAAAGTGTACTGTTTGTATGATTCGTCTATGAATGATTTCGTATATCATGACAATTCTGTTGTTCAAAAATTTGTTATCTCCCCTTTGAACTTCTACTGTTCTGCATCCCCGTCTTATTAATACAGTTTTCAAAATATATAAATACACACTTGATAGTCAAAAACTTAAGATCATTACTATATTCATTCATGAATAATTTGTAATATTTTATTATGTGTCTCATTTCTTATCGAAACTCATTCGATAAAAATAAAACGATTACTCATAGTTCTACATATTCCTTCACGTTCCGCTGCCTTTTCAATGGTAATTGGAGTTGCTCAAAATGTTATCCGAGTAAAGCAATAATTTGAAGTGAAAAATTGAAGTCTACCTACCTGACGAGCCGCCAGAGGTGTCTGTGGGGTTGTATCGGACTGGCACGGAAATGAAGGCAGCGCACCGGCAAGTTGAACTAACGGGGCGTTATGGGGTTGGAACGCTAATCACTAGTTCTGGCCAAGGGGATGGACAAAACAATAAACTAATTAGTCGTCTGTCCCTCGCTACCGCTGCTCATCAAGTCGAAGTTGAAATTGAGTTCAGTTAGTGACTTCTAGGCATAGGTAGATGATTTTTCTCAAAATTTTTGATTGCAACTATTTGTTGTCGACGCAATATGTCTCATCATATTGCATATTTGAAAAAATGTCATGTTAATATCTTGATGAAGAATATAAAAAGACTCTGCAAATTAACAGTGTTCACTTATTATATATGCCATGTATAGTCTAATATATATTAGTTTCTGGCTCATTATCATCAATATATTCTCTTTGTAACTAGTAGTAACTCTAATAACTATGTTTCACGTTTATATTATTGAATGATTCAAAAATGATGATTATGAATTGGAAATGACAAAAAAAATATAAACTAGTGAAAATCCACGATGTAGCCAGTGACTAGTCAATTAAAATGACAATGCGATCCATTTTTGAGACCTCTGGCTCAACAAAGATTGAAAATAAATTTTTCTTATGAAAAAAGGATATAAAGTTGTATATATTATCATTTGTTATGATGCATCCTCTGATTTGGATAAGATCATAAATAACTGCTCGTCAGTAAATTTGTCTTCCTATATCATTACTCTTGAAAATAGGTTTCTGAAATACGATTCATGCCATTTCAAAGATGAAAGGATTCGGTCATAATTTACCGAAAACCAATAATACCTGCCAAAAATTGGATAATTCAACCTGATACGCCATTCTGGATTCCGCATAAAAATATATGTTCCGAAATAACAACATAATGTCTTTTTATATCTGCGCCACATAAATTTCCCATATCGAGGGAAAACCTCTTGATTGATATTTATGGTGCTAGTGCCGTATCCGAACGAAAATAAAAAGAAAGAAATAAACACGGAATAAAAGCAAAGTCGAGTTGCAACGTTGGCAGTCTATATTTCTCTGTCTAGAATGCATTCCAGAGGGGTAGTAAAGGTCATCCCCGAAGAGAGGGTGGACTCGTGAACAGGCCTTGAGGGAACTGACGTGATGCATGCATCCCTTGCTCATCGTGAATTGACAGTTGGTTGAATACCGACGTTTCAAGTGAAGAATTTCAAACTCCAGGCGAACAAATAAAGATAATCGAAGGAAAACTAATTTGGAATATTTACTTCACATATCAAGAATGATTGATCGATATACATTGGGTAGGGTACAACTGTTTTTTTTTTCTGCGATTTTGTAAAAAAAATCAGGAATAATGTTTTCTGTTTGAAGTTTTCACTGAGGAAGGAATCAGGATAAAATGCGTGGATTAATTTAAAGTGATGTCTCCAGTGTATATATTTCTTCTTGATTCATGTATACATTATGTTATAACATTATCATTATATGTGAATCATAATTTGGAATGACAATTAGTAGAACGTATTTCATATAATCTATATAAAAAACCCGATCATTGGGCGGTTGGCTATTTTTATTCTCGAATAATTCGATCAACATATTCCAGAACACTGAGCAAAAACCGAGATACATTTTTACCATTATAATAATAAACTGATTGGATTGATTCGACTATTTCTAATTGATATTTTCATTGTATCCTTTTCCTGAATGACTATGCAATGAAACAAATTACTCATTTTGCTCACTTTACATTTCCCTGCTTAATTTGCATTTTTCAATAAGAAGCCAAAATGTCTCTCATATTGATACAGATGCAAAATATCCTCCTACAGATCCATAAGCATAATAATCTTTAATTCTATGTGCCTCAAAAATTACATTTCGATAATCAATCGACGATTTTGATGATAAATCCAGTAAAATTGAAGAGACTGTTCGGACTGAATCCTATTTATTGCATTTACTATAAATATCTCAAAAGCTACATACAGGTGGCAATATTGTCATATATATCTTTATTTGGACTACGCCTCCTCTTGAAAGAAATATTCGTAGACCCCTATCAATTTGTAAATGTCACTTCACACATGGCATACCTTCGTGAAGTTTATATTCTATGCAAAGGGCACCAATGTGGATGGATAATTCAGAGTCTTGGGAACACATTTGCTGATGTCATATATTTCGAATGAATTATATCCGTCCCACTGAGTGAAAACACGTGTTTGCATATATCTATTTCATTTAACGTCTTCATCAGGTACAAGTACCAATTTCCTGTCTGAAGACGTTCTCGGGATCATAGTCTTTGGGTTGAATTTCTCTATCGATTTCCATATCTATGAAAATTGATTGTGTTATTTGAGAATTCCAGATCCCAAATATTTCTTGTGTCCAAACTATTCCTATAATCAATTTATATTCCTGCATTTTATTCATAAAACGAAACTGTCGGTAATTACAATCACCCAAAGATGTTATAGTGAAATTGTAAATGAAAAAGTTCATTAGTATCAAATACTAGTCATTTGAATACAATTTTTAGTACAAGTCACCTTAAAACTGCCCAGGTCTGATACTTCAGAATCATTATTCCTTGTGCAACATTGAATCAAATCAGAAAATAATAATTAGATCTATATCGAATCAATATGTATGTACATACCAAGGAATAATTAAAAATTGCATTTAAGCCCCTTTGGAAAAATAAATCTTCTTCCTATGACAATTCTATTGATTTCATTTCAAGAATTGACTTGTAGAGACTGATTCTTGTTATAATATTACATTGAAAGCTAGATCAGAATCAAATTGCATGCACTGATACACCTAAAAATTTACTTTTTAGCACTATAGCTTAAACACATCCATTGAAATCGAATCAGCTCTAATATTATGCCTTACCTTCTCGAATGGTTGTCGAATGATGAGATTCAAACCATTACTGAACAAAAGAAGACGTATCTAATTGTTGAACATGAACATTTCATTCTTTCAATGAATCCTTCGAGCAGAATTTCAAGGGAATTGGAATCGAAAATTTCCTGAAAAATTGATGAAACAATAATTGTCTATTGTGTTCCATTTGTTCCATGAAGACATGAAAACAAGATCAAAGATAAAACGTTCGATCATTCAATGTGATATGTTCTCCAGGTTAATTATATAATTATAATTGAATTATATCGAAATTACCCTTTATCCTCATACAATTTATGAAAACAATTTATAATTTTCGATTGTTATCTTCTTCTTCTGAAGTCAGGATAGAGAAGACGTATTTTTGATTTGCTGACTTCATGCTATTTGTTGATCCATTTCATTCTAATTTCATACCAGTCTATTGTTTTTCATATTATATACATATTGAAATGTTATAGCAAGACCCTGGAGAACTGGATTATGCCATGAAGTTACAAGAAAAATGATTTTTCAAAATAATTCACTGATTTCAAAAAATTTTATTGAGAACTGAATTCTGTTTTATACTGGTTTGTAGTGGTATTTTTGTCTATCGGGGAGTCTCCATGGAATGACAATGCAAAATAAATAAAGCAATATCATTAGTCATGCAATAATTGAGAAAAGAAAGATATTTTCCGTCATTTTGATATAATTCCTTTATGGATGTGATTCACAGACATATACATATGAGAATTGTGATTGAGAAAGCACTGAAGAAAAATCATAGACGACAATTAGATCACACCTGATAACATTGATTTCTTCTAAAATATCAACCCTAATCGAATATACTTCTTTTCATGAATATGGACATTTTTTCTACCTCTTGGGTCTATACTGATTCATTATTTGGATTTTCCTGCGAATTTGTAGGATCAACATTCGATAGAATCTCCTAGGCATAAATCTCTTTCTTTTTCGATGGCCGGACAATGGCCCATGAAATTAAAAAAAAAAAGGAGACCCACGCATTCGTTCCCAAACGAATCCTTTTCTAAAGTGTAACACATAAAAATAAAATCGAGATGGGCTTGTATTGTATGGTTCCACGGAAACTGGGGAAGATAGCAAGATATATTACTCCGGGGCGAGAGCATACCGATTGCATACCTTCTTTGTTTCAGAATTTATTGCACCGCCATATCCCCAGAAATAATATTCCTTGCAAAAACGCTTTGTGTACGACTGACTCTGAAAAACCTTATGTTCCATAGTATGGGATATTCGCGCCGTGAATAAAATGACATTTCTGCAAGTCCTGTCTGCTACCGATTCCAGAGGGCTTTGTTCATGTTATTCGTATTCCGAAAATACCATTCGATGTTTTGAACCGTTGTTCTTCATCTTTTTTTTTATACAACAGAATTATGGAATGTTTTTTGATAGTTATTCCATTCTGTCCCCGAGTTAAGTGTGTAGTTATAAAGATATCTTGAATATTCCATAACATTCGTCGTTTTATTTGTACTAGTAATAGTGATAGTAACATACAGTTTGTACATAAAGTGAGGAATACAGAATAATATCACATTTCTAACCATGATTAAGTATGCATCCAAGTGAATTAATAATGGTTGTATGTTTTGGATTATTCATAGAGTTTTTGATTCCACAGATATCATAATATCGCCTTCATACAATACCAATCAATACAAACTCAACCAACAAATGACACATTTTAAATCTCATCGTTGGGTAAATCAATCAACCGTGCATTATAATGAAAGCATTTGTAGTTTTTAATCTCTCTAATACACGAAGGAAATGATGTGTAAACTCTGGAATTCGGGACTATTCATTCCTGTGATAGCTGAAATCTTTCCAACCACATTCTCCTGAACAGTTTCTTTGGAAACTTCCCAATTAAGTTCACTAAATATGGCAACAGTGTCATCAGCATATAATGTCACTTGGCCATCTATGTTGGAAGCGTGGAGGAAGTTTATATAAATTGTGAAGAGTTTGAGCCCTAGTACTGTTTCATAAGACACTTCCACTTTCACCTCTGAAGATCCAACACAATACCATGGATTCTATATCGCTCTAATACCTACAGCAACTTTTCGTAATGCACAGTATTAAACCTTCTTCCAGCAAGATAGAGCCACTCCTCATGTTACAAATGACTCATCAGCTGTCTTCACGATTTATTCCCTGGAAGAGTGATAAGTTGCCGAGGAGACATCAATTGGCCACCAAGGAGCCCTGATTTAACACCTGCTGATTTCGTCCTATGAGGCTACTTGAAAAGCAAAGTTTAGAATCCATTGCCACCCAACCTGAAGCAGAGAAGCAGAGAATCACTGAAGAAATCAACTCTTCTCCAAGAGCAATGCTCCAGCGAGTTATTAGAAATTTTAGCTCCAGGTTAAATGAGTGTGAACAAATGAATGGTGCCCATTTTCAAACGGTTTGTCATAAAGAAAATTCAAGAATTGCTCTTTGAATTAACATTGAATTGAACGAGATTCAATTGATATTTTGTGTTGTATTCAACATCTAAAAACGAAAAACAGAGACACCCTTCATTTATTCAATATTTTTCCGCTATTTAAATGTGGTGACATATGTGTTTGGCATAATGACCTTTCGAATGAAAATTTGTGTATTTTGCTCTCAGATTCATTCCATTCGATATAAAAATATTTTCGATAATAGAAATCGTTAGAGTGAAAGAAAAAAAAAAATATCAGCTGGATCAATGCGACATTGCTAGGTGATATGATATTTCATGGAATAATTCAACTAATGGGGATGAATCACTCAGGAATCCACATACCAGGTAACTTTAATTCGATCTTTATCATTGGGAGCATTTTCTGAGATATCAAAATGGGAATAAAATTTCCCAACATTCTGAAATGGATGGAAATGATGTTCCAGAAATTGCTATGAGAAGTTTCTTCGCTGTATATCAAAATGTCAGTAAATAACACGTGAGTGAATCATCTTCACCTGAAACTTCCCAATCTGAAAATAAAACTTCACAAAACTTCTTTCAAAACTCTGATCTTAATGTTTATGGAAGATATCTGCTACTTTACGAAAGTCCTGACTGTATATGCGAGTGTTGTAGTCCCCTCAGGCCAACTGTTAACCTCGGTAGTATTTATTAACCTAGCATTAAATAATACAACGTTCGTGTAATTCACATTAGAAGAACATCAAGTGGTTAAAGGCATTTCTTGTTCAGTGTAACGTGTTCGGGCAATTTAGTCTGCGAAATGAGAGAGGCGATAAAAAAATAATCGATTGAGTAAACAGTTTCTCCATGCCTAACGGACTTAATATAGATGAGATTTGATTATTGTGTGTTATAATAGTATATAATCTTCAGCCACTAAAGGAAGTTTCAACGGTACAGTTGTTTGCCAGGCTACAACGTATACCATATTCCTGATATTGATGAAGTGACCACGTTTCCAATGAAAATAAAATAAGAGGCGAGATTTTTGAAAAAAAAAAATGTTGAATGTTAATTTTTCAGCATTATTTTCGCCAGAATACATCCTCGAAATACAGAACTAATTCGAAGGATAATTGTTTATTGATTTTCGATTAGAGCATTAGACATAAACTGACAATGTTATCATTGCGATGTATTCATAGTGATATGTGATTATACAATTCAGCAAGGATTGGTAGCACAAATGGTATTATTGACCAACAACGGAGCATTTTATTTTCGCCTGATAAAACACGAAAATGCAAAATATTTGTATATATACATGTGTTCCTCGATTCAATCAAATCATTACTCCTTGCTGATGAATGTAAGAAATTGATAGAAAATATTCCGTCGAATTGCAATCAAGAACATATTGATATCTGACTGGTCGCCATCTTGCAATTTTTCATCAAGAAATTGATCCAACAGTTAAGTCGTCCATGGGGATCTTCGTCATAATTTTCAATTCTCGACATTTTTCAAATGCATTATTTTTGTTCCATTGCTTTTGGAATACACAGCTGGATAGTATCACTCTCTTGAGTAAACTTCATTTGGAACTGCTGCGATGAAAAAATAATCGACAAAATAAACATTCCCTACATGCCTGACGGCGATATAAATGAGATTTAATTCTGCGTGCAGTACGAAAGACGAAAAGTAATGAGCTCTATGAAGAAAGGGCGTGAAATATACTGAGATACAACTTAATTGGGAATCTCAAAGCTTCGAGCAACACAATTACGTTCTTTTGAGCAATTTCCAGAAAGTTACCCCTCACGATGGATGTCTAGAAGGTGGGGAGCTTCTGTTCTGTTCGCTCTGACAATGAATTTACGGTCATGAATTCAGGCAGCAAGAAAATGGAACTAATATATGCTATCAGAAAGACATTAGGAACGATTCTAATGCATTTATCCAATTGAAGGTCATTAATTGTGTTACCATCTGGTGTTCCACACCTGAAGCCGATGGCCATCAATACTTTCATTAATTAGATAGTTCCAAATGTCTACTAATGAATATATTTTTGCTAACCTAAAGATATATTGAACGGTGCGCTTTGTTGAGAACTCACAGGTCTTTGTCATGATTCGAATACGTAATATGAATTACCCAAAAACTAATGACGTGTCACCTAGTAGTTAACAATCACTGGAGTTGGCGGGTTCCTCCTATGGGTGACCAAAGAACCTGGAATAATGAGATGAAATTATTAGCAAAGAGATATATATTGTAACCTGATCAATGGTCAGGAACATTAGTATGATTGGATTAACCTATTCCATCGATTCAATTTCCAGTTGGAAGCTAGTTATAACTTTTGATCATAAACTCTGTTTTCCACAGATGAAAAATATGACTGAAAAATGACTTAGACCCTAGACCTAGGATTCATAATCAGGAATTCTCGCGACAACGACATATATGCTATTTTTATCGTATAACTCTCATATAACGGTCATATGGTGTGCGTATTATAACGTTTCATGTAAGGAGTCTAGAATCCATAGATGTGTCATTGATTATATTAATTATCTCTCGCACAACAAATATAGTATTCATCCTACTATTATCAACTTACACTTACATTAGGAGGCAAAACTAGAATTCTTCAGAGAAAACGCGCCTGTAATTATCTAAAAAAAAATGTATCGGTCATCTCTTGTTACATGTATTATATATTTTGATTCTTTTCATAAATGGAAGTTGAACTTCGATTTGAACATTTGTTGTATAAAGTGAATCACGGAACGCTTGGTTTAAAGCAATAAAAAAACATGACTTGTATGAAATCCGAAAGAGTTGAATTGAATTTTGTGAGGAATTTGACAGTAGAACATGGATTGAAGATGTTCAGACGTTCTACTGGTTTTGGTCAAAAGATGTGGTCAGCATAGGCTAATCTGGCATGATGAAACCATGACGAGTTGACCTAGCATTTTGATATATGGTATGGTCCTGATAGCACCTCTCATGTTGGGATATAATAATAGATAATGAAATTGTTTATACATGGCCCAGAAATACTTTCTTCAAACTGTATACAATATACAAAAATTTTCTCTCGCCTATGGAGGAAATCACCATCCATTCAACAGCTCGCCGAATCACCTAGACTATGAATGCTGTCAACATAAATTTCTCTGAGAATTTATTGCAGTTATTTCCTATAACCATAAAAGTACTTCCGAAGTGGAAGCAGGCTAGTCCTGGCCGGGCACAATGAATGAAGGATAGCTCTGCCGGAGTTGAGACACGAATGGCGGCCGCAGATAAACCAAATCGGGTTTCGCGTTCGAGTAAGGACCCTTTGTAACCGCCGAGCACATCTTTTGATCCTGCTGATGCGTCTGCTCATCCGAGAGCATCGCAATACGCTCAGATGTGCGTTGATAAATGGCGCGTTTCATAATTGCTTTCTTGCCCTAGGGCTATATGTATGGCGCGGTTTGGCTATACCTGCGAGGAGATGGAATGAGGAGAGGAAATATATTGGATTTATGAAGAAATTCAACTATGTATAACACAGTTAGGAAATGTTGATGTTCACTGAAAACTAACAGATATCAATTATAAAGTTCAATATTCAATTGTATTAGTTGAAAACCAACCCTCCGTTGAGACTTGACCTATTTTATATTGTCGCGTACAGGGAGTGTCTTTGCGGGGCCCCTGTCGCTTGGGTCGTACTCAGGAGATATAAATGTAATAATTTCAATTACAGAATGAAATACAAACAAAACATATAATTTGATGATAATTTTGATGGTACGTTCTTGAAGGGTTAAGGGGAGTCAGGATTTTAGATTGTTTTTTATTGCATATTGCTCAAGTGTGAAAATTTTAAGTTGATCCGATAATTACTTTTCGAGTTATAGAGACAAATAACAAGCACTGGGCACCCCAAAACTCTCGGGAGAAGGTAGCTAGCGCCAGCTGCAAGCAACTTCAAATGCGTTTTTCTCAAAACTATGTTTTTTTAACTGGTGACAACTGCAACTCGATAACCGCTCAGTAGATTTCAATGTTCATACAGCTTTTGGAATATATAATAAACTCAGACCTGATCGAAGGATTTTTATATTTCAATTTTCCAAGACCAATTAACTGTCGAATTTTTTCGAAAATCTAGAAGGAAATTTTCTGTGGCCACCATTTTGTTGATTGAAAAAAAAAGCTTCGATCAGGCCCAGGATTATCTATTTATGAAACAAAATTTTTGTATCCAACCTTTTCTTGGAGCTAGGTCAATATAGACAACTATAAATTTGGAAATTATAAATCTTTTTATTTCCAAAAATTCGTGACTTCAAGTCGAAACATTATATAATAATGCTATATTATGTCTCTGACTACCCCTAACCCCTTAAGAGAGATTCAATGATGCATACAGAAATAGAATTGCTTACCCTTAAATTCACGAAAATGCTGAGAACCCAGTCTTCGGGAGGAGTGAGTGGCAATCAAGAAAAACGCCTATCTACAATTCGAGACTAACTCAGGACTCTCTGAAGACTAACTGAAAACTCCGTCTCCAATTAATTTAATCGAATGTATGATTATTATAGATCAGCAACTCAGCAAAATCGCATTAGTTATTTTCTTCTTGTGATAACACACTTTACATAATATAATTTGTACTGACCTCCTTTCATCATGGACTTGTAAATAGGAGTGTTTTATTTATAATAATGAAATAGAATTTGGAATATAATAATACCTATGTTTGACTTAATTGGGTTCTGAAAAATATATATCTTGAAAATATTCAGTATATTGTAATATTGTTTCAGAACAGGGTTGATAACTCTCGAAACAGAAAAATATAATAGCAGGACGAAACTCATCGAAGAAAAAAAAAGAGAGAATATAATAGGAATTGAAAAAAAAAACATAATTCACAAGCAATCCTATAGAGAAATATGTATAAGATATAAGTTGTGGATAATAAGAAGATTTTTTTTGTATTCAGCATTTTTTACATTTCACAACCTCGGCTGGAGTCTGGCATGGGGAACTCAAGAACAAACCAAAGCAAGTGCTGCCAAAACATTTTGCTGATATTTGATCAGACATCTATATTCTTCGAACGAAGACATTTTATATCCTCTGGAATACATGAGAAAAAATAATAATAGGATAACTCGAATATTTTCACATTTTCATAACGTGTAATCGATCTTCGAAAATGGTGCATAAGGATCTAAAAACTATATATGTGCGAAATGCAATTTGACTAAGGCTTCTTGAACAAACGAGATATGCACTCATAATGAAATCTATTTGACTTTTACTTGTTGTGGAAAATATGTTTTATAGTATCGGAATATTATAACATATTTTGAATATATGAAATCATCTTTTATCGATACCAACAAGATTCTGAGAATATATATTCCCTGAATGTTCTGAGAATATCTAAAACTCCACTGAATCATGAAAACGTTTCCAATATTGAATATTCTGTTCATACAACTACTTTCATGAATATTGGTGTACTGTATAGAAAAAATTCTTGGGGTTCTAAGAAGTTTGAATCGAATGTTGTATTTGAAGTGAGCTAATAATTATTCTCATGAAATATTTCAACAGCGACAACAATGTTTCATTTATAGAAACCCTGTGCATCATTTTAAAAATACTGATCTGCGTTGTTGGCTGTGTTCCCCGTTCAGAATGTTTTCCTTTAACATCTGTCGTTCGGTTATGCTTTCACACGTCATGTTGATATTACATGATAGTACAGACCGAGTGTTATTATATTTTCTGCGAGTGGAATAATAATTTGTTTAATTCGAAGATAAGCGTGCCTGCTATGTTTGTTGATTTTTCAATAAAATAATAAATCATCGGAGGTACAGTTGAATGGAATAACATCCGCGGCCATTCGTATTACCAGTCGTAGATCCGCAACTCCAAAGCACATTCGATACATCTGTGAGATTCCAAATATAACGGAATCACCGAAGTTTCCATCCATATCAATATATCATTCAGAAATTTCGAGTCAATGGAATATTTTTCAACGAGACATACGGATTTGAAATTTGAACTGAAATCAATCATTTATGTTGGAGATTGATAGTTACCGTTGAACTTGGTATCCAACTAGTGCTACCAACATACAGCGTACTGTACGAAATATCCCATTTCACCATTGAATTTTCGAAATCACGGTACTCGTACAGTTGACAATACTCCACGGTAATATGGTAACTGTAGAACGTAATTTGATGGCTTATTACTCCTGAAGTCTGTTTAAAGATCGTGAGAAGTGAAAAACGAGATGTTAATGATACATCAGAGTGTTCTATTTGATAGAGATGACCTTTTGGAATTAGGCGTGTTCAATAAAAGCATTGTATACTATAGAGAGTAACTGCCTCCTATAATATGGTATTATTACGATATGAAAAGGATATTTGAAAACAAATGCCAAATAACTCATGAAATCCAAACATACTGACGTATGTATTAATGGTATTCAATGTTATTGCCGATGTTTAGAAATCATATGTACAAATATACAATAACAGTGAGTATTTACAATGCAAATTAATCCCAATAGGTTCATGAATCCCGTGTATTTCAGATGATTACATGAAACTGAAAACTGTAGGATGAACTCACTAGGTGTTTTGTATTCCATGATGCTTTCACAACACTATGGAAAATTTCAGTTCAGTTTGTTCATTTCTTTGTGTTCGTGTCTGTGTTAAGGTCTTTCATGAACCTGTGTATACGTATTCATATTTCATGTCGATCTCATTCATTTCACAATTTTCAAACAAGGAAAGCCACCTCAAATTGTCATGAAGATGAAACAATAAAGTTTCGAAACGTCGACAATCTAACAATTGGTTTTCTTCAACATTTCGACCGAATTCCTGCTAACCCAACACCAGAAAACTATGAAAAATATTCATCAAACGTATTGTACGTATAATATGACAAAAAAAAATGTATTTTAAATGCAAATATCGCAAATCTGGTAGATTATATATCTTGGGAAAATGTTTGAGATTGGAATAATGGAAGATGAATTCACTGAGGGTGACTTCTTCGATGATGGTATCATGTGAAAAATCAACAAGAATTGTTTCAAGTTCAGCAAATGTGTATATCTTAAGGTGTTCCCAGTAAATTCAACTTATTCTTCACAACGAAAAACCGATTCCAAACAATTACTGAATATTTACTTGTTGGCAATATCTGAATTCGTTGTAGATTTCTTTTTCATCCTATACACCATTTTCAATATATTATTTGCTGCTGGGCTGCTGAGTGTGTCTGATTTATAACCTCAAGATCATAGATTGAGTTGGTATCTTCACTTGCTTCTTAACTAGGAATCACATGATCTCAGCTACTCTTGAAATTGGGATTCTCAACTCATTCGACAAACTTCTATATAGATCAGGACTTTTCAGAAGAAAATATTCATCCTAGTGCTAGTGGATCTATTGAAATGAAAGTGAATCCACTATGCAAAACGATAATTTGCTCCTACCTTGACATGGATATTGAATTCATTCTCATGAGTAATAAACGAATCATTTCAGAAATGATAAAATTTTCTGAAGATCTGTAGTCTGTTAATGTTATTTTCTGATTTTCTTTTGCTGATTGGCCTTCATGGTATGTGGGAAGTTGTGTCAATGAAACAATCATGATTTGATAATTTTCATTATTCAACTCTCCCGCACTATAAAAATAATGCAATTTCCTTGAGAGTAATCCAGATAATCATGCATTAATTTGTAGAGAACCGATCTGGCACTTCTGTTGTGGTTGAGCATTCCCTTAGAATTCCGATCACTGCCTAGATTTCCTATCCTGAATTACTACCATTAGATTTCAGGCGAGACGATGTTGCAGATGATACTCTCACACAATATTCCCATTACTAGCTAGGCAGGAAGTTCACAAGAAGAAAACGTGCAGCAACTGTTTATTCAAATCAGGTTGATAGTTGCATCATCATTTCAACAAACAATATTTCAATTTTTTCAAGTGATAAACTTTGTGATAAGAATGTGTCTTCTAATATGTATATGTATATGTAATAATCAATATATCTATATTTATATATGTATATTACATCTGAAATATCATTTCGCCTTCGGCCATCATCATCACTTGTATATATTTTTTTTCGATGTAGACGGTCACCACTCAATCAGGAGCAAGAGCTGTGTAGTTTAATGGGAACATGAGGTATCTCCTTACAGTAGTGGCATGACTTACTAACCAATGTGAATCAACTATCAATCATAACGATTGTCAGAAATTTTGATTGGTAGGAAGGTAGCTTGTGCTTTTTATTTTCTCAGCCATATTCTGTAACTGATTTGTTGCAAGTCAAGTTAGCGCTCATAATTCAGATATGTGACGTGAATTTTTCCACCACTCAATATAATTAGGAGCACAAGTTGAAACGCTTTCTTAGTTTGTTAGTTTTTTGGGACTGAAACATCCCCTGGATAGAGAAGCTTATGAGAAAGACCTGACTTCGCACGTCTTTTAGTGTTGATGGTTCGTTAAGAAACCCTATTCAATACGGTTAAACCTTGGTAGAAGTTATTTTATGGAAACCAAACATTACTTCTATTTTGATCTGTGTTACCAAATGAAACCATGAAATCTCATCGTTTCATGACCACATCACCTCATTTCATAATATGGCTTCTTGGACATCTCGATTTTTTTAAATTGATTATATACCTCACGACTAAATGAATGTAATGTATTTCCTAGATTGTGGATAGAATTAATGATCTAATTGTGAATGCTGTATCATATCCGCGTATATAATGTTCGTGTCATATGAAATATAATGAACTATTTTATCAGTTGATCAGTATGAGCAAAGGTAGCAAGCAATACTGCGCTAGTTGAATGAGCTTATTATCTACTCAAATAAAATATAGAATACTAATGATCGAAACATACATGTATTGTTATGTAAATAAAATCCAGATGTTACTGATATAAAATACGTACACATGATGAATTACCAGTTCTGTTTGTTCTCGTGACTGGAATATCTATTTGCTTGTCGTTGTTATTCAAATTTGTCATTCTATTCACATCGGTTCATAAAATGTGAACAACCAGTAATGAACTCGCACTGTAAATATGAAGAAACAATTGTAACGAGAGTTTCGTGATATAATCATGGATGAAATCATATCACATCTCACATACAGTATCGGAAATATATATCTTGGGTATAGAAATCTTCGACAGCATAACCAGGAAGGCAATTATATCATATAATAGAATAGTATAATGTTTATTTGCAGTAATACATATAAACCCAGTCAACCAGTTTTGGTTGCAGGGAAGTTGTAGGGAGTTAACATCGTGGAAATGCGACTTCACAATGTTGATATAAAAAACTGCAACCAGTACTTACTGGGGAGTGCTTAATGTCCGCAACATTGTATATCACTGGTAATTACCTAATACATCACAATGTGGATGTGTGGAAGGTACCATGAATAGCAACATTGCGACTTCGCATTTTAGCACTTATTGGAAAGATTATTGAACCAAATGAGCTTTCACATTACATCTTCCGTTGAAGTTATATTCATATGTAATTTGATAATTACCATCGTGGCACTAAATTTGCTCTCTATAAGCGTCTTCTAATTTAATTGAAATAATGTTAATTCTGAAACACCCATGGAATTAGTACATACCTGGAAAGCAGAATAAATATATCTCAGCTGCCTTATATTTCAACCATTTTATAATGCCTAAGAAATGTGCATAGGTTAAGTCTATGAGATTTATATACAGGGTGGTACACCAGTAGGTATAATCAGGACCAGCAATAAAACACATCATATGCCTGCTCTTCATATTGAATCTATTTTTCATTCTTGAGGGGAAATAATTAAACAACTATTATAAAATACTGATCTGTATATTTTGAATATAACACAGGGTGAGTCAAGCTGTACGCATTTCTAGCCAGGCATATGGCTGAACAGAATCATCAGATATATATTATATTAGTCCAATGCATTCAGCTTGACTCACCCGAAATACTTTTTATAAACTTCAACTCACATTGTAATATCATAGAATATAAAAACAAAAACATTATTTTCGAAACATAATGAAATAAAAATAGTATTATTTTCAAAACAAAAATAGTATGCTGTACAGACAAAATAAAATCAAAGGAAACAACAAAAACATTGATTGTTACCATATCAGATTATTATACTATGATGATCCAAATAATGGATTGCCACTGTCAACTGAAAATAATATTAATAGAAATTATTTTGTTTTTTTTTATAGTTTAATACTGTTCCTGAACACGTTAGGTACACTTATGTTGATGTTATCATGTTTTATTTCTAATCAAATTATTGAAAAATTCTATATTCAGCTTTTATTGTAGAGAAAGATGTTTCTGAGTATTGAAAACAGTGTATACATGTTTGCCATTATAGAATATCATTCAATATTCTGATACTAAATTCCGATAATGATACGACAAAACGGTTGAGGAGTCCATCTTGTTAAAAAGCATTGCTTTTCAATGGGCATCACCTTCCCAATTGCACATTTATGAGCATCTTTTTGCCATTGGAAATGTATACTTACCGCATGCACCTAGAGCTGTCTTATATTCTTCTTAACAAACTTCTCAAAATACTGCACACAAAACCAACAATTCAACCAACCATTAAATACGCACCACACAGATCATAATATATTATTTTCATCTTCCCTTTGTTCCTTGACTTTCATTCGTGTGCACGTGTTGTTGCTATGCCCTGCGCAAGCGCCAATTCTATGTTCGAAATATATGAACAGGGATAAGTCGCAAAGTAATAGCAATGTGCACTTCATCTGAATCTCTCGATTAAATATTCCACTCAATCATTAGGAAAGTTAACATGGGGACTTCGCAACGATAACAATATGTGGATGTTGATATCCACAAAGCGAAGTCCCATGTAAAACCCAGAGAGGTTTCCAAGATGATCTTCAATGTGATATTATTTGGTATTCCCTGCGACTTACTGTTACTTTTTTGGTTGACTGGGAAGTATAGGTAGGTATAATATAAAACATAAACGAAGGTAAAATTAAAATATAGATAACTAACATATGGATGAACAATTACAGTTTTTTTACCTCGACACGCGAAATAACAAAAGAATTGATTTGAACTTGATATTTGAAGGTTGCTTGATGAAAAATTTTCGAATCGTAAACTAAAAATACAATTTTCTCAAAAACAAGCGATTTTAGAGGGTATATCATATCGACAAAATTTGAAGGCATAAAATAGTCCTACTAGATGGTGGGATGATATACTGGGTGTTCCATTTGAAAAAATGAAGTTATCGTTAATTGATATCTCCTGAATTAACGTTTCTCCTGAAAACACCCGTATCAAATACTGAACTTCTACTGCATTCAGACATTTCAACCATCCTTTATCTTCGTATTGACCAAATATAAGCACCCATTCATCACTGTGAACGTTTTTTCGGCACCATTTATGGTGCACAAAATATTGTCGAATATTCATAATTTCCCCTCCAGATTGACAACGCCGCAAGTTATTGGAAAAACAAAGATGGTATTGGATGCAGAATTTTACGCTGAGTTTTACGGTAGAAAAATATAGGGTATTCCATTTAAAAAAAGCAAACATTATGTTGCTCCGCTCAGGCTAATCATCATGTAAATCTCTAATTATTCCAGGATTGTATATCTGCGCAAATATAGCAATATTTATTTGACACATTTCTTTGTATTCCCATTCCTAAGTGAGTGATTCCACTTCCACACACTAATGGGCCACCCTGTATATCAACTTACTTGCTTCCTGTATAATAATTGGTGATATATTTCAATTCTGAACAATTATGTGAATGAGAATATGATCGGCCATAGATTTATGTTTGCAACGGAGAAAAAATAGCAGCATGCAGTCGCAGCTAGAGCAGAATTTCTCAATTAGTGAAGGAACGAGGAACCTAGGAAAATCGTGACAATATTCAGACCGCATTTCCATTCCGTTTCGCTACCGGAATGAAATAATGGCGTACGTACCTTGAGAAGAAAAGAATAGTTCACGTCGTTACCGAACAAATTCGAAATATTCTGTCGTAGGATCCGCTCCCTGGCAAATGAAATGTGGACAAACACGCATGCAGATTATGCGGTAGAGAATACAGAAGCCAGCATTGATTGGATGGCGCGATAAAACCTTGTGGGCAAGCCGCGTAAGCGCTCCGCATGGTTCGTTGTGTCCGTTTCGAACAATTCGAATTTCATCCGGATTATTTCAATAGCGCTATAATTCGAGTTCAGTCGATCGGATATAATGAAGTATTCGGTATTTATTTTTCAATTCAATAATTATTTCGGTCTTTACAGTTTAATGATTCCGAATTTGTATTGCGGCTGAATTACTATGGTGGTCCGAATCTGTGCATTAGACACGTTGTGGGATTTTGGTTGACTAAGTCAGTTCTAGTGTGAATAAAACGCAAGATGTACAATAGAGCAACTCTAATCGAATATTTTATATAGACAGTTCCATTTATACCGGAAATTGATATCGACTTGTTTATTCCAAATAGCACATTCTATCGAGATTAGTACATTTTCCATACACGTCACGAGATATTCTGACATTGTTTATTGTAATGTCCATGCCAATCATTCTCCAGATGTTAGGAATGTCATGTCAATAATAACACTATCAATGTATCCTGCATAAAAAAAATATTTTCATATTGAATCAGTTCCAATATGAAAGGAAACAGACTTGAATGAACTATATTAGCATTTTGCTACTGTATGAAGAGAACTTGATCGGTTAGTTCAATTGTGTCACGCACCTTTCATCATACTAACTGTCATAACTGATTCCATAATTTAATCGATATTGGTTTCCAATTTGGCCATCACTTGTATAAAATTACAGAACAGTGCACTATGTGAACAAATACATGATATTCAGAATAATAGAATCACAACTGAAACTTCCATATAGAATGACAATATCTATATATCGTAATATTCTCTTATAACAATTCAAATTTGATCCATATAAAATCGAAATGAACTTGTCTCCACCATTCTTTCAATTCGGGAATGAAGATTACAAGACATTCAGAAAATCGATAATGCTGGTATGGCATTACGAAGAAAAATAAATTTCGTATTTTTTTATGTTCCATATGAACTTTATCTATGAGTCTGGAGTTTCAGGGGGAATTTATCCCTACAAACTTGGTATTGAAGGGATTCTGATTTATTTAGGAATCTCCACATGAATAGAATCTTCCTCAGCATATTTTGAAACTTCCGAAACTTTCGAATTCTTTGTGAAAAAGTTGAATGAAGCGATTTTAGTTTAGAAGTTCTCCAAGTTATTTGAGTAACGCCAGTGATTTGTGGCTATTATAAAATAATCCATCGATCGTTCTGAAAGGATTCATTCTTCTCACAAAACTATTCCAAACGAATGAGTATTTCTTATGCACATACTTTCGAAACGGATACTACCTTCTCAGAATTGTTACTTCAATATCGAATGGTTTCTAGTCTACAAATAACATTTGAAATCATCGTCAAAAAATAACTGATGATGACGAACACCATTTTTATATAAAGCTATTTTCTACATAATATGTCAGTAAACGTCATGATAAAGATCATTTTCCGTTTAAATGAGAGTGTACAAATCTAATGCAAATGCTTACGCGCATTGTTACGTGAAAATGATAAGAACAGTAATCTTCTAGTAATGTTTGCTTCAATCTCATGATAAATTACATACATTCAAAGCGAGTTTATCATGGAACTTACGGATGACATACTTGATCTCCATGTTATTCAACTTTCTTCGAGTGTGATGTATACAAAAATAGATCAGTTTATTTGTTGAAGGTTCAAAAGTATTTTTCATTCCTCATAGTGATGAGCTTGCATTATTCAGTAATCAGATATTTTAAGAATTCAAAAATTGTTTCTTTCAATAGTAATCAACTTTCAAAAACGGCATACCTTGAAAAAATCACCGACAGATATGAATTCGAATATTCAAAGTTCTTTTGTGTAGTATTTAGTTTTTTAATGTTATTGATGGCATTCTCTAATGATTCCAGATATATTTTTATGTTGAAAATAGTATTTCACTTCGAATATGTCGATAATATCTTCACACTCCGAGAGTTTTATTATTGCTCATCAACTGATATTAATGCGGTATACATACATGTACTAAATTTTCATATCTTTGGTATTCACCGAATTCTTGTGAATGTTTTCAATTTTGATTCTGAGAACCCACTCTCAGCTACCTATCTCACTAACAAAAATCTAGATTGCACCCTCCTATCTATGATACTATGAAAATAGTTTTCTATTGTATGAGCTATAATCATTAGGGGTATTATAGAAGGCAGAATAATGTAAAATCGAAAAATTATCCAATAGCGAACTAGCATAACCTTTTACCATTATATTTTTAATATGTTACCTTAGATCCTAGTCTTATTTTATCTGACATTGTTATATATATATATATATATATATATATATATATATATATACATATATATATATACTTGTTTGTTTGTTTGTGAATATCGAAACAAGTAAATGATCACTTATCGATTACTACTTTGTTCAACCCTATTCTTTGTTATTCTATAACCATTTTTTATACGCATTTATACTGAATAAAGTTATTATTATAGGAATCGGATTCTCGGTATTTTTTTTTCAAAATATGTTTTCATGCAAAAGAGCATAAGAAGAATTGAATGAAACAGCGTCGAAGGAATGAATAAAACTCTCAGTCACAAAAAAAAAACAGAATACAGCACAACATTTCAGCCCAAATAATCCCTCAATGAATATGGTTCAAGATTCAATTTATGTTTCCTAATTTTGGACTTGAAGATTTCTTTACTGGAGGGTAACTCATTAAAACACTTGATGTACTGTTTTCCGTTATCGTAAGTTTGGGAATAGAAATTTTGAAATTGCGTGTTCATGTGTTATATTTATAATTTCGTGAATATTCCTCAAAAACTAACCTATTCTTGAAAAGGAAAAAATATACACAATACAGGGTGGGGCACCACATACGACACGGTCTCTGTAAACCAAACCATTGAATATTTCGGAAATTTCTTCTCTTCATTATCTGTATATTGAGAGACTGCAAAAGGAAATTATTCTGAAGTAAGCAGGGTGTCTCATATAAGTGTGACCTATCAAAGTTGTGTTTTTTCAAATGGAACACCCGGTATTTTGTTGCAGTTTTGGATGGTTTATGAAAAAATAATACGATTTCATAGGAGGTACTATGTACCTAACTATAACTGTTTTCGAGTTATTGTTATCTTTTTGAAAATGCAGGATACAATTGGAGACTGAATAACATCGAAATGTATGGAAACCATCCCTTTCAATTCTGACCAAGCATTAAAGAGGTTTCAGGCTATTGATTCCGATGGTACCCGTTTTCCAATATTATACAGGACGTTCAAAATTCATGGTCACTTTTTTATAATTTCAAACGCAGATAACTTTGTTATTTTTAATTGAACACCCTGTATTTTTTCAATCTGAACAATACAAAATTCGATTATCTTTCATTTTATATTGAGGTTCCTCATACCTAGCTTGAATAGTTTTCAAGAAATTGGCATTTTCGAATAGTAGTTCTCATTTCAATGCATTTTTTTAATAGAGAGAGCTGTGAAACGACATTTATTTGATTTGGAAACATAATTCCCATTGAAAAATATTATACTTCACTTCATCGAACTTTTACTGTTCACAATTTTTTATTCAGATCCATATTCCGACCGTAGTTCATTGAACAGATAATATTTTTATTATTCAACTGAAAAACTCCAACAAAACATGAAATACAAATGTATTCAATTCAAACTAGGTGCTCGAAATGATGACTACAAAGAGCTACTCTTTCTATGGAAAACTGCCTAACATTTAATAACATTTGAGGCGACACTCTTCGAAACGCAGCCCTTATTCTCTCCTTCATATTTTCCAATGTGGTTGAAGGAGTGTCGTCAATCCCATTTCTCAAATATCTCCATAAAAAAAATATAGGCAAGTCAAATCTGGCGATCTCGCTTGCCAATTTCGTGGTCCTCCCCTACCAATCCACCTTTGCGGAAAGCACATATTCAAAAACTGTCGGACAGTGAATTTGAAATGAATATGGATCTAAGTGACAGTGAAAGTTCGATGAAGTGAAGTATAATAACTATCAATGAGAATTCTGTTACCAAATCAAATAAATGTCGTTTCACAACTCTCTCGATTCAAAGAATGCATTGTAAGAAAGCGAAATAGTGGACTCACTTCGATCATAAGATGCTGACAAATAATTGATATAATTACATTCGGGGTGTTCGACATCTGGTTTGGATACCTACCAGATTATAATAGATCGGTTCAAGAATAGGTCAGTGGCTATTATTTCAATACGAAGATGAATTCAATGTTTTATTTCATTACTTCAATTTTGATCCCGCAAAGCGACTCCAGAATAGTCTCTCAAATAATGATCGAATTACTATTTCAATAATGATATATTAGGCAGATATCTTCTTATTTGATGCATGATTTTTATATTCAATAACTGGACACAATTGTATAAGAATTATAAGGAAACAACATGAATAATATTTTACATTAATCCAATATTGAATGTAAATGATAACTATCAAGGGAATAGATATATTCTTCAGATATGAAGGTTGTAGGTCAGTACCAATGAAGAGACTTTAGAATAGGCATTGTTCTTACCCGTTTTGTAATTAGATAGATAAAATGTGTAGGTCACGAGACTAGAATAAGGGTCGAGAACAATGCGTAGGGCAAAAAAAGAATAGTTTCGTTTATCGTTGAAATTCTGAAAAGTTAACCAGATGAATTGAATTAAACTTAGATGGTTTCTGAGCAGACTAAATTCAAGCAGTTCGGTTTTGTTTCTCATCCCGCTCAGTTCGTGCTCTAGTAAGTACACTCGCTCTATATCCGGTTAACACTTGGTAATTTCTCAAAGAAATTATTAACGTTTGTTCAGTCTTCTGGTTACTCTATGAATATTTTGAGGTTTCTCTGATCGATGTCTTTCATGTAATAGATCATTTTGTTAGTTTAATAAATTCAATAGTGAGTCATTGCTTCGTTTAATTTTTGACCGAATCATCCGATATCAAAAGTATACTTTACAATTCAATTGAGTTGACGATAAATCCAAGATAGACATCTCTCTGAGAATAAACTTGTGAGTGTGAAGATTATTAAGAGAAATTACCAGAGCGGTCGTGTCGTATCTGTGCCTCATCTGTCTGAGAGCTGTTTTGAGCGATCACAAGGTAAGTCAAATCTCTGAAGGAATATGTCTAGCCAAGTGTGCGTATATTTCTACGAACCTTCTTGCCTAACCTGTCTCGTTCGGCAAGATAGAAATTGGAGTTAGAAGTTTATTAGGAAAGGGCGGTTAAGACAGGTTAATTAATTGATCAAGTAAATTAACAATAATAGCAACCACGACCACCAGTAGCCGCTCCTCTCTTACAGCATTGAAATGATAACTACTATTTGAAAATGCCAATATCTTGAAAACTATTCAAGCTAGGTATAGGGAACCCTGATATAAAATGAAAGATAATCGAATTTTGTATTGTTCAGATTGAAAAAATACAGGGTGTTCTATTTGAAATAACAAAGCAATCTGCGTTTGAAATTATAAAAAAGTGACAATGAATTTTGAACGTCCTGTATAATATTGAGGAACGGGTTCTATCGGAATCAGTAGCCTGGAACCTCTTTAATGCTTGGTCAGAATTGTGAGGGATGGTTTCCATACATTTCGATGTTATTCAGTCTCCAATTATACCCTGCATTTTCAAAAAGAAAACAATAACTCGAAAACGGTTATAGTTAGGTACATGTTACCTTCATGAAATCGTATTATTTTCCCCTGAACTATTCAAAACTGCAACGAAATACCAGGTGTTTCATTAAAAAAAACCCAACTTTGATATGTCACACTTTTTTGAGCCACCCTGTATACTTCGAAATAATTTCCTTTTGCAGCCTCAATGGATATACAAATGATGAAAAGAAGACATTTCCGAAAAATCCAATGGTTTGGTTTACAGAGACCGTGTCGTATGTGGTGCCCCACCCTGTATATATTTCATTATATTTATTAACGTTATGACTCTTTCTTGGTAGATGTTTATTTTTTATTGATTTTTAATAATTGAACAGCCCCCAGAAGACATCAACATTTATTACTGAGTATCAGATTCACATGTACACAGTGGAGGATGAGATATCCCGTTGTATTGCTTTAAACTGGTCGTTACCAACTATTCATGAATTTTTTGTTGAATCAAATGATGAATTTGAATGAATGAGTGTAGAGAATCAGATAAAAGACAATGCCAACAAATTATCTATGCGATGAATCTTTCGAAAACATATTTCGAAATGAGTGAGAAGATACTAGCGTTATTTTAATCTCGGTTGATAAACACTTTGTACATCAGATTCACAACCTGCAATTACACAAACCACTTCGGAATATAAAAATATTAGAAACAATTTAACTTTTTCAATATGCAAATATGCGACACCCAGAGAAAATAAGTTAACTCCAGGCTACTCTGAACATTTCATTAACATTTAAAACGCATTTGTTTGAAATCTGATAATCATTCTGCACGCCAGCTTTCGAAATGTCAGTTAATTAACCATTTTGCGAAAAAATGTTCATCTCCTTCAATGATGAAGTGCTCTCACTCAATTCCTACTAAGATTCTCGACATCAGCTACCCATCAACGTCTGACTCGACAGAATGAAATATTCCTACCAGGGAAATGGGAGATATTTAAAAAAAATGTATTTTCAAACATTGAATGAAAACATTTCGAACAAAAAAATTATTATACAAACACATGAACTAATACTGTCAAAATTAGAAAATGCTGGAAGGATATATCATAACAAAAATATAACATTATAAAAACTGAATTCATTTGTTTAACTACTTAAAATTATATCATCTGATATCATGAAGAGAAATTATCATGGAATTAAAAATTAGGAGCATCAAAGATGTATCTGAATTCAACGAGAGGTCAAGATGAGAAATATAATAGGATATTGTTATCAGAATTAAAATTCGAAATCTGAAAGTACACAACATAATTTTAATTTTCTATTAACATTTATCTCAGTTAGACGGCCAATTCATAGTTGAGGATGTCATCTCGATGTATTTGTTCAATTATTGATCAAATTATTGGCAGGACAGGCGAAATATTGAATAAGAGCTCTTCCTGAAAGTTTCATAAAAATGATTATTAAATATTTTTTATCGAATTTCTTCCTCATAGTAAACGTATATTCAGTAAAAGTAGGAATTGCCTCTGAATACTTTTTCGATGTGAAGAACAAATATAAAATATTGTAAACTTATTGCAAATCTAACAGCAATAAAGACTTAATGAGCATTGAAGAATGATGGCATCTACTCAGGATCTGGAATTTGTAAGCTATTAAAATTTTCAATTACATTAAAAACCAAGACATCTTCCAATAAATCAATCTTAGTTTTCCTGATTAACTGGTTAACAATTCAACTGTCTTAATGGTAATTACTTCTAGTAGCTATCGTATATGGGTAGCTAATTTCTGCCAAAGTGTTCTACAACATCGACGTACGTGCCCACATTTCATTCCTTCAACTCGTTTCAAAATGTCTGATTAGCCTGCAGCACCAATTATTATCAACAGTTGTTTCAATTTAATGACAGGATATGCCAATAAATATTATTATATTTAATAACCTTTCGTCATACGAATATCGTATAAAACTAACTGCTGGGTAATGTATGTTTGGGTTCGCAATGAAAATTTATACGGTTGGTATTCGATTTAATGTAATTATAATAACAGACTCATTTTATAGAAACGGCTTTGTGCGCTGTGCCTCTCATGATTGTTAGTGACTAATTGAAAATTATAATGTCTGTCACAAACTTTGTTGGGAACTTTAATTCCACGAAAAGCCAACTGTTGTGAAATACTGACGTACGAAAAGTTATTTCTATCGACTATGACAATGTGGGGTTGAAAATACAAATGAATGAAACGATGCAATAATGATTGACTCAAATTCTATGTTGAGGGGTGTAGTTACTTCTTACACTTACTTCAAAGCAGATAGCCATGTCACTAACGGTAGAAAATTGGGCGAGGACTTACAGTTTATAGTGGAAATCAATCAAAGGAACAATTGTCTTGCAAGGTATCAATGTGATAGGAAACATACGCATGCCTACCTTTGGACCCTTTCAGTAAAATGAAGGTAAAAATGAAACGGTTTTGAAACACATGAAGTAATGAATTGCTGACATCATATAGCTATTATTACAACTAGGGAAATATGAACAGTATATTTCCCGAGGTTGTCAAAGTTACATCCCGAGAGTGGAGCCCGAGGGATGTATAGACAACTGAGGGAAATATATTCATATTTCCCGTGGTGTAATCAATAGTTTTTTTCTCATTGAAATAATCTGATATGGGGAAATCATTATTAGATTGTATATCCCTAGGGAAATATGAAACGTCAAATTATATTTCTTTAAAAACATCAAATCATATTTCATTTCTTTATTTGGTTACAAAATGGAAACTGCAATTGTTGAAATTTCCACTAAAAGTTTTTCCAACCACCATGTCTCTTGAGTGTTGTTATTGAGGCTCCCGCATCGGCAACCAAAGTCGCGGATGTTCGTCTCCCACAATGGCCTGTATACATTTTCGTATTATCTAATCCCAACCATTTAGCAACCTTACTCGGAATCTTTCCGAAGGTATTTTCGCCGACAGGCTGAAGAGTACACTTCTTATCTCTATAAGCTTCGAAGAACCTAAGAACGCCTTTCCGTAAATATCCCTTTCAGTAAATATGTATAGTTGAAATTTTGTCTGATCAAACCACTTTAACGAAAGACGATTAATCAAACCATATTATACTACTTTCGAAACTACTAATTAGTATTTGGTGTATACGTGGAAAACTATCGAAACTTGGTAAATGTTTTAAGAGGTTCGCCAAGTAGGTCGAACATCACCATGAAAATGGAATAAATTTATTCGTCTTAAGTCTCTACTTGCGTTCTAATGCGAGACATCAACTCTAGTTGATTATAATTTATGCGGGACGTCATTAACTTGCGTACCTGCTCTACCTCAAACTGAATTCATGAACAGGGTAGATGTTAGAGACTGCTAAATGGTAATCACATCAGTCATGAGAATTAATTATTACTCCATGGAAAAATGCGTTCAACAGATTGTTTTTATAGGGGAATCGGTAATCGATGAATATCAAAGTAGAAAGCGAAACAGTTTCACGAAAAAATATATTCTGAAAAAGTTAAATAATTCATGAAGATTCACGACCACGCTCCCTCCAATTATTTTTATAAGTTTGGGAAAGATGTTGGAGACAAATGCATTCAGAGACCTATGAGCTCTGGAACATATCCAGTTACTATACAGAGGATACCTGCACTTTCAAAATCGATAATCTATCTAGAATACTATAAGAAGAATGATTCAAATACGTACATTTGTATCGATTTTTATAATCGACGCTCATCATAAATATATTTCACCACAACATTTGAAATGTTACGATACAATTTTAGGGATCACAAGATATTCCTAATAGTTCTGTCATGTGATATTGAATAATATCTCATAACTAAATATATCGAATCTCACGAACACAAACTAACATAATTCTGATATGATATGACTGGTATGATCTCAATCATATTATGATGTGGATATAATTTGTGTTGATGTTTCAAACACATCACCCTGTCCCTGAACTATACTAATCTGTATTGAAAATAGTCATATTGTACCATATTAGTAATCACACAAAATCTCAATTGAATTTTTCAGACCTGTCAGCGAAAGAAGGAATGAACATGGATATTAAATTATGAATGAAAAACGTTTTGGCAGAAAAGAACTAGATTGAAATGAATATTTCCATTTCAAATGGATTGAAGAACACAATTGGCATTTCAAATTCATCCTGGCCACGTGCTACGTTTCACTACCACACTTTTTTTTCTCCTCCGCCACACCAATGCAAGCATACTTCGAGAAGAAGAAGAAGCGAAGAAAATAAGTATAAATTTCCCGGAATAGTATTACGATCAAGATAGCAAGGCGAATTAGTATGCCGAGAAAACAATCCAGCGACCGCTATAAAATATTCACTTAAAATTCACCTCTGCTCCCAGGATCTAGTGGAGCACAACCCGACGAACCCACCTGAATTTTAAACTTTTCGGATATATGCATCCTATCCGTTCATTTTTCTGGTTATCTATGTTTCCTCCTTGGAAGGAACAATGGCGATTGGTGGTAAACAGTGGCGCTACGAAGATGGTAACAAGGAAGGGAGGCCCTATCTGAGTGATAGTTTGCAAATATTTATGAATAGCGATCGATCGAAATTAACGTATATTTCTGATGAGAGATATGGTGCCCAATTATTAGTTTCATCAACATTTTTATTCGATATGGTATCTTCATATACAAGGTTTTTCACGAATTTCTTCGATATTCTTATATCCAATATAAACAATCGTAATGAAATGTAGCCATAAGCGTACCATTTCTGGTTGAACCATGTCAACTTGCTTATCAACCGTTTTGAAGGTATCAAGTATAGAAATAGAGGAAAAGGAAGAATTTTCAATTTACAAAATATTGGATATGTATCGAATTGCATTGAAAACTTGCATTCTACTTTGAATCTTCTTATGAATTGGATATGATAGGAAGAAGTGGAATGTCATTAAAGACGTAGCATTTCAGGTTAGACCGGAATTGAATTATTATTGGGCATAATGCTGATTTTTTTTAAGTGAATTTAAAACATGAATATTCACATATATTGTAAATATCTCTTCATATTCCTCATCATGATTTCTGGTAAAAACAAAGGAATAAAACCTTAAGCCAAAATACTTTCATTTGAATGGGAATATCGAAATACTCAATAATCAATCTTCCAAAAACTGATGAAATCAAGCATGATCATTACAAACAATCAAGAATTTATTAATCTTGCTATAGTTTTTCTTTGCTTTTTTACCGTTTCTTGGAAAAAATCATATATCTTTCACAAAATCCATCATGTAGATACTATTACGCCACTTGTTGAGGTTTAAGCTGACATTTTTCTGTAGAGCCGTCATGCTAAGATCAGTTCCGTACAAAAAACAGCGGATTCCATAAAACTCAGAATTTCTTTTGTCACTTCAACAATGGGCCATTGTCGAGCTCCCAGTGGGATTACTTCCTGTGTTAGTCTTGGAAAATGTATTTTTATCTGAGGAAGCGTCTATGCAAATTTCTCCTTTTCCTGAATTTTTACCCTGAACGGTATTACCCATCATCGTCGTTTTTCCAGAACTGATTACGTGAAATGTTCTCGTGATTCTTCCTCGACAAAAGTAACTTTTTTGGGGAACATTAGTCAGGAAGGAAACAATTCCAAGTGGAAGCGTTCCTCATATTTCTTCATGTAATTGTGACAGGAATAATGAATTGTTCCATTTCTTCCTCTACCAAAGTTTTGATAGATTTCAAAGATGAAAGTCCAAGTGATCTGTTCTGAAAGGATATATAATTTTTTGGTTACACACTGAACTCGTATTTCAGACTAACAAATTATTATTATTATGTTATGTGAAATTCGTTTAATGATATAATTAGTTTTTCATTGATAGTCATAGTAAATAGTTTGATTAATTGAAACTCGGTGTGGAAAAATTTATAGATTCATTTAAAATACTATGAATAATATCCGGATAGAAGTGATTAATTTTTTGGTGATCTTCAATTTTTCTCTTCTCGTTATTCACTGGAACAAAGAAGTCACATTTAATTTATTCAAATTGCCCGAACCTAATGTTCATATTATCTAGCTTCCACAAATGTACCGCTGAATATCGTTTGTATACTGATTTCTCTAGGGAAATTATCCTTTTGAATGTTAGTTCTGCGTGAAAATCTTGCCGTTCACTCGCTACGAAATATACAGTCATAATGTTCCATTATTTATATTACGAACGTGTTTGGTGTTTCCAGGTCAGTATGTGAATATGTGCGATTCCATTGGTTTCAATTTTCAGTTCTTATAGAAAGAATTTTTCCACTTCACAAATAGGACAATTCACCCAAAACAAAAAATTCAATAACTTTTATTTTTCGAAGAGAGTTTTGCTACATTTTACGAACCTGCGTAAATGTAAAGATGCAGAAGACTTCTGAATATTGGGCGGTCGAAAGAGGCATCAACAAGGACCTCACAATGAAGTTTCACAACTTCACTATTATACATATCATAGAAAAATACTGACAGAGAAAGTGTCGGCACATCCCAATCTTGACAATGAAATGGTGGTTGGTCTGAGTCAGAGTCAGTTCAAGAAATATCTGAAAAAGTGGAAAAAATAATTTGAATTTTCGTTGTTTCAGAGGCGTATAACAATGTGAATATGATGACCGTATAGATACATCCGGAAAATTTTCTGGAAAAAAAAAGGGTAGGTGAATTGTTTCTGAATTTAAAATCGTCCATTCATTCAGTCAATTTATATGCGGTATATTCATTTCGTGGAAGAACCAACAATCCCGTCTTGCTGTGATTTTGGTGGACGGTTTATGTTTCGGAAGACTGGTTGGGAAATTATTCATTATAATAATATACAGAGTGCCCAGAAAGTCTCCTGCTAAACAGAACTATAATTACCAGACGTGATTTCAGCTCGGATTACCTTAATCTGAGAATACTTCCTAAGGGAGCTACAGCCCTTTGAAGAAGGCGTCTTTATATAAGTTATCATCAAATTATTCAAGAATACCATTGCTTGGAGAATTCGACCTTGATATAATCAATAAACAATCACCAACTCGTCGTTCGCTGTATATATATTTTTAGATCTATCACGAGCATGTCAGTCTGGGAAACCAACAGGTATTTTTATAAAAAAATATTGACATATCTCTTCTCTATCATGAACCGTTTCCGAGAAAAATAAATTCAAACGTTTTTTGTTTTATGAAATCATGTTGGATTATAACTTGCATCTCTGAACTCAAGTTCGCTTTGAAAAATTAACAAAACCTATTTGTAACTGTTTATTGGTTATACAAAATTTGAATGTTTCAAGTAATCGCATTTTCAAATAATCAATAGAAAAACTTTATGACGATGTATTCTTCAAAGGGCTGTAGCTCACCTAGGAAACATTTTGGGATTGAGGTAATTCGAGCTAAATCGACTCAACGTCACCTGTGGTAACTGCAGTTTCCGTTTGGTAGGAGAGTTTCTGGAAACCCTGTATAAAGTGATCAGGATACCAAATCTGAACAATATTTCAATAATTTAAACAATAAAATATTCATATTTTGAACCACAACCTCAGACAGTTCTTCATGGAGGATCGCCTATTCACATCGTTTTCTTTCTCATAAATGCTATCTTGAATTCCAATATTTACAGGTAACGTTCAAATTACCCTATTTATATGTTTCGATTTATAAAATAAGAAAATTCGATAAACATTCACTCAACTACATTCTTTGGTATACGGGATGTTAGACACTAGTGTGGAACAAAATGATAGAGTCCATATCTCCAATATTCTGAATGTTTTCAAAATAATACCACATTGTCAATTATACAGTTATTTGATTCATAATATTCAATAGACATCTTCAACCTCATCTGAAATGCAATTAATGCAAATTTTTTTCATTCTGCATTTACAATTCGTTTCATCCATTTCATCAAAATATAAAAGAGATTCACACGATCATACCACCAGCAACAATTGAGTAGCTTCTTAATCTAATGTAATAACATACCAAAATGAGAAATGAGAATGAACCAATATATGTAATCGAAACAATCCTACGAAATATACTTCGATAATAATCTATGAATCAATAAAATACCATGAGAATATATTCGAGAATTATCAGATGATGTTGAACATATGTGGCCAAACGATGTTCTCTCTATGAGAAACACAAGATTTCACCATTTCTTCTGACAGTTAAATTGTGATGAAATATTTGATCCTTTACCAGCTAGACACAATTATTTCTCTAAACCGGGACTAATAAAAGCTCATAGTCGCGCCATATTTCCTTAATTATAATGAGTCAGTTTTAATGTGAAACATTATTCAAATTCATTAATAACATTTTTTGAACTATATAATAGAGGCGATATTTATTGAGGCGGCATCAACAAACATCCAATTATTCACGTTGGGGTTTAGTAAAGACCATATTTAAAATTATGTTCAAAGGGTCGGAGGCCCTATGGGGTGCCTTCGGCTACCATAGGGAGAACGACTTGATAGAATATTTTAAGAATATTGCATGAAATATTTCCTTCTATACTTTTTGTTTGATAATTTTGTGCATCATTACATTATTGAATTCCCAAGAATGTGCATTCTTCAGGGGGTTACAGCAGAACTGATTCGATATTCCACCCCAATATTCCCAGTGATGAGCCTTAGGGCAGCAATGTACGTTGTGAAGGATCTCATGGCTCGATCTGTACACGAAGGGTATAGGCAGCAAATTTATCCTCATCTTATAGTCGAGGTATTGGGGAAGCCATATCGTTATCGATTATAATTCGATGAATGATTATTTGCTCATTATAATCAGGAAAAGTTCATCAAAACTTCATCATGAATGGAATGAATATTGAAGAAGCAATTATTATTGAATTCCCTCTATCGTTTCACATTAGATATTTGTTAAAAAATATAATCTTGTTATGAAATGAGAAGATATATACAAAAGACTGAAAGAACTAATCATTCCTAATCTGATTGATGATACTATAAAAAATATATGCATCGGACCTCACCGGCTAGTACATTCGGAATCATCGAAAAACGAGAATGAAAATTCTGTGAATACCTGGCTGCCAACCGTTTGAAGAATGTTATACATTAGAAACCACTTAAAAGTCAATCACATTTCGATTCGGTCGCTTGTCATCTCTATTAAATAAATAGCTTGACGGATAAAACTCGGCTTCTTGTTTTACGACCTGACCGTTAGAGATAAACCTGTTAGCAGTAGTAGTGGTTAACAGAAAGTTGAATTCAGTTTTCACATGGTTTGGGTTTGAGCAAATATTTTACGTGATAGCAATAATATGAATTGTTTCGTAGAAAATAAAACTGTTTAATCATGTATAATTCGAAAAATTCTTCGAAATAGCAAACCTGTTTAAAATGCAACAGGAAAGAAAGTAGATGCATGTACGAAAGGTGACCTAAACTATATAACACTTTTCATTTTGGAATAACTCGACATAGAATTAATTATTGACAATGTCATGAAGTTGTAGTGTGAAATTCAATATTAATTTGATCATGAAACTACTTGGTTGATACATGTGGTTATGTATATGGTTTATTATTTGTCCATCTTAATAATTTTCTTCCGTATGGATAGTCTATTTCGAATATAGGCTTTCTTTTCCAAAACACTGTTCTCTATTCCATTCGATAACGAATCCGTCTTATATTCAAATGAATATCATTAAAAATATATGGGATGTTATGATAGTAATGTATTTCTTCTGGAAATTATGCGAATTGTTTTCAGTCTAGTCGATAAATTAAGAACTGAAACAAGTTTCTGGGAAAGAATGATACAATTTGATATTAATTTGCCAATATTACAATCGCGGAAAAGAAAAACGGAGAAGAAGTTGAATGTAAACATTCTCAATCATATTACCACTGGCGACACTGGCATTTACTATCACTCTACTTCTTCTATGCTTGATAGTCAAACCACTATAATTACCGTATCAGGCAATTAGAGGTTCTAGATAGAAAAGGACGTTGTTTTATCGAATGATAATTGAACTGCTGCGTATTCGAGGAATCCATTTCATGGGCTCGTGATTTCCTTTCCAATACTCGATATTGACAATAATTCATTTCTTTTATCTAAGGAATCCATTGAGATAATTTTAATTGCTGATAATGAGCTATGTAGTATGTGCCGCAAGAGTTAGTATAATTTTCTTCTCTATCTAGGAAAGACGAATAAATATTCTTTCAGACAATTATAGTAATTGATACCTGATGTTTAGCAATATTTTGTTACAAAAACATTTGAATATTAGTATTCTACGTAAATTTCAATTCAATTTTCAATGAAAGAATCATAATTATCAAATTATGTGCAAAAGCACTCCTATCCAAATTCCAAGTTTCTAACGATTGCAAATATTACAGAGAGGATGATGAGTAGATCATATAAAAATATTTCAACATAATTCTTGGACGTGATGATCAATTTCTGTTCGTTTTGCCTTCGTAATCAGCGAACAAAATACCACCAGTTCGACCATGTCAAATGCCTGTATATATTTCTTATTCTTTTGAAACATTGAAGTATGTATATCTGTGTTCCTGAATGTTTATACATTATACTACACCCACCTACCTTGTACTGTCCTATTATACCTACTCTGCAATTCATACAAGAGAGTAGATGCTGACGCCCATGCTCGAAAGAAACTTTTTCGATGCTCTATCTATTTCATTTCATCATGACCCAAAGAATAACAATAATTCAAAATATACCCATACATACCTGATATAAACGACTCCAAAAGTACTATAAGGAACCTGTGACATAGTGCAAGACAGCTGTCAGAATTAAAGTTCAGATAAGTAGAGGAATCAGTTCTGCCATGGATAACCCTCTTGAAGTTCCAGAAAAAAATAATCTTTCTCCATGAATCGAACACACAGTTCATGCATCAGAACCTCAAAGGAGAATGGGCAAATTAATCCATTATTTTTATTATTCTGAAATGAATGATCGATGAGTGACGAATTTATTTCTTGTGTAAGGACTTAAAATCGCTATCAGAATTATTTTCGGACCCTATTAACTGCTGGTAGTTGCCATATGCCAAATTTTTGCTGAAGTTATTCAGGAAGGAAAATCGATTCGATTAATTGCAAGATTATTTACTACAGTAATTTCATCATTACATGCATAATAGATATATATTATATTAAGAACATTCGATAAGATATGGGACTACAACATCTTTTGCAAACATCGTGAGGTGGTAAATTGAGAACATTTCCTCAATATTTGTTCGATAGTTGTAGATACCTTAAACCTACCAATAAGGGAACGATTTAGTAACTTACGTCAATACCCCAGAAATGTGTTTTTCCCTTTGATATATGCTGTGGAATTCAGCGATTAAGAACAAAGCCACAGAAAAAGCATTCGAATGAGTGCTAAAAATGTTCAGAGATTATTACTACATAATGATTGATGAAACATTTACAGCCTGTGACGAAAAAATATCTGTGAATTTGATAAAGTGTCATGTGTTCGAATAACAGAGACTGTTCATAAATAGACAATGAACTGAATTCATTGTTCAGAGAGACTGTCACATGAATAACATTATGCTATGTCTTGAAATCATCAATATACTACAAAAATATGAATCAATGATCTGCATTAATTACCCTGCTGGTTGATGCAACAATATGTTATGTTGTAACAAAATAATTGAATTATTTGATTGAGTGGTGTACCCATTAAAAATATTGTGTAGGAAACATTTTCTACTAGTCACTGCCACCTGCACAAAATTTAAGAAATTGGTGAAAAGGTCGTTCAGAAATATTTTGTTAACAGACGGTAACTGGAGAACGACTCATGGCGAAACGGATACTAGATTCGACTCAATATAAGGAAAAACCGGATGATAATTAGTTTAATTTATTCCGTGGATTCAACGGTATTCTGATTACAAATTTGATAAGCCAAGCGAGACATTTCGGCTTCTTTCAAAATCAATTACAACTCGTAAAAGTTTTATTATACAATGTCTCAGACTTGTCAAATGTTTAATTGGAGTTGGATTGACGATGCGAATAAGCATCTATTCCCATTATCGATGCTTTGCTGCTTTCGTTTCACAGTTTGCCCATATAATGAAATGCTCACCTCGAACAACACTAGCTATCGTTCTATTTGATCTGAAGTTGTCCTGATATGGTAACAGTACCAATGGATCGGAGATGAATAAAATTTGAGAGGTGAAATAGCTCTCTATCTAGACCTATTTTGGAATGATTCAGCGAACTCGATGATTATCGTCTTAGTCTACTATTGTGAACTCAATCAGCAGACAAAAATACGAAAATTAAAATATTCGGTAGATAACTCTGATTATTCGATTGAATCAAAGATTGAAAATGCTGAGGGGAGTGCAGAAGGCACTGAAAATAAGAACGAAAAACCAAATTATCGTTGTGCTGTTTGCGTCATAAGTTTCCTTACAATATTTCTTCAGGAATCTGAGTTTCCTATGAAAAATGTCCAATTTGAACTAACCATTTGCGTTGGTTTGCATTGGAATTCCAGCGTATTCAAAGGCTAGCCCAATCATCAACTGTTTATCTGACTCAAATCGAATCTAGTCCTTTTGTAAATTTCCAATCGATTTTAATTCTTCATTCATGATCACCCGTTGTGAATAGGTGAGTAGTAATATATTGGAATTGCCTAATGGGTATTTTCAGTTCACATCACATCATTTATTTTGGCCCCTATAAAATACACAAATCATCTCATGATTGACGTGCAAACAAAGAACTGGACAACGCAAAGTTATTCTTGATAAAAACCAGTTTTGATCAATACATCTAAGAATCATGAATTTTCATGGATAAATGAACTAGCAGGACATGCTCAGACTAATAAAAAGAAAGTAAGAAATTAAATATAAAATGAATTTCATTATAAATGGTTGACATGACAACCTATTTGAAAAACTTGATATAGCTAGTTGATTACATTATGTCAATATCTTCGGTAACTTTTTCTTGCGGATCATGTTCATCTTCATTGAATTGTGAACTATGTTGTCTATTTCAATAATATCTGTTGATCCTACACAATATTGCTTTTAGTGAGTTCCAGTATATTGGTTATGAAACAGGTTTATGCAATTAAACTGTGATGCTCAACTATTGGAAATGGATCACCATCAATAAAATTCTATTAACACATTATCGATTCATCACCATTATTACGGGTTCTCTGTTCCGAAAACAGTAAAAGTTTACAAACCTAGATAATAAAAATGGTACATTATCGAACAACCATCGAAAATTTCAGTTCGAACATGAACACAATATTTCATTATTCCGAATTTGATCGCCATCTAGTTTAGAGGACTTATCTGACCAGACCGATCTGGAAGTGTCAGTATGTTCGAAGAGGAGGTACAGTGGCGTGGTAAAAGGACGTCCATGTTTTCATTATATGGTAATGTATCAATTTTGTATAGTGAATAAAACTGGCAGAAATGTTTCCTTCATCTCTGCACGAGAATAAAAAAAGTTTTGGTCAAAGTTATCACCAAATAATGATGTGGTCATCTACAAGATCTAAACTCACATATACAATAAAATACTTGATGAATCGATGAAGTATCGATATTATTATTGATCATGATTCATACTACAAATTGCGAAATAATAAAATTGAAGGAATACTGAATTCTAATTATATGAATGATGATATTATATTTGATAATGTGTGTTTTCATTTCATACTTCAGTCTATTTGTTTGAAGAAGAGAGTTGTGAGAAATTTGTTAATTGCTCAATACTTCAAAAGTGGAATTTGGTGAAAGTATTGAACCATATATGTATATATATAGATACTAGAAAATGAAGTGGGGAATTGCAGCAAGTAAAAATGTACTCTTTGAAATTTATCCAAGCTTTCGGAATCTTCATTTTATTTCATCATCAGGGACAATCTTCAGCGAGAATGTTCACATAAAAATATTTGGATATTTAAAAACTGATTGATGAAAATTATTTTGAATTTTCAAAGAATGCATTGAAATGATGACTTCTATTTTAAAATGCCAATATATTGAAAACCTTTCAAGCTAGGCATGGGGAACCCTGATATGAAATGAAAGATAATTGAATTTTGTATTGTTCAGATTGAAAAAATACAGGGTGTTCTATTTAAAATAACAAAGTTATCATCGTTCGAAATTATAAAAAAGTAACAATGATTTTTGAACGTTCTGTATAATATTGGGAAACAGGTTCTATCAGAATTAATAACCTGAAACCTCTTTGATGCTTGGTCAGAATTGGAAGGGATGGTTTCTATACATTTCGAGGTTATTCAGTTTCCAATTGTACCCAGAATTTTCGAAAACGGTTATAGTTAGGTATATGGTACCTTCTATGAAATCGTATTATTTTTCCATGAACTATCCAAAACTGCAACAAGATACAGGGTGTTCCATTTAAATAACACAACTTTGATGTCACACTTTTTTGAGCCATCCTGTATACTCCAAAATAATTTCCTTCCGCAGCATCAGTGAATATTACAATAATGAAAAGAAGAAATTTCCGAAATAATCAGTGGTTTGGTTTACAGAGACCGTGTTGTATGGGGTGCCCCACCCTGTATATATGGTTCTCACACTATTATTGATGGGTCATGAAATATCACTGTTGGGCAATTCTATAATTCATTCATCCACAAAATCTCTTGAAATCTCTTCAGGCACGTCTATGTTTTGAACCAACATTCGAA
Organism: Plagiodera versicolora; assembly: GCA_037013635.1. Taxonomy (NCBI): domain Eukaryota; kingdom Metazoa; phylum Arthropoda; class Insecta; order Coleoptera; family Chrysomelidae; genus Plagiodera; species Plagiodera versicolora. Next base: position 13,071,661 of record CM072978.1, on the reverse strand, counting down.
TTTGGTGCTATCATTGAGGTCATTATTTCAGCTCCTTAAGACAAAAGTATTTATTAGCCAGTCAATCGATACCATCGGCTCTCTTGTCAGGTTTGGGCAGGCAGTGATGCAGTAAATTCAAGATAAAAATATAAGGCCGGCATAATTGGATTGAAAGACTAAGAATTCTTTTAGTTTTACGTGGTCCCCAAAACGCTACCGATAAGATAGAGAGAACGGTTGGTAGATCTCGTTGGCTAGTAATGTCACTTTAATGGCTGAGAATATTTAGGAATCCAATAGTGAAATAGAAAAAAGGCGGCAGATGAGAGGTCGTTTTATGTGTTCTGTGAAGGAGATTCGGGAATTTCGACACTGATGATAAATTTGCTGGAAAAAGACATTTCTATGTATGTAATGTTCCCTAAAATTGATAATTTCACAACACTGCATAACATTTGGAGAACTCGTATAATTTCAATAGGCGATTGGAATCCAGATCTTCAGAGGATTTAAACCGAGAAATTAATATCGAAAACAAAATCATTACTTACCATGTTCTCCATATAATTCATGTCAAGTCATTATGAACAGTGAATTATTTGAATTTATGTTGGAAAACAGTTTTGATGAGAGAGAATTGGATGGGAGGATGCAATATAGAAATCATTTCCACAATGAATCTCAGCCTATTACAATCCTAAAATATATCCAAGGTATCGTTTTCAACGATATCGATGAATAAGGTATTAGAAGGTATGGTGAATGAATACTTGTCAGATTTTGAAGAATGCACGTACAGACATTGTTTTAAAAAGTTACATGCACAAATCTTGTACTTCATGAAGTACATTGGATATGAGAATACTCCCAACTCAACTCTTGATTACACGATTTTTTTTCACAAAGTACAAAACAAAGTAATTATAAGATAAGTTACAAATCCATGAGATGTTTTTTCTCACTGTCTCTATTCATAAACCTAAAGATATTATAGAAGAAACGCATTGACTTTTGTATCAAATAGTATTGCGTAATCGATATTAAAAATTATTGAGACCACAAGAATTGACTAGTTTCAAGTGGCATTATCTTCATATCGGCCAAAAATGAGGAGAAGACATGAATATAAAATACTAGAAGTACAATGTAGGTAAATATGAAGGTAATTTCTCAGAAAAATATATTTCAGTCTATGACACGAAGAAGTGTGGTTTGGTTGTTTCTCTATTCTCCCCATTTTATTGATCAGAAATAATGCTGATTCAACTGATTCGTAGTATTCATTAACAAATTACATCTCTAACTCTGAACTATACTTGCTTGACATTTCGCTGAAAGACCAATTTTCTCATTGTAGTGTCATAAACAACCATTATCTCAAACTACCAAAAATAAAAGTCTCAACTTGTCACTTAGATGAATAATCCATGGGTTTCAATAATTTACTACTGAATACGTGACGGCACTTTATCAACAGAAACAATACATTCCCATGTAAAATAACTTGTTTTTTTTTAACGAGACCATTAACATTTTTTGATTGTGAAGGTCATTAATGATTACTCTTCTGCAATAAATTTCCTTTGTCGAAATATTCATTAAAACAATATTTTCGAACTTTTATGACCAGAAGAATATATCTGCCTGTCACGAAATATCAATTTCCCAAACGATCGTTTGTTTAGTGCCTTCATAAAAATGCATAGCTGTCAAAGCAATAAATACACAAAGGCAATTAACACAACAAACAAACTACCTCCACGTCTACAGGTGATCACGCTATTCGGCATCTTTATTTCGTCATCATTTCGGAATTGAAAATTGAAACATTTGGAGATGAAACAGCAATTCCAATTGGATACATCAAAGTGATTGTCGATTTTGTGATAAATGTGTGAAAAAATTTATGGAAAAATATTTCCGAATACCAAAGGACGCTGAATTGAATTGTGTTCTACCAAAGAGCGATATACACAGTAAAATTCATTGGTATTTTTGATGATTATTCACAAACTAAAAGTGGATAAATTACATTAAAGCATCTGAGTCAATATACAGGGTGGCCCAACGAAAACGTACCGGAAGGTATAATACTAGGAAGAGATTTTATCGAGAAACTAGCTGGAATCAACAAAACCAAAAAATTCCTGATTTCTTCAACAAATGGCAATATCACGACTCTTAGTAAGCCAATGACGTGAGGTTAATAAAAAACCTGACCTAACTATTTAGTGATCTATCATACGTCATTACCTCAGAAATGTGACGAAGTCAGTGATAGCGTTTGGAATTTGCTTTCTAATTCAGATTTTTTTATGAAATACGTCTTTGTGAGTTGAGCAATTGATTAATTCAGGTCTATAGTCGAAATAACATTTCCAAATGTTTATTCGAATTCTTTTCATACTTAAATTCTGAGAGTCAGCTTTGCCATTTTTTGCAAAAAGACAATGTTATCTGGAGAAACCGTAAGAAAGTTCTTTCAATCTCTAACAATTGTTTCTCCGCATTCATCGAATCGAAATGAGTTTTGTATTGTTATGAATCGTTCGTACGCACTGTATTAATACTACCCGAAGTTGTTCTAAACAGTTGGAAAGGAGTTTTCGCACTGGTTGTGTTGCTGGAACGCGTGGAAGTTGGACCGTTGGCAAAGTATGCGGATAAAATGTTTTCCTTGTCTCAAATGTAGAATTAATGGAAACGGCAGGGCGTTATTGAAAAAAGTAATTTACTTTCGTGACTGTTTTATCTTTTGATCCAGTATTGAGGAGAAAAACTATTTTGAATCAAGCGTTCTGAAGTATACGATTCTCATTGATTTCAAGAAGTATTCTCAACTAGTAAGCTTTACTTCACATACAGGGTGAGTCAAACAGGATGCCTCGGATTTGTAGGTCCGTTTGGTGACGTTTTGATGACTCTTCATAGCACCAATTTGAACTGCATCCATGATATAATTTCGTGATTACGTGGCATAGGACAGTTGTGAATCCTATTGTTCGTTTTATTTCGGAACAATGAATAAAAGTATATCTTCCTGTGAGTAAGTCCATCCTGAGAGATTTTCACATGAAGTGTCAAGAATAACTGAAAAAACATTGAATTCGTTCAACACATTTCGACTCCTAGGAATGTATTTCGAAACTTCAAAACTAAGATGAGATATATAAGTTACCGAATCTGCACTGTAAACGAAATGAATAAATTATTCATCATCTACATCATCACACATTGCATATGGCAATATATTGTTTAATCAACTTTCACAAGGAAGTTTCAGTCTATCTATATAATTAGACAAATTACAAATTTTTGTGCCGTGTGAGGTGATCGAACAAAAGAGCTCCGCTAGGATTTCATTCCTGGTATGTAAACAACTTCATTAAAAATAATTTGAAAAGTGGTGGAACTTAGAGAATATGTTGTTCTGAACAACTCTTGAAGAAAATATATCACCAAACTGTTACCGGATATCGTAAACAAATCATAGAAGGCTACCGAAGCAGTCAGAGACGTCCAAGAAAAACAGTCAACAAATGTCCTTATCAGTTAAAGATAAGCATATGGCAAAAGGTATCCACGCACGTTAAATGCTCGAATAGATTATTGAGATATGGAAGAACTTCGTCAAGAAATAATAAGGAATAGGAAGGAAATAAAAAGTGCAATAGAAGCTAGTGAAGCAAGATTGTTACTGAGATTCGAAGAATTAAATAAAAAAGTAAATCAGTTGGAGCGGGAAAATCAGGATTTAAGGAGGAAGGTCGAGCAGCTGGAGAGAACAACGAAAAAAAAATAATATCTTGATATTTGGCTTGGACCAAACAAAAGATATTAGTAGTACCAGTATTTGCGCAGAATTGGAAAAATCCCTTGGTATCGGTATCAATGAAGAACACATAAATAATATTTATCCATTAAAAAATATTAGAAATAAACCATTGAAGGTGGAGCTGATATCGTATGCGAAAAAACAGGAGATTCTAAGAAATTGCAGGAAGCTGAAGGGAACAAATATATCAATCCTGCAGGACTTGACATTTGAACAGAGGGTAGAAAGTAGAATATTGCGCGAAAACCTGAACAGAGCCAGACTAACCAAAAATAATATAGCGTATATAAAAGGAAACAAACTTTACATCAATAATACAGCATACACAGCCGAACAACTTGAAAACGCCAAAGAAGATCCCCACTACGAAAAACACAATAGCGCCCCTCCTACGCCAAATATTAGGAATAAAGAATATACTTCAGATATAGAATTCGATCAATCAGAGGCTATTAATGATACCATCAGCCGATATTCACAAGAATCAGCATTCCACCAAAAAAATAAGGCTACCGAGAAGTCAACTATTGAAACAAACTCTGGTATAACCAAGAAAAAAGCAGGGGAACTAGATTCTAATAGAAAGAACAGACTACGATCCTCAAATAAATAAACTGCTTCACCTGCGGGGGCACGCAGTTGATTATATGGTTTATGCACTCTATGACTCTGCGTGTGATCCGGAGAATCAATCTCTACTAATCACACTTACATTTATATAATTGGGAAAATAATGATTTTTGTGAATTTTTTATCTCTTTGTTCTGTATTTTTGATTGAGTGGACATCATAAACTTATATTGATTCACTAATACTGAGTCATTCTGTGTAGACTTCTTATCTTCTTTGCTTCATTCATGTTGCAGTTTTTTGATGAGCTGGAAACATACGGAGAGGGGGAAACAGTAGTATGTGAAAATATAAAAGATAATGTAGGTAGATTTTCTGGTGAGCATTTTCTCAATATACTGCAGATTAATATTAGAAGCTTGCGAAAAAATTTTGATGAATTTCTTCTGTACTTGGAAACTTTCCAGCAAAAAAATATAGAAATAATCGTCTTGTCTGAAACATGGGTTCTAGAAGACATAAATGATTTCTGCATTCCAGATTTTGACATAATCTATAACGAGTCCCGTTTTAATCAAAACGATGGCTTGATTGTATTTGTTAGAAGACAGACTGATTGTAATGTCTCCCTACATCAACTGACAGAAACAAATTTATTGAATATCACTTTTGGGGTGAACAAAATAAAATATTCCATAATCGCCTCTTATAGACCACCATCCACAAACATTGATACATATCTAACTGACATCGAAAAATTTCTCTCAACCTCTGAACCTTCGGATGTGAAAATATTCATGGGAGACATTAATATAAATATTCTGAACACATCTGATCCAAAAGCAAATACGTATATCTGTCTCATGGCCACCTTAGGTTACTTTTCGTGTATAAATAAGCCCACAAGATCAACAGAATACTCCTCTAGTCTAATTGACCACATATATATCAGATTCGCAAGCGATAAACTGCGAAAGGAAATAAAATTCAATTCTTACATTTTCAAAACGGATCTCACTGACCACTATACCCTAATGTTATCCATCAATGTGGATGTTGAGGAAAAAAACACACTCTCAGAAGATTTGTCTTACACCTATTTAGATAAACATAATCTGAATAAAAAACTTAAGGAAGAACTTTGGCTCGAAGTTTATCAATGCAATGATCCTGATAGTGGCTTTGGTACATTTTCTAATATTTTGAAAGAACACATTGCGAGCTGTACAAAGACTAAAGTGATAAAAAAACAAAAAACTGATAGCAAACTGAAACCCTGGATGACACAAGCCTTACTCAATTCCATCAGGTACAGAGATCTCCTAAAACAAAAGTTTATCAAACATAATACAGAAGAAAACAAAAACGCCTATAAAAAATACCGAAATTTCCTATGTAATCTCTTGCGAATCTCCAAACAGGATTATTATCGAAAACAACTCGCAGAATCCCACAGGAATGTGAAAAAAATGTGGGAGAACATAAACGAAATAACAAGTGGAAATGTCAAAAAAAAATCTGATGACTATGATATGGTAAATGAAAATAATGAAAAACTGAACTCAGATAAAGCTTTAGCAGATCATTTTAATAAGTTTTTCTCCAGTGTTGGAACTAAGATGGCGAATGAAATTGATAAACCACCAATCCCTATCCCAGAAACTATCGTTGGGGCAAAAAAATCATTATTCCTTCATCCCATAACAAAAAATGAACTAATTTCTGTTGTGTCTACCCTGAGAAATGGCACATCCTCGGGTCCGGACAGAATAGCGGTTCACTTCATCAAAAAATACCACGAATTCCTTGTGGAACCCTTATGCCACATTTTTAATTTATCACTGACAAAGGGTTCAATTCCAACAGAATTTAAAAACTCCGTAACGACCCCTATATTTAAACAAGGTGACAAAAAACAATCCACAAATTACAGGCCCATAACTGTTATAAATAATTTTGCCAAGATATTCGAAAAGTGCATTAAAAATAGAATAATTGATTACTGTAATAGTAATAATATCTTCTCAAACTCGCAGTTCGGTTTCAGAGAAAAGTTATCAACCGAAGATGCCGTATTTGACTTAACGAACACTATATTTCAGTCTTTTCAGAAACATAACAAATGCATCACAGTATTCTTAGACCTAGCAAAAGCATTTGATACCGTTAATCATAAAATTTTATTTCAACGTTTGGAGCTGCTTGGTATCAGAGGAACTATATTGGATTTGCTGAAAGATTATCTAACAGACAGAGTGCAGGTTGTTAAAATAAAAAACACGTTCAGTGATCCATTGCCAATAAATATGGGCGTACCACAGGGAACAGTGCTGGGGCCAGTTTTATTTCTGTTATACATTAACAATATGTTCTCTATAACAGACTTTCACGGTAAATTGGTTTCGTATGCGGATGATACAGCGGTCATTTTTGCTGGGAATACCTGGTCTGAAACTTATGTAAACACGGAAATTGGAATGCAAAAAATATATAACTGGCTCAGTAGCAGCCTGCTGAGCGTTAACATCGAAAAAACAAAATTTATCACCTTCTCTTCTACGGCCAGAGACCAGCCTTTAAAGGATGACTTACTGCTTCATAAGCACGACTGTCGAAACTTTCTCAATTGCCCATGTCTAGCAATCCGTAAAACTCACTCGATAAAATATCTAGGAGTGATAGTCGATCAACACTTGCGCTGGAACGAACACATCAGCTATACGGTTAAAAGATTGAGAAAACTAATATACAAATTTTATCAGCTTAGAAATATATTGAACACGAAGAACTTGTTGATGGTTTATAACGCATTGTCTGAATCTATATTACGTTACTGTGTGGTTGTATGGGGTGGTACCTTTAAAACTTCTCTGTACAACCTAGAAATAATACAAAATACTTTGTTAAAAATCATACTGAAAAAAAAAATACGTTTCCCCACAAGTGAGTTATATGAAAAATCAGAGGTTTTAGCTTTGAGAACATTATACATATATCAATGCATTTTATGGACTACAAATGGTCCGCATGACTATGTTTCCCATACATATAATACTCGCAGAATGACATGTCAGCCGCTCAATCTTCCTCAATGTAGGTTGACTCATACCCAAAAATTCATTACTTACCACGGACCTAAGTTATATAATCTGGTTCCTTCTGATATTAAGCTTCTAACTAGTAAGAAGATACTGAGAAAAGAAATAAAACACTTCGTAACTACTCACCGGGAATTATTGCTGAATATAATTGAAAACTGAAAGCAGAAAAAAATAAATGCCTGTTTTCCCCCTTTCCTCGAGGTTTACATGATTTCATAATATTTAAACTAAAAAGAAGACATTATATAGTACTCTCTGAGATTCTTTTATTTTCTGTCTTTCATTTTCTGTTTTCTGTCTTCATTTTCTGTCTTTCACTGGAAATTATTCGCGGGAGATGGCTCCACAACACAAGCCTGGCTTAGGTGGCTTCTCCTGCTTTCAAATTTTCAAATTTTATTCTAATAATCTCAATCTGTTAATTTTTATGATTTTATGTTCAGTTAACATTATGAATAATCTCAAACTAACTCACCATGTTTGTTTTTTATATCTATTATTTTCATGTTTGTTTATTATTATTATTATTATATTATATTATTATTATTATTATTATTATTATATTATTATATTATTATATTATTATATTATTATATTATTATATTATTATATTATTATATTATTATATTATTATTATATTATTATATTATATTATTATATTAGTGGTTCTTCAATCACACAGGGTGTAATGTCAAGTCCAAGTTGTTTTCAATCTTCAAGGAATTATATTATACCCATTAGTTTCATACTCTCATATAATGAATACCATATCAATAATTGATCATTTGAAGGACCGATTCAATATCATTATCGATGTGTGCTGAGAAATTAGACTAGAAATTACATTTATGGAGATACTATCGCTATTATGAAATTAACATCGAAACCATACCACGATGATTTGTCTTTCTTATTGTTGGTTATCTTCCTATATAATTGCAAAATATATGTTGATCGAAAAGCCCTAAATTTTCATTTCCAATCATAAAACATCATTCGATGAAGAAGAACAGAATCACCAGTCACAATAGTTAAAGTATAGTATATCAAGGACAAAGAGAAGCTGAGTAATATGGAATATTATATCGATAAATGCAGTTACCCTCCTCCTATACCAACGCTAGTTTCCACATTGATAATGATGTTCATGTACAAAAATGAATACTCTGTATGCTCCCCTTAGCGACAGAGAAATAGTTATCCTCCAGGCGACCATAACAGAAAAATGACGTCACCTTTGCATTCAGAGATCAATCTCGTGGGATTTTGTAGCTCTAGGACGCAATTGGGGTCGTTGATATCAGAAGTCATGGACTTGAGTTTCAACTAAAATTAGTTATATCCTGATATATTATGTTCAAAGGGCGTCCCATAAGAGTTGAACCCAACCCCAATCAACTCGCTTTCATGAAAAGACATGAATAAGTTTTGTATTACGTCTTCAACATCGATCACCAAACTGATAGACATCATGAAACAATTTGGTACAGGCAACTCATTTAGTATGACCTCAAGAGCGTCTGCACGATTCTATCGTATGAGCAAAGTTAGCAGGGGTAATTATAATTGAGCTTGTCAGAAATGGAGAATGACGTCACAACGGTTTCTAGCATTTATCTCTGGGGATTATGGCCCGCCTGATGCGAAGAGGGGTTTTCTTCATCATCTTCCTTCGTAATTCGATATAACTCTATACGTGACGAAACTTGTGAATTCGTGTTCCGTGTTAGATCATTGTTCAACTGTGAATACTGGGTGATGAATTCCAGCGAACTACTGATTTCGAATCCTACAGAGCACTCTATGAATATTCTGACAACGTTTCAATATATTTCCCGAGAATGACTTTCCTTTTTCAAGAACATTCATCAGAAAATTCTCATAACAACAGAAGACAACTGCCAAATAGCTGACAAACAGTGTAACCAAAAACTTGTCATCGGAAAACGTGATATTCTGAACTTTGCAATGGATTATCTCGAATAATGCTGTTCTTCGTATAGAATCATCCAATTGTATTTTGGACCATGTACTTATATACAGTGACATTCATAAAGTACGCAACAAATGAGAAACATCTCCATTTGTATTTTTTCGAAAAAAAAAATTGTCATCAACTCAGGCTCGTCTCGAAATCAACTTGATTTCTATCAGATATACTAAGTGATTTTTAGTTACTTCAAAAATCGCCTTAAGCGCGAAATCACGAAGCTACCTCTACTAGTCAATTATGAAAGGTATTTTGTCAAAAAAGTGCCATACAACAAAAACCTTACGTTTCTGCACAAAATTCACTAACGATCGATTTATATGAAATGTAAGAGAAAATTGGCAGTTTTCAATGGTTGGCAATCATCAAATCACTGAGGTCATGGTGAAAAACGAACCGAATTCTCAAATAAATTCCTGGTATACTATAATCGTATATAATATAAAAAATTATAACATCGAAATATAATCCAAAATGTTACTTACTTTTCAAAAAATGTAACTTATGAACTGAAAATCACTCAATATATCGGGTAGGGGCTAATTTGGTTTCAAGATGAGCAACAAATGAGGATTTTTTTCCATTTGTTGCGTACTTTATGAGTGCCACTGTATATCATCAGATTGCATGATGATTACAAAGTCACTATTCCCTTTGTTTCGAATTTTTCTGATGCGAATACAAGAGAGTTGGTTCACGGAATATGATAGGAGGTTTTATCCAGGAAAGAATATCAAGTACTGAGAATCGTAATAGTTCAAGAAAAGTTGAACAACACTACAATTCCTTTTTTCAGTGCTGCTTTCACGAATCCTTGATATTATTTGTCTGCTTCTCATTGAAAGAAATGATTTTTTTTTACCTGGTGGGCGAAAAATGGTATATAAGCGATATTAATTTCATCTGATTATCAACCTACATACTCGTTTCAGATATACTCAGTCCTATGAAGTCATAATTTCCAGTCAGCTGTCAAGGAGAGTCTATGTTCCGTCTGAAAATAATCGATCGACTGTTGTCTACGCCACCTTCGAGTCATTTAGATCCAATCTGGCTTATTACGGGCATAAAATATCGCCCAGGCCATCTGCGGAAACGACGCCACGGCACGGAAGAACATTCGGTATATAATTCAATCTGCCCACGATGACCGACAAACAGATCCCATACGAGGTGATATCATTATTTCCTTGTAATTTAAATGGTTGCATAATGGGTGCCTATGGAGATGAGCCTGTTGATATTGAAATGTCTCGTTCTTTGATTTATTGTCCTACTGTTACTTGAGAACTTCATTTGAGTTGATTAAAAATATTTTAGTTGTTTATATTTCGGAAAGGCTCTGCATCTTATCGTGATTCGATCTACCAGTGTATTCTTGTTGAATAAATTATGACAATGATGTACCCGCTAGGCTACAATATCTTCACTGGATAAATTGATTCTTTAGCAATATATTTTCATCTGTTGACTTTAATGAGACTCCATTTCAGTTCCAGAGATTATTCACCAACATATTTTTGAACGACTCGAATTCCGGAAAACATGAGACTCCTGTATATACAGAATATTACCAAAGAGATAAAATATTTTGAAGAGAGTTTTTAGGACGAAGTCGTTATTGATTCACCTAAGAACATTATTTCATTATATCCTCAATTGTCACATGTCCCATATACAGGGTGTTTCACAGTGGATGGAACATTAGACGTATCTGGAGAACATATCATTTCGAAAATTTGTTAGCGTGAATAATCAAACTTGCTCTATCCGTCCAAAATATTTTCATCAATACAGTGTTGCCGCTTGTATCAGAAAGTAGTAGCTACTTTGTTATTTCAAATGGAACACCTCGTATATTATATCATTTTTGGAATCCTTATAAGATTCCTCACAACTTTCCCACATAATTCCCTATACCTATATGTGACGATTTCCGAGATAAAAATTATTTGGTCAAATTTTTGTGCAAAACCTGATCATTGAAAAATATCAATTTTTTCCCAATGCAAATTTACAGAATATTTCAATTTGGGTTATAGCTGCATAAGACCATCAAGTATTCTGTCGATTAACTGGATCTCAGTTTCAGCATACAAGAAGGCTCAGAAGTGAGTGCCATCCGGGCAACTGACTGAAACTCCGTTTTTTTTTAATGGAACACCCTGTATATTATCACTTATTCGAAAAGCTATAACATTTTCCATTTCAATTGAGTATACTTTCCCTATACCTATCTCGTACAGTTTGTTGGTTATGATCAGTTATGTTATGAATTCGTCTTCAATTAAATAAATATTGGATAGTGCTTTAGATAGTAGGCTATGAACTTTATTTTGACAGAGAACTAACATGATGTCATCTTGTAATCAAGTTGCAACGGTGTAAAAATAATATGGCAGAAAATAATTACTCGAATGCGGTTTCGATGGATTTATTCATCATTTATGGTCAATGTAACAAGAATATCAGTAGAACATGTTGAGAGTTTAACGAAAAGTATGCTAATTCACCTCGAATGAATTCGAGAAAATTCATTAGATTGAAAAGAAATTTTAAAATGCTTGTATCGTCATGAAAAGCTGAAAGTATCAAAGTGTATTTGGTGTATTAATAAATCTGGAAAGATTTCAAGAACATTTCAAAATTTCTCTTCAATCTAATGAATTTTCTCGAATTCATTCGAGGTGAATTAACATTCCATTCTTTAAACTGAAAGGAATCCAAAAAAAAAGCATTCATTCATTAGATTGTATATAAGAAATAAAGTACTGATGATCCGAGTTCTAGTCAACTCGATGAGGCTGTATCATTCGCCAACCTATCCTTACTTTCTAGAACTAATTCCGAGACTTTCTGTTTGCTCGATCGTAACTTCCAAGATCCACTCTCGCTTAACACTGAACAAATAGTGGCGAAAAACCTTCGCAATTTCGGCATCGAACATCTTGGAAACTTTCAGCAAACCTGCATAAATTCTGTGTCCAGTCGTTCACACACGTTTGTTTGTGAAGTATAATATGGGACTTCCATATTCCGATCCAAGCTGCTGTCAGTTTCCAGGCCAACATTAAACAAGTTTGGTGTGAGTTTGGGATGGTCAGAGGCGAAAGATATAGTTTCAGGCAACCTACTACTATAAATATACTTAGGTTCTTCGCACAGAAAAATGGAATTCTCAAATTACCTGTTTCAATAAAGTTCTACATTTATTTTAGTGCTAATCTTGGTATTGGTTCTCTATTTTATTTAAACAAAAGACCCCAGTGTATTCAACCCAATCTTCAAAGTAACCATGACAACATCAACAATTGATTGTATTTGCAATGAATCTGTACTAAATTCAGAACTTTTGAGGAAAATATCTTAAGAAATATGACAATATCAAATTATTTTATTTTAGAATAAAATACGTGAGTACTAATAATTTTTAATCAGAATCAATATCGCATGGTGACTGTAAAAATATATTATTTTGTTTTATACAATCATTCATTATGAGCCTGCTTGAATCTTAGTCCAATTTCTTGCTTTATATGTATTTGCGATTGATGTCAAGAACGTCCTGCATAAAACTTTGGTGCCTTCTCATAAATACTTTCTCCAGGATATGTAGGAAAGATATAGGAAAAGGTGGAGCGTCCCAATAGTGGCCTACTGTTAGACCTCCAAAGAGATCAGCCCGAAAATGTACAAAAAGAAGTCTCAATCTGTAAAGATGTGTGAAGTGATTACTGATGAATATATCATATTTTAGATAAGAAAGAAAAATATATTCAATTAAATTATTGATGATATCTTGTGAATATTTACATGTATATTGCCAGAAAATTGTATGTCACTCACAGTCTTATGATGATATTGAAACGAGATTATTTTTTTATTAGTTTTGCAGAATAATTCATTGATTCGATTTGAATAGTCCAAAATATTCTTTGCATACAACTGGGGAGTGAAACAAAAATCAATTAGTAGTATATTCATTTATATCACTACTGTAGTATGCGTGTAGTGATGTGTCTGATATTATTTCTCAGGAAATTCCTTGAATAAATGGAACACAGTTCATTCGAGTATTCATCGAAACGGATTTCCATAATGGATATTATTCAATAAAAGGAGCGGTATATAACAGCAATCATAAAGAAAACCAGACGATTACCGAAATAGGTTTTTTCAGGTTTTGATCCATCCAACCTTGATGACCATACTAACCCTGTTCCACGTTATTGCACGTATTCGGAAGCCATGTTGTGTCATTTTGTCTTGATGCCAATATGGCCCATAACCATATACAAACAAAATCGACCCGAATGCATGGCAATTTCCCGACAAGCTTTCATCTTTTATCGAGTGGCTGGTTCTCGGTTTTATTCGCAAATCCATCCTGAATTGTCTATTGAAAGGCTCAGGAAGCTTCTGACGACCGGACATTACAAAGACCCACGTTACGACCTTTTTATCGTGCTATATAAGTGGACCACCTTGAGTTCTGGCGCGCGATCCTTTTTTTATCAACTTTGCTAGTGATTGACATACCGTTTATTCTTTTTCGAAGATACCGAAAGGTAGCAGGTAAACATACAGTGTTGATGAAATTGTGGAAAGATTCATTGAATAACTCCTTGTATATTTTGTACATCGAGTTGAATGAAATGCTAGTGTAACTAACCTATAGGAACATACAAATTTCAAGACGATATGCATGCATGTGATGAGCTGATCTGTCTCCATGATTTATATGCATTCCAAATAATTAATAAAATCAGAGAAATCTGATTTTCAGTTGATTTAACGTTGAAAAATTATGCTTGCACATATTTGATGTGAAGAATTAGGTGACGTTATAATATATCTCCTCAGTTATGTTTTTGATCGAGAAATAACGTAGCCTAATTCTCTTTTCCGGGAAAAAATTATTATCACTCAGTTTTCTCAAATATCTGGGAGAATCGGTATGGTTTCTCTAGAAGTGATCCAATGATGTAATGTGACGATATACTGGGTTATCAATGAGCTTATCATCCCTATTTTTTCAGTGTGTCATAAATTGCCGAGATATGTTTATAATATAATCATTCTACCAAAATCTTACAATCTACAATTGAATCAAGGATGATTATGAATAGAGAAAGTACGAAAATCAGTGTTACTAAATTTTAGTATTTTGATATTTTTCTGTCGGGGTATATAAACGATTCTGATTACGTCCCCATGCTTGAACTTTCATTATTCTGGTCCACCTTTCCGCGGAATAATCGTATAATACTTTTATTTTTCTTGATATTCGCGTCGCTTTATATCCTGAAGTTTATAGGTTTTGTCTCCTTTCACATTCAAATGGGTCGTTATTGTGCGCATAGAATGCGAGTCGAACGACTGGAAAAAGCAACATTTTCATAAAGTAAAGATGAAAGAATAAAGGAATTAAACTAAAATATTAAATTCTTCTTTATATTTGCTACATCTTCTGAATATTGAATGCGTTCTATGAATGAAATGAAATAAGTCGCCAGTAAAGGACTACGAAAGAGATTTACTTTCGACTTCATGTAAGCGAATTTCATGAACTCAAAGTTAGGAAAGATGAAGGTTAATATTCAGACAAATACAGTGTGTCATGTGACAGTGGCCGATATCAACTCTCTCATTTTAAATACAACCCTCTGTATATCATTAGTTTTTTGGATTCTTCAGAAAATTCTAGACATAATTCATGTACAATGTCCCATACCTATCTTCAATTTGCGATCAGATCAGTCAAGCCTGAGCTGAGTAACGTTAGAAGGCATTTCTAAACCAGATTAGCATGTTGCCAAGACGTTCGCGGTGAACATTTTGAACATCTCTTACATTGAAATTAATGTTTTTTGTTTTGTCTCTTGTTTAGATGTCAGTTCAGAATTGGTTGAAAACAGAATTTTTTGTGTCTTATCTTTATCGAATTTTAGCATGTTTGCAGAAAACCATTCCTCTGCTTTATATTTAACTCTATTGATAGTTTGGTCGAGTTCTTCAGCACTAGTGCCAGCCTGCAACACTGTTGTATCATCTGCATAACATATACAGATGTTAGGTAATAGAAAGTTAAATATATCATTCATGTACATTACGAAGCCCTGAGGAATTCCGTGTTTTATAGATCTAATATCCGAGCATATATTTTTTATACAGACAGTTTTTTTCCTATGGGTCAGGTAGAAGATTTGAGGAGGTCCGTGGCACTGCATAGAAATCAAGCTATTCTATCAGCAAGTCGTGATTGACACAATCAAAAGCCTTACTCAAGTCCCACATTGTGACAGCAGTATGTTCGCCTCTTTCGAGACTCTCAACAATGCTGCGAACTACCTCCAGAATTGCTCCAGTTGTTGGGAGATTGCTAAGAAAGCATTTATAGTGCAGTGTTTAGAAAAAAATGTGGTTAGGCGCTCTTCAAGGATGATTTCTATGATTTTGCTTAAGATGGGAATTATAGAGATGGGTCTGTGGTTGTCTGGTAGTGTAGTGTCTCAGACAGAGGAACAGATAGAGATATACATCAGTACATTTTCCAAACTTTCGTCGATTGTAATTACTATAAATAATACATTAGACATTGATGGGCTATGTCATCAACAAAATTCATTGTAACCTCAATTGAAGAGATTTTACATACCAGTACAAGTGAAAAAACTCGATAGTTTTGTTTTATTTTCTGTTTCTAGGGTAATTGGGCTCTCAACCACCCTTGTTGTTGCGCCAGTGCATCCATAGAAAACGCTATGTCTCTGACCAGTTCAAGATTCGAGAGCTCAAAGGCGGCCTCATAAATACGAGCAGATTTGCCTTCGATATCTTCCTATTAGCTCGACTCACGACCCTACTGATCTCCGACCCTCGACATTGAGATTGGAGATACGAACTTTGCAAAGCCGCGTCTTCTTGTATTTGAGATGGACATTGGAAAATCAATTTTTCTTGAACTACCGTTTGAAAGTATTACAATGAAGTTACAACTTACAACACCGAACTACTCGTTGCAATTTTGGCAAGATGATATCGAATATTTGAGAGTGTCGTTTTTATAGCAATAATTACAGGTGGTGGCATAATCTGGAAGCTAGCGCTGACACAAATGATTTCTTCCAAGAATCGACTTCAATGCTGTACTGTATTCACTACATGATGATAAAATGAATAAAAACATATGCAAGAGTAACTGACATTAGCCTAGAAGTAATCAAAAATGAATATAATAATATTGATAAAGATGTGATTACCTCGAGAGTCGAAACTTGTATGCAGCCTTTAAACACAAATAATAAATGTACCTATAAGATTAACAATACTGCAAACATATAATATAAGAAATTTAGTTTGTTCATTCTAAATATACTTTTATACATATTTATCATACAAATGAAATAAATTGACAGAACATACAGATGAGTACATGTATATTTAAACATGCTCACTTATCCAAACATATATTTACATGAATGAGTGGCAACGGAATAAATTGAACATACAGAGGTCATGATTTTAACCTTAGTTCAACCGAGCTGTGTATAATTTCACGTGATTTTAACTTTATAAACTCTTCCAGTTCTCTTTTGAAAATAGATGGAGACATAATGTTTTTCATAATTTCAGGTAAGAAGCTCTGAGCCGAGATATGTGTAGCTTTTTAGACCTATAGTTTCAGTCATGAAGGGCGTAAGTATGTTTGATGTTGGTGTTTCGTATTATAGTTATGTTCAGTTCTTTTAAGATTCGTTTCAGATTCATGTTGTTTAATATAACAGTTTAAAAAGAACAGTTGTCTTGGATCCATCATTCCTGTTTCAATTAAAAGTTCACCCGAGGTAAAACCACGATCCTTCCTGAGAGTTATCACCAATTTGTTGAGTATGGTTTTTTCAACTCCACCCCTCCACCTTTACTAGTGAATAATATAAAGTTTTCAGTTGGTTCACATTCAGTATATATCGAAGAATCTTGAATTTAAACATAAGATATTGATTTTTTTATAATGAAGTAAATCTGTTTCAGATCAGAGTCGATGATTATTTCAAGGTATTTCATTTCTGTGCATGATTTTATACTCAGACTTCCATCAATGTGTAGAGTATTGAGATTCGGGGAAGAGACTTCATGCATAAAAAAAACTTTTGTCAGAGTTGATTGTGAGCAGTTTGTTTGGGAGCCATGTTGTTTGATATGTTGGGTCTTCCTGTTGTTTAAACGACCACAATATAATCATGTTACAATGATTCTATTGGTGATTTGAACTATCTGATTCTCATGTATCCATATCACCCCCTGTATACTTCTAAACTTTCGAATACTATGTTCCATGAAACACATATTCGATGGATTAGTTATTTCTTGGTAGGATAGCATTTGATTATGAAGTGAACTTCTTTCAAGAAGCTTCAGAATTTCTCAATACCTAAATAGCGAGCAAAGTTCTCAGATCTTATACTCCTAGATTTATTCTCGTAGAGATATGAAGTTCACATGCCATAATTTGAAAGTATACCAAATATACAGAAAAAGAGAGTATTAGTAAAATAACATAATATGCCAAACCTACCACATATTGCATTGTTGCCACCAAGTGAATGCTCATTTTTAGAGCTTCAATTTCATTTTACATTCAATAGCTATCTTCCTTCAACATATTCAACGAGAAGTCACGAAAAGGTATTTTTTTTTATAATCCGCCAGGAAAATACAGGAAACCGTTAACGTGATACAGAAATTATTGAGAACATTTTTACTTTTGCATTCATTCTATTGAAGTATATATGCATTTCCATCGATTTATTCCTGGTCTGTAATTTTTCTTGTTATTTCATTGCTGTAGAATAAAATCTATAGTATTTCAGGAAACATATTTCACTGACAAAATTCTGAACAATGTGACTTTTATTTTAATAAACGTTGCTGCAGGATAGAAATACCATATATCTCATTAGTGTAATTGGCGAGTTGATCAACTGATAATAATATTTTCGGTGCATTACATCGTGCCGTTTTTACATTTACTGATTGGGTTTCCTGTTGATAAATGCGTGAGTGCATTCGAAGGATAATGTATATTTTACCAGACATCTAAATAAATGAGTTCTGTTGAGAAATGTCATTTCTATGACTATTTAAAAAAAAAACTATGATGTTATAGAAATCCCATTCCCCCCAGAATTCAAATTCGATCTCTTTCTGAAAGATTGCATCATAGTTCGTCTACCTTTAGGTGGGCCAAACGTTCATTTTCACGCGACCTTCAAGTCATCTCGTAGTGATTCCCATCAGAATAAGACTCGGGAGCATAAAATCGGAGCCTGTACTAGAAGTATTATTGGATCACTGATTGGACTTTCAAGGTGTTGAGCATATATTTATTTTTTCTATTGAATGTTGCACGGTTATCTCGTAAATAATGTGTCTGAAATGAACACCAATTTACTATTTACGATAGTCACCATAGTTTTGTATATAATTGAACACAACAAATATCCATGAACAGCGAGAATAATGAGAATTCTAACTAAATTATGTTTGTCGCTGGCAATTTGCTCTGAATAATTGGAGAAAATTTCATCAAGCGAAAATGTGCTCTTGATTGATTTTCATTCATTCATACAATGAATGAGCTATAGGCTACCTCGATGTTTCAAAATCATTATATTAAATGTGAATCAGTTTGTGAAAATACAAATTCCAAAAATTACTTGAAACTGGAATGAAAGATAATTAGCTCACCTTATATTTATAATATATAATATATATATATATATATATATATATAATATCACATAAAATATTACTGCTTTTTTACAAAAAGTCACAATTCTGGTTCAATGTTGGAAATATAATGAATGTAGATATTTCATTCTGAACATTACAGGATGTCTCCTTCCGTGGGAAGTTTGTAAAGTTTCTTATTATATGACTGGTTCTTCTCCATCAATCTGGAATCGATTTGTTTCTTCTCCGTAATTTTTCATGATACTTTTATGTACATATTCCTGAGGATTTTTCAGATATCAATTAAATCCTTCATTCTTGTACAGAATAGTCAAAAATTCTAATCGCACCGATAAAGTGAAATTATGACGCATGATACCAAGTTGATCTTGAAACATTTTTCAGTTTGATGTTACGTAAAATACTTGTCATCGTATTAATTCGAGTGACATTGATATGTTAATGTAATCATAGTAAAGATCGGTGAAAAAATACACAAATTTCCACTGATAATCATATAATAATCATATTTACATATTTCAGCCATGGAACTGACTAAGATGATGTTCAATAGAAAAATAACTTGTATAATAGATAATAATTATAATACAATGAAGTATGTACAAAAAGAGTCAGGCAACCATGTCTAGATGCAACCGACAGTTGTTTTATTCATGAGCTGATATTAAATATGCAGACGTGGAGAGAATAATGATAGAACCATTCAATAGGTTTGGTCGAGTCCATCTAGAAAACACGAGAGAAAAGAATAAAGCTAAAACTACTACCATCACTAGGACAATCTGCTAAAATTCCGAATGTTGAGAAGTGGAAGATATTATTGATTTATTCCCATTACTTTCAAATCAATTCGAATACAGAAAATCATGTGTTATCTATTATAGAATCTATCCGAAATTGACTACCCATTTGAAAGAGGAACTAATAAAATTAGATGTCATCATAAGGATTATGTTGATCGAACGATTTGAATCACTTATCACAAAGTAATCAAAGCCAGATGCTACTCAGATTTAATATTTGTATAATGGAGGAGTGCCATAATTGACAAGTTGATTTTAATAATAAATAAATGAATCGGATTCACTCATAAACTAGCTCAGCACCATAATGGATTTTGCTCTCACTGTTCAGAAGCCGATTAAAAAATAATGAGAATAAAGATGTCCTTCCACAAAACTCCCATAGTATATCGATTCTTATTATTATTCACGATAATATTATTACATAAGATTTCTATAAGTCGAAATATTGTTTCAATATTTACAATAATTACACTTCTTCGAGAATATGTTTCTAGATTATTCTATAATAAATAAATCATTCGTAACAAAAATAACACAGTCAAAAACATTAAAATATTGCAAGTGTGGAGTCGAAATTTGTATTACATGTATAATGGAGTCGATCTTAAAAATAAACATTCTCAATGTTTTCAACGATATAGGAGGAACAAAAATCCGAATTAGGGTTGAATGTCGTACTTTTAATTTTATTTGAGTTATTCTCAGGTTATGAGAGTATTATGAGTAGAAATGGTGAGCGTATCAGAATCAAATTTTATATTCATAGGCATACCTAAAAATAGGAAGAAATAAGATCAACTGTTATATAGAAAATATTATGATATAAGCTACGGAGGCATGAGAATTGATTCTTGACGAAGCAAGCTAACAGCAATACGACATGCAATTCGTCTCATAGACATCGAATTCGACAACACACTTCTTCTTAAAATGAAATAAAAAACTATTCTGAACTTGCCTGCATAGTTGTGTTATATTCCACCAAAATTTCAGTCATCGAGACACTATTCTCCAGATTGTTTTAACACTCCAACAATGCAATTAGCAGTGCTAGTTAGAATCAGCAGCGTACGTATATTCCAACAATAATCAATTATATGTAATATGGCAGCTTCATGAAATAATTTTATCGTCTTGTGAATATGAATATGTAGTAATAATGAACACTAGTTGATTCAGGTCAAAATATTGTGCATTAACGAATAACTGGAGTATTGACAATTCACTGATGGTCGTAAAACTTTATATATGGATAAAAATATTGAAGGGTTATTGTTAGGATATACGCACGCTGATATTAGACTAGTTTTTTTACACATATACACTCAAATGTAACCTTTCGGATTAAAGTTACTTGGACAAAGCACTATCAGTTCGGTTGGTTGCAGTCTTAGGAACTCAATGATGTTCCGTGCTACTACTTCGAAACAATTGGCAGATGTGTCACACCTGGACCGTTTTATCGGCCTGAGAGGTGAAATTAGTATGAGGCGCACCCTGGAAGGCAACCTCAGGGGTTTCAGAAGCTATCGTTAGGGTAGGCGCTGGTCTGCCCATCACCGTGATGATTGGTTGGAAACCTGAAACAATATACATTCTAGTTGAAATACCGAAATTTCATGAAAACGTTTACAAAGTTTGATATGAATTCGATATGCAATGAATACAGTAATACTGGTAACTTCTCGGAATACATATTTTATTGGGAAATGTTTGTAGTCCATATTAATGCAAGATGTAAGGAATCGTTTTCCAAATATTACGTTGAAGATTATATTCGTTGTCTGCAATATGAATCAAAGTCGAATTTCTCATTATATTTTGCGATTATATTGCTGATTAAAGACTAGATAGACTGAAATGATTACCATCTTCTAGACATACCGTAATCTCCTACATAATTTAGGTTGATTAAATTCAAACACCCCATCTTATTAATACAATTTATGTTAATTGAATTATATAATATTGCCATCTTGATTACATGGACGATATTGACTATTCGAGTATGAAATAGATGAGGATCCAATAGAGTTTTTCGATAAGAACTTCCCATTAAACAAAGCTTATCATCTTGAAAGTGATATTTGATGAATTTTATGAGATATTCATCAGAATCAAATCCAATTATAATTACGAATATGGTGAAAGATGCCAATATATTCTCGATAAGAAATTTCATAATGCCCACAATAAGAAACTATAGAAAATCTTCCTAGATACGGACATTCCCACTAAATATGGAATGGAATAGTGACGTTGAGCACGAGCTATACAAAATAATATGACTTGCGTGTTCTTAAGTCGGTATTTTCAAAGCAACATTCATAAACCATTGTTGTTGATGGTGATGACTTGAAATACAAATATATGATGCTATTTAGAAGATATCATACACCCATCTGTGATGTAACAAAGGGAACTCATGATAGATGTAACATGGTAATTTTTCCAAATTGACTTTATTGATATCCAGTATATTTATTACTATAAATGAAAAATTGAATTCGTCCTTTCTGAATGGGAAAGTTTGTGAGTTTATTGGTATAAGTTATGTTGTCATTAACATTTGCCCATGCAAGCGGTGAGAAGGAAAATAAAGATTCAATCGTTATTAGTATTCGATTCATTTTACGGTTGTGGTTTCCGAATTGCTTCAATTTCCATAAATCTTTGGAATTAATTATTACATCATTCTGATGTAGACAAATTAGGTAACTTTCATAGCATGACTTTTTACGAGCCATCTTATACGACTATCGCATGTTAATGCTGCATAACAACTTAACGAGATTTTATGGATTATGAATTCCGTCGAGGAAATTGGATACAAGAAAGTTCCGTTATTCATTGAAAACCAGTGAGTTATTTCCCCATACTACGCGTCACAATGACATTTTAGATCAGATTTTCATTCAATATTATTATTCCATGATAAAATATTCACCTATTATCTGATTCATTCAAAAGGTATCAAGAATTTATCGGAATCACCAACTGAATAACTGATGAACGAAGTAATAAATGGAATATATCAGTCAAATCAGGGAGAGAAGACTTCCCAAGAACTCAGAATTAAAATTCAGTCCAGTTCGTATTTTGTATATTTTACACGCCTCAGCTAGGTTCTCCATTTTCTTTGAAACAAGTCACACCCCTCAACAGTTGCTTATCTTTCTATCTAATCCTAAGTACTTAATATGCAGGAAGTTCCACCAAGAAAATAATAGAGAATAACGAATTAAGGTGGGTGGCCAACAGTTTTAATTCTTCAATAGTACGAATGGATTGTATAATTGATATCTCGGAAGTAGAATCGTCAAGCTCTTTTCATTGAAAGTTTCAGTATATCAGCGAAAATTGTAGTTCATCGATTATGATTATTATCGAATCAATTTCTAATGAATTATTCAAGCAATCGAAAGAACAATTACCTTTATATGTGGAGAAATCCTCGACTAACTTCTGACTCCGGATCGCCGTCGATCCGGTGATCATATTATCGACGACCATTCCTCGCCGCCTTCTACACCGCCACAACGCTATCGCTACCACAATCAAGAACAAAAAGACGGCTGCACATCCTCCCAACACCAGCTCTAAACTAGGGTGATTCTCACGGGTGCTCTCCCCCCTTACCGCGCTAAACAGCACCGACAGCAACGGAGAGTCCAGATCGTCTTCGGACACCACGTTCATATCAGTCTCCGTGGACACCCTCTGTGCTCTGCCAGTGTCCAAGTCCATTGTCTCCGACTTGAGGTTATCCACTCCCGGGATACGAGACACCAATTCCACTTGGATGTGATAGATCGTATCGGGCCAGAGGGATAGAGTCACGCATGTTGAGTCCGTGAACAAATTGCCCTTGAGACCACCTCCGTCGACCTCCCAGGTCACCAGATACACCCCGTGCTGCGATTTGGGCTCCCAGGCGATCTCTCCGATTACCAAAACCTTCTGGTGAATCAGCGACACTTCTTTCAGTACCCAGGGAGCATCAGCGTCTGTGGTGGTGCTCTTGCTAGTCGTTGCCTTGATTTCGGTATTGATGGTCTTCTTCTTTTTCTTGCCATCACGTGAGCTCGCTTCGTCTGGACTGTAGATGGTAACTAGCCCTTGAGGATCGACTACTAATACCCTCAAAAGCGAGCCGTCTTGGTCTGAGTTGGCAGGCACCCTGGTGGAGTGATCCAGGGTTTGAATGATCTGCCTCCAAGGGCCTGTTGGGGTTTTGCGCATAACCACGTAGACTAATGGGGTTCTGGGGTCTACAGATAGAGGGCGTGGCCATTTCGCGAGAGCGCTGCTCACTTTGATCACTCCCTCGCCTTTGGTATGAATTACTGGTTGGGTTTGTTGCGTCCTGGCGGCTGCTTCAGCGTGGAACCTGCAGGCTTCTTGACAGCCAGGGAACTGAAACAATGAGAATAATGTCACTACTGATAGTTTTGATTCTTGAACAGGAAGTTTGAGTGATATTCTTTAGGAGCAATGATAGCCGAATCTTCTTGATTTAATTTCAAACAGCAATTTTTTGTACTGGTCCAATTATTTGAATTTGACATGAATGAGATGTGACTAATAGTATATCAATGATATCTTCGAATATTCTGGGATGACTAAATGAACGATAATTCAAATAACGATGAATATGAGATATTCAATTCAATCAATTCGACTGCAGAATACGATTTCTGCAAATGACCTCCTTATTTCAAGTTCTGATTTCACTCTACATGATGATCAATTTCAAATGCGACGTTATTAATATTATTAAAATAAGCCGACTTAATGTATAGAAACCAGTTCGATATTTCAGTAAAGTACACAAACCCCAGGTATACCAACTCTCTGAACCTGAGAGAGTTGAGAAACACGGAGGTCGGACCGTGGAGTTAGCTAGCTAACTCCCGGGAGCGCTGCGGTTATTCAAGAAACAAAAGGTCTATCGCCGAATCTCTTCTGGCTCCATCTCCCGATAGACTGAAAGAATTGCATAGAGGCGTGCCGAAATAACCTTTATCAAATTACACTTGTTCCTTCTTTGATCTACGTTTCACGTGCTTTGTTTTATTACAGAACACCGATATTTGAATCCGATGGTACAATCGCTTTTTCAGGACAGGATTAAAGACAAAATGTTATGAAATAATACAGCCACGTAGCAGGAACAAAAAAGGAGTATAGCTATAACTTCGTGTGGTATGTGTGATTCATCTGACCCTATATTGTATTGTTTATAAGAAAGTAGAAATTGTGCAAGTTCTCAGAAATTCACCAAAGTTCAGACTGATATCATCCATAGAAAGTGAAACAAAAAATATTTCCATCCACATTTAGAGAAGGTTCAATTTGAATTATTATGGATTGATCATGATACTCACATTGAGAGTTTCATTGGTTGTTTATTGATAACGTCACAGATGGTTCTTCAAATCGAGTGCGTATGTTGTCGCACATAACATTGTTCAAATCCGACTCTGGTTTTCCTAAGGCATTTTATTCTGATTGTAACGAAGTTGGTGCCAGAATATTCGTCGTCTTTTCAGAACATATTCACGCTCAATGTATCAGCATAAAAAATTGCGTGTCAGGTTTCCCTCTAGCGCTTTTTATGTACGTGTTTCGTCTCGTTGGTGTAAACGAGTGGGAAATGTATATTGCAGGTGTTTCGCGTGATTACCACCATTTCAAAGGAGGAAAACGTTTCATTCAATTCACTGTAAAATACCGTGAATATCTTCGCAACAACTAATAATATGAAATTGACGTATTCAGAAAATTTGCGAATTCTTTTTGGATTCGAGGACTTTAACAATATTTGAGGCTACATTTTGACTAATGAGGTACACGAAACAGACAGATGCGTTTACTCTAATACCGATGTGGCTGTGTAATCAACTAGTGTCTTGATTAATAGCGCATGAAACTGTGTACATACAAGATACAGGAACCTTAAAACGTTTGTTGTGTTCCATTCTGCTGCGGACTATTTTTCTTGGGACTTTTATCACCTTGGCCTCCAAAGCAGGCGTGCGTTTAATCAAATAAAGTGAGTTTCCTAGTTTTCGAGGACCTAGCCCTGCTCCAACATCCATTGTTGTTCGCTTGCCAATTTGGCGATGATAGGAAAGGTTCGATAAAGTACTAATCCACACTGCGGGAAATAAGATGAAATTCCGAGTCTTAGTGGGGAACGAACTAGTTGTCATAGTCTATTGTTTTTTCAGTAATTTTCAAGTCTTCCCTACTTTCCAATCCCTATCACACTACATATCTCATAATCTTGACTTGACTTGAATATGTAGAAACATACTCAATAACTTGGATATGTCGAATGTGAAATCTCACAAGATTCACAATGAACAACTTCACCAACTGATTTCGAATACTTTCCCTGTACGTTTCTATATTTCTGGATCTCCTACGATGCATATGTAGGAGATCTTCACTTCAGCCAACTTCAAGTCTGCACTTTGCAGATACGAAGTGCAATTAAACTTTGCAGATTGTTGATGGAAAATGCTCGTCGCAGATAGCGAGCCTCGATTTATTCGACAATTTGGATTCTTGGCAGAGTTTTCTCGGAGGAAATTGAAGGGAATGTCTGACATATTGAAATGGATGATTGCTACATCGATGAGCTCTGATGGAAATTTCATTCGACTTCATTTCAATATTGAATTCTGCCAATTATTCACACAATGACATACAATTTTACTCAGAAGTGATGAGGATTACAAGTTGATTCCATTTAGTATATGTATTAAATTTTTTTATATTGAAAATCTATTAAAGGTGTATGGGTACTAAACATTTTTTCTTCTTCTTTATATAAAAATTTATCTTATGAGATTCATGAATTCTTATCGCGAGAGATGAAATATGTAGTTGCAAGTATAATAATTTTTCGAATGTTTTTTAACATTGATAAATTTATTGGGTAGCCTTTAACGGGGCCTTGAGATACGTTACTGAATAGAATGCTCCAATTATACCTCTGAATAGAGAATAGGAATTAAAGTTTCAAGAAATTCGTCACCAATCTCGCCATCAGGTTTTGTCCCTGAAATGTCTTGCTTTCAACCCTCTCCCATTCCAGTAGGCATTTTAATAATAAGTCAGGATGTTACTGCATCTCTTGCTGAAATGTAGATATCAAGGAGGTATTAAATACTCTTGGAAACGAAACGAAGTCGCGGCTGTCACGCGTTCTCATTATTTCCTGTGAAAGGCTTAGCGCGAAGCCCAAATGAAGCTTCGAAATCACTTCCGTATTTAGGAGTGACGGATTCTGTCTCAGTTCATGTTTTGATGAGCGGATTCTGCTTCGATATGGTAACATGAATAAATATCTCGAAGATGCCAATCTCCATAAAACAGTTGGAGCAGTGGATTGTTGCTATCCAGTTACACTGATAAAGTTCAATAGATTGATTTGCTTTACAAAAAGGATTATATCTCAACGACCACATGAGTATATAATATAAATCTGACTATTTCGATTGACGCAGATTGATTACAATACTATTAGCTGAATTCAAGTGAGATGTAGGTAATTTTACTGTTTACTAAATTCATCATAAAAACATAACTAGTATTCCTTCAACTACAGAGATGGTATCGAAGAAAAGAATCTAAATTCAAATGACCGATACTGGACACAATTGTAGTTAATTTTATGACATTTTTATTGGTGTTGTTTCAGCAAATGCTCCTACCTATCATCTTATTATTCGAAGATTCGAACGAACGTCGTTCGTGGCATGACAATTCCTCATTATCGGTCGCGTGAATGCTCCATTATGCGGGCCGACACAATGCACCCACTGTGCCGAATATGCCACGTTCTGTCTGTCGCGACTGAGCTTCATTTTGGTCCGCGAACCGTGGCAAGGAACCATTCCGATCCAAATCGTTTCAGGGTACGATTTGGTACGACTCGGCGGGATGCGAAATATCGGCTCTACCAAAAAATTTGCTGTGGAACGCGACCTCGTCGAGATTGTTTTGGGAATGCAACTAAGAAATTGAAGAAATCATGACTATGAGGATGATTTTTGTAAGACTATTTTGGTCAATAGATATCAAAATCCAGAAGTTCAGTATCGGCTAGTACTCATTTGTTACAGCTTGAAAAATAATATAATTTCAGTGTATATCGATCCAATATGAGCACTAGCTTTATAGTGTATTCATGAATATCTTATTTTAACAGGGTCACACTGTTTTGATTCATAATTATTAATTATCATATGCACAATAAAACTACATAATATTTACAATAGAATCAAAAGATATTTCTTTTCACTTTGTTGCATTCGATTTCTCATTCTACATTGATTAGATTACTTGAACTTGATACCTGATTAGGATTGAGAGTCAATTCGAAGTGACTCTTTCCTTCTGAACTTTCAATTTCTTGAAGATCTAATCACAATTTTACTAGCATCAATGGCGGTGGTGGTTCGTTAACATAATGAAACATTTAAATTTCTTAAAATGGACCTTGCTGTCAATAATCATTCGATTGAATGAATTGAGTAGGAGTGATGATATCCTTATAGGAAGATATAAGCATTTACGATGTGTGTGATTGGACAGAACCAAACTGACACTGTTCAATACAGATGTTTGAGTGTACATTCCACTATGCTTTAATCATTTTATGATCCATACCAATTTAAATAGAAAATAGGCCTACCGCATACTTAAACTCTGCTATCCCGATTGAAAACCGATTGTCCGATGAATTAATTTAGGTAAAGGAAATATTTTCAGTCGATAAATATTCTATGCGATGATCAACGGCACGATCAAACGATCCAAAATAATTCCTCTTAATAAATTGAGTATAAAAACGTTCCACATCCAATTAAGTCAATCCCCTGACGCCCAGAAAATTTATGTCGCGTCGTTGATCCGATAAAAAGTTTTCCAATCTGTTTCGGTGGATTCCAGGACGATGGATCCGGATGCTGTTGTTGATTCAAATGAACGGGAACGAATAATCCATTAGGAGACACTTCTGCTACAGATTCCGTTGTATTCACTTTCAAAAGTCGATAGTCGCTAAAATAAATATCTGCCTTTTCTCCTCAATCCTCATTCGTTATCAATAGCAAACTATCCATTCGAGGAATATCGTTTCAGTCTTCTCTTATATTAGAAAAAATTATACTACAGAATAGGATGTAAACAACAAGAAGAAAATAATATAATATAAACATAGTACGTATCATCTTCTATTTCTTCCATTGATTCAAATTCATTGTCTAGCTATATTTTGTTCGAAACATTACTGCGAATAGCTTGTTCTCTCATTATCACCCTCGATTTCGTCTAGATCCAGACTTCGATGAAACCAATAAAAACAAAAGACGAAGAATCTTTCGAACAATCAATGATCGGCCGTGCTTGGAGACACTCGAACGCGTTTATTCACGCCTTCCAATCAGACTAAATTGTTTCTCAGACTGTTGAATATGCTGTCTCTGATTAATGGCATTGTTAAGGGAAATAAATAAAAATACTCACGCATATTTCCTTCTCTTCGCACATGGCTCCCCACACTTGGAAATTCGATTGCAGCAACTCGCAATTCTCCCAACACTGAAACAAAATGATGGTTCGATCAGAAAAAATCCTGATGATGGGGATAGCCGATGATGAGGATTTTGGTAACGGCGAACATTTCAAACATGCTGCACATACTATAAACATTTTTCATCCTACCAACTTCAGAGATTACAGTTAATCATGATTAATCGACTTCTCGCATTAACTCCTTTGTTCAACAAGTAATGATCTGGAACTTCTAAAATGAACACGAAATGTGAACTGCACAGTAATGAGAGGAAGTGTAGAACTATTTATTGTGTCAACACTTGAGTGATCTCTGATTTGGTGGGCTGACTTGTCGTTGACATAATATAATAATGTGGGACAAGTTAGAAATGAAAGGAGTTTAGTCGACCATGATAGGAAATGCTTCCTGTTTCTAGTTTCTCTCTAGTACTCTCTGATTCAGTTGTTGAATGTCAATCACCCTCAATTATAGTTGGTAGAAAATTAAATTTTTGTTGATTTTTGAGACGATTTATGTTCCATCATTTTGAATCAGTTGATGTGTGATAGAAACATAGATATAGTTTTAATTGAATGGTATAACGTTTCGAATTTTATATCTAACATAAAGACAAGTGTAAATCAAGAACTTTATGATGAGACTGAAATGGTCGTATCATCCTGTTTCAGGGAGGTTACTATTTGGAAATGCCTATAATACAAATAGGCGTTGTTTCTTTTAGTGGTAATGTAGTAATAAAATCAATGATAGACGGTTAAAATAAAATGTCGCAATTGCTGTCTTCCTCTGTTTTATGTATCGAATGTTTATGTTTATATCGTAGTGGGCAATCATTTATATTTCTTCTCGTCCACTAAAAGTATCGTATTACCGAATGTGATATATCACGAATGACAAGTAAACAACACTTTCCTACTAGTTCATTTAGAAAAACGGTGTTTATCGTAGACAATTTTCCCCAGTAACATAAGCTGCTGGTAGAACATGATAAGCCATTTATACGTCTTATGAAATCAAGAACTAACGAGTATAGAATCCAGTGTTGAAGATATTTAGTATGCTATAGAAGTAAGTTTCCATTCGTATATAGATGGTTTCCAATGTTTTCAACATCCGGCCATGTCTCCAAATTCTTACGGAGATTCGAGTCGATTGTGGATTTACAACTTTGGCACAAAACTCCTCCGTGGTAACAATAAATTCTCGGGAAGTTTGAATACAGGTTTATTCGTTTGGAATTCATTATTTCTACATCGATAGTACTTGCATGAAAAGGTTTGTTTACCAGGAAGTTTCATGTTCTACATTTCTTATCGTCCTTGAAGTTGGTGAAGTATGCTTTTGTGCTCCAACAAGTTTATTACCTATCAAAGTTAATATGTATAAGTGGTTTATTTGCTTTATTAACCGAATGCAAAGGTTATTGTTGACTATACAGACGTCTTTTCATCATTCAAAATTCCGCTACAAATATTGCAAATCCCAATATTCAATTTTTATATTTCATCACAGGAAATTCGAAATAAATGGACCAAGATGAAAATGGAGATAAATGCTAGAAGGTTATCTTGTCGAGTAGTATAACAAAAATATGTTTCAAAATTTTGAGGTTATTCTTTTCTTTCATCAAATAACCCTTGCTCAAATACATTTCAATATTGATATTGGTGTTCATCATGAATATTGTGCTTCGAATCTGCTTCAGAAACTTGTTTGTTTGAATTCCCAAAGCTACAATGAGAGACCGATCTCCCCAGACGATGGCGAAAACTTTTGCATTTTCGATTTCCTCTTTACCCTTCGAAATTATTCCACATTCCGCAACACAAGATTTCCCTTCAAAGTTTTGATGGTACGCCGAAATCCCTGAGTGAAAACGCGACCACAATCGATTTTCCATCGTAAAAATAATTTCAATATGCAAATGTCTCTCACAACTGCAGACACTATAAGCGAAGTTCATTGATCTGTATAATTAAATGAATGCACGCATATATCCGATCCCCCTACACAGTGGCGTAAAGTCCGTTAAGAAGCACTAAGAAAAGGGAAGATATAATTTGATCTTTATCAACATTGACACCAGAAAAATAAATTACTCAGAAGGGTGGAACATTCTTCATGTTACCAGAGACGTATTTCAGTTGATTATAGATTTTTTTAGCAATATCATCAAAACATCTGTAATCAAATAATAAATCTGATGTTTATTTCGTGACACTTGTCCATACAATATAACTTCATGTATTGTTGTCACAAGGTTTTCAGTTGGGTTAAGAACAAATACCCGAATAATATGAGAAGTTTTTCAACAATGCGCCACTGGTTTCCAGCATTATCTCCCCAAAGGCTTTGATAGAATTTAATCTCTGAAAATCTGCCGCACATCTCGCGTGCATTCGTTTACTAGCATGACAAACGCATGTACAATGAAGTCTTGAATGAATGTCGTTCCCCTGTATATCTAATACAACATTCGGTACAGGATAATTTATTGCCAGGATATCCCTTATCCTCGCGTGATAGCGCCTTGGCGATATCGCAGAGCTTAGTCACTTAGGCAATGTTGCCAAATGTACATATGAGTTTTACATATGCTTTTTGATACTCTTAGTCACCTCGAGACGAACCAATTCAGGGAATCGATTGTTGAATTTTTCAAGAGCCAAAATACGGCTGCATTGTAATATAAATATTATTTTTATATGGAACCTGTACAGTTTATTTACTTTTTCCAAGTGTGCCACTGTTAGAAAGTTTTCGAATTAGAATAGATTAGAACTAAATAAGTATATATCTGATATGAAATTATGAAAACTTTATAACATTATATATTTATAAATTATAATTGTAATTTGTTCAATGCATGTATTATTTCTAAGCTAGAAGAAAATGCCGAATGTTTGAAATTATGCAACCTATTTGATAGTGAATGGCCATAAAAATAGTCTTCATTAAACAAACTATCAATACACTCAGTTCAGTTTTCATGCACTCCTTTTGTTATAAATCCATTCGTTATCTTCCATTTTGCCCATGATCTATCTGCTGAATCACGTGAATGTTACGGTACTACTTAATTGGGATGAGAAAATAAAACAGAAATAAAGATAACTGTTCATTAATATGTGCCTACCGTTTCAGGTCCGAAACATTATTCCACCGAGTATGAACTCCCCTGCTATATTTGTGGCAACACTGGTGGTAGCAAGTGTCGCAGGACAATGCAATATAGCAGGATATTTCGGGAAGCGAACGCCTGCTAACGGAGTAGGTATCTTCTCCCCTACTGAGTTGGCTAATATCTAATATCAAAATGTACTTGGTGGAGAGCAATCTGGCGTTGGTCGCCTGCACTTTTTATTAACCCCCGCTGGTACTTTCATCTATGAGCCACTTGCGGAAACAGGGGAGGAGATAGTCGAGGCGTTCTTCATAATGGCGATACATTTTGCTTCAAGAATGTCTGAGGATGAAATTAACCGCTAATCGAAATATCATATTTGGGATTGAGTGAAAAGGTGAGTTGATTTCAAGCAGACATACAAGTTACATAGCTATTTACTGCTACATCTGTAAATTTCATTCAGGAAAAAATTAATCAGCAACAACGGCCAATTTTGGAAAATGATCCCAAAAAGCATCCAATATACGTAGTGTTCAATTGAGAATGATAAGAATGACGTATCTTGTCATTCCTCATATTTTATTCAGTGCATAAATTTATAATCGCATTAGTTTATGATAAAAATCTATGTACAACAATTCGAATATCGATAAACGTGCTAGGGAATCTTAAATGAAATATCAACTCTTCGTGAAGGAATGTGTTGAAGAAAGTAATAAACTCTTACATCATCGAGTAGCGTTAACCAGTAGTTATCAATGGAAATTATATTTTCTTTTCATCGACACAGTTTACCGTATGTCGCACTAGATGCTGATGATATGTAATTTCAACATTGGGTATATATCCGCTATCATCTCATTGAGCTTTAGATTTTTTAAACATAAATAACGCGTTCCCGTTTTTCACTAAATGAAACTAGCACACAATTGAATTTTGTTTTTATCATTGTATACTGGAAAGCTTTGGTTTTGCAAAAACATTTCCTCCTTTCGAAAGGTTTCAGTTGAAATTCGGTAACGATTCAACTATCACTTCGAAAATATGTATAAACAAGCTTCACAAAATATAACTACTTCATTTTCATCGTTCTCGTTTTTTTGTTTTATTTTACGGTACAAAATCAGAAACTGTTAGTAAGGAAAACTCCTACATATAGTACTATAATAATAACATCACATAAATCCTTGCTTTTACCTAAGTGGTCAACAATGTGGTACCCATACTTCGTTGAAGACACAGAGATGCTAGAGATATACAAGAAAATAATTATGCAGCATTCATTAAAGTCCATGAATAATCATAATGAAACTTGGCTATCGAAGCTGCAACTAAAGACTGCACTGGCAAGAAGTGCTCGTCTGTCGCATTGTTTTTGATTCTATTGTAATAATGATTACCAATAATTGAAATATGAGGTTAATCTAATTATTTAGTACATGAGTATACATAATCCTCATTGGATGAAATGATCCAAGGCAATATATTTGCAGAGGCAATTTTTCACAGCGAAGTATTTTCTTGAATTCCTTTTCGTTTTTTTAATATTCACAATGATCAGAAGCTTTAGATATTTTAATGCTTAGAAAAGTAATTCCAGTTGTGTGAAGAAGCGGATTCCAAGACATAAAACACACCGTCCGCAGTGGCAACTGCAACTACATTAATTGTCAAGAAGTAGAGGAATAATAATTCTTGAATCCAATCGGAGAGCACAGCAATAAATAAAACAGACAGCATAGCAGTACATCGTAATACTTAACCGATTCCGAGCAATTATTCTGAATTTATATCTAATTAGGAATTTATTGTTTTTACGCAGTGTGAATGGAACCGTTGCACATATAAAGTTAGATTTATATTCGTGGAGTATCGAAACCCGCTCTCTAGTGAACGATATAGAAATAAAAATAATGCCTTTTGCGCACAGTTTCGAACGAACGAAGACAAATTTATGTGACTGCGCAGCCACATTCATCAACTCGGTATTTCAACACTAGCTTTAATTAATTGTTTATGGTATGGTTCGTCGAAAAAGCTCAGATTTATGGCCTCGACTGTTATAGGTATAAATGGAAGATTATAGAAAAACTCGTTGAGCATCTCCGCACTGGAATATATTGTCGTATATCCTCTAGACGAGTTCCATTATCATGACTATCGCTCACTTAGATGAAATGTTTGGGAATACCAAAAAAACTTGTCTTCAGTAGAACAGGTATAATTCATATCATGTACAGAACTTGTCTTATTTTTGATAGTTGAAAACTGAATAGTGAGTGTAGGGGATATTTGAATTAGAGAATTCGATCTTCTCCGTATACAAATCACATTCAGAACGTCTCTTGACAAATTCGCTTGCCTGCCCATCTTCCGAATGCCAGATCCTTATATTTCACACAAAGCAAACCTGTCAAAGGCATGACCATAGCAATTCTCACCCCGCACCGCTTCCAAATCTACGTATAATCCGCGTATACTTACACCAGACTTTACAATTCCTTGGGTCATATCCATTGTCAGTCACACACCTGGTCTATTGGAAGAATACGCTTCCATTCATACGAGTGTCAAATACACAAACATAAAGTCTAAAACGTTGAATAGAATTTCTCGGCGATGAGTTCTACAAATGCTCCGTCAGGCGTTAAATTCTGATGCCCCAGGTGTGATATAATTGTGGGCATTCCACGACAAATTGAACCAAAATAAATGTTCCTTTGTGCCCGTCAGTTTTCGTGTTTATCCTCTGTTACAGTTTACAAATTGCTCAATCCGTCGGAAAATATATCATGGTGAGCTTTCCAGGCGGATTTTACGTAGGATTGATTTCAACAACTCGAGTGATCAGAAAAAGGACTGCTGATAACATGTTCAGATATATCAGAAGTGGATTGTCAATTGTTTCATGTCATTATCCAAATGTGGTTGGTGACTGTCTTTGTTAATGGAATATCACGCTATCACGATGATCAAACAAATCTTGATTCATCGAATCTTAATCTGAAGTCACAGAATTTTCAAGGGTAGAGTCAAGATCAGGTTTATTTCCTCAATCCACAAACAATATGGTTCGACTAATAACTCTCTGTACGCTTGACTGGTGAAATTTTACCTGCAGCTCATTGCAATAACATATTTCAAAATCTTGGAAAGGTTATTATGAGATGATAGATATATAACATTCACTATATAAATAGTCAATTCAAGTTGCATTCATTTTTGTTGTGTGTAACAATCTTGTTCTATCTGGCATTTAACATGCCCTTTCAAGTTGATCTTTTACTTCAACAACTGAAGTTCATAAATCTTTTTTGACAAATGATTTTCCAGTCATTCTACCTTAATTGAAAAACAAGAACAAAGATAATTTACGAGAACATAAAAAATGTGTATTGCCTTTTAGAAGACACGTAGAGCCATGGCGAAATTCAATACGCCTCAAGCACCAAAGCAAAATCAATTAACTTAAGCAAACAACGATCATCAGGCACGCCTGGACTCTCTTTGGGCATCGTCTTCATTGCTTGAGAAAGCGGTCATTGGAAAACAGTAGGCAGTCCAACATGCATTATTCGTTTATACATATAACAAACTACATGATTAATTTCTCCGTTGGATATACAATTTCTTCATGTGTGAAAGATTGATTGTTGGTTGTGTATCAACAAAAAAAAAAACAATATTTCACGATCAGAATCGTCGGTAGGGGCGTAGGAGAAACTGATAATTGCTCACTAACCAAGAGTACATCCCATTTGATCATTGGTTAGCATTGTTTTATTTCAAAGAATGATTCTGGAGATGAAATATATATGGTAATGATATTAATGACTTTCATTCAGACAGATGAGAGTTCAACAATCTACAGTATTTTCATGATTGATAGTGATTTGCCAATTTCTAGACTCATATCAACATAGCAGCAATAGATAAAAAATTAGTTATTTCCCACTATCATTGCATAATGAACTAGATTCAAATTTATATAATACGTGCAATTCCATCTTTGATGCCTCATCCATTTTCGAGCAGTTGAAATCATGTAACTGTATATACCTACGCCATTGATTTCTTCATATTCTTTCTCTCTTTACTTCATGTTGGGAAATGAAAGAAGATCGATGGTCAACTAAGCCTAGGTGGTTGCCATGTGGGTATTATCAGTTTCAATTATACAATTTGACAGGGTTAAATCAGTGAAACAATGTGGGTATCATTAGACGAGTGTAATTCAATTACCAGTTACAATGTGGATTGTTTGTATTCTTCACGAGCAACGATTGCTCATAATGAATGCATTCTTGTTCCAGTAATTCATCAATCGGAAGCCTGCTCACCTTTGTGATTCATTGTTTCATTCAATAAAACTGTTATAAATAGGCGACAGTATAAATCACACTTCTGCCTCGGAGTTATCTGACAGTTGAATTATTTTCAACGATGTTAAATAAACAGTTAGAATACAGCTGCGCAAAGAACATTGTAAATGGTGGAATCAATTAGAAGAAGAATGACGATATAGCAACTCTCACATAAAAAAGTGTAACTGTTTCATTCTGCTATTGAAGACCATTCCGAAGACACTGGTGTAATTGAGATCGGCATACGGGTACTGAAAAAGTACAGGCATATGTCATGCAGAGCAGTTGTTGATGATTATACTCCTGGGACTTAATTGAAAATGATGGTTTGTTTGTTTACTGTGTAGTGCATTACGCAGAATCATACATGGTGATTCTAGAAACGTCTGAGCTGTTCACCTTTTCACAGTCCAATGCTTACCCATATAAGCAGTTAGGTCACTGTCAATTTGTCTTTATCTCTCTTACTTCTGGACAATGGGAATCTCAAGATTTGTATCCATAGTTGTCAGATGCCCTACAAGTGTTTATAGCTCCGTTCATAGCTGAGTTTTCTTCAAATTATTCAAAAATATCGTTACTTTCAATATTGAAACTTAGTATAAGCAATAAACAGTTATAACAGACGTCTTCTTCAAAGAGCTGTAGCTTCTTCAGGAAGCATTTTCGGATTGAGGTGATTTGAGCTAAATCGACTTAAAATCACCTGTTACTGCAGGTTCCGTTTAGCAGGAGAGTTCCTGGACACCCTGTATTTTTTTTATATAAGCATTGAACTGTAGTATTGTGTGTGTTTCAACTCCATCAATTTATAGTAGTATCGAGGTGATTAAATGCAATTAATTTCCATGTGTGTTGACAGGAGGATATCGAACTAAACAGTTGCAGCCATTCCAATAACGAAGTCCCGATAGAAAATTCCATCAAAGTAATTGTGAATTTACATTTCGATTACCCATTCACGAAGAGAGATCCACGTGAATCGATTGTTGTTTTAAATAAACCATCCTACTGTGAAATTGAAGATCTGATCTACCCGACGAAATAGAGTGGGCAATCTAGCGCGCCAAACTCTATCACACAGACAAAAAGCTATGTAAATGGAAATTTCGATAAGTAATCGAACTGGAATAGGTATGTGGGGTGCCGGTAATAGTTCAATTCTGAATACAATAAGATTGATTTTAGATCAATGCGAGCCTGTGGGGATATACGACCACGCTACTGTACCACATATATCATGGGAGGCTGGGGCGACAGCCAATCTGTTTAACAATCTGACCAGGCGACGATACAACATGTAATGAACATAATCATATACATGGAATATTTTACCGACAACTGTTTTGTGATTCGAATTATATGTGTCTATAGAATGTATCGGAAGAATGACCACCGCTGGCTCCTTCTAGATACCGAATTAATGGCATAGTAGATGTATGCTGCGAGTATTGGATTCATTTGTCTAGTAGCCGATGGGAGAGTATTTAATTATCTAGGAGATTACATAGATTCCAATCGAAATGGCGAATCTTGGAATGAAATACAATTACATACACATACACAGAGGCTATGTGTTGGCGCAATAAAACAATTTTCAGTGTTATCAGATTTTCAATATAACTTCCTATACCGTTTCGTCTATTAGATCTTCTGTGACCTGATCAACATTCGAATATATGTAGTAGGTGAGACCATGTGAGGATGATGAATGTTATTTGAAACGAAGTTTTCTATTCATGAAATACACAGATTCAGACATGAATATTCATGGTGAAGATATTTGCTGAAGCCTACACAAATCGTATGTATGAGTTTCGCCAATTCTCCTTTCAATATTTGTGAATAAACAATGAGTATATTTGAAAAATAACGCTTCGATTTTCATATTATGGAGATTCATCACTCATTCTGTATATAGTGGAGCCGCTAAATCATGAAAAAAAAAGATTCATTCACGTCTTCCTTTCCTTCTCTTTCGGTATTCAAGCGCTACTGAAACGTCTGAGATATCGGATCGATTAAAAACTTCTATTCTGGATCCTTTTCCAATTGCAAATGAAAATCCTTGAAGATGACAACCTGTCTGTAAAAATGCAATGAATCCGTGAAGGTTATCGCTCATATTGTTGTAAAAGACAGTTTGTAATTTGGTCTTCCGTTACAATAGCCTCACAAATCGTCTGCCGTAGTTGCCACACTAGTTCCATTCAACGAAGATACGTTCGAGATTATTTTCTACTTTATCATTCTGTTTAATAGTTATCACGAATGGATCTCGATGTGTAACGTCTCTCTGTTCTTTTCGAACTTCATCGCAGGGTTCTTTTCATTTCAGCGAGAGCAGCTGTGACAGAACGAACGAATAATATTGGTACAGTCTTTGGCGACACCAACACAAAAGATCTACTGAACGAGTTTAATTGACAGCGGGATGAGGACCCTTTGACTAATTGGATGTCAGTTCTTGACTTCAACAATATCGTCATTTATTTCAATTCATTTCAAATGCAACACGGAAAAAAATATTCGCAGTAGTGACCATACTAACGTAATATGAGTTGATGAATTCAATAAGCGGCGATCATGTTTTCTTGTTTGCTATAAAGAAGTGATCATATAAAGAGAAAGTGAATGCTGGGGCTTGTGATCTTCAACCTAATACAACTGACCGAGTCGAAAGAATGTCAGTGAAGAGAACAAATCATTCAAATTTCACTTTCGATATAGAATCGTTGAATTGAAATTGCGATAAATATTCTATGATA
This sequence comes from Plagiodera versicolora, assembly GCA_037013635.1. Taxonomy (NCBI): domain Eukaryota; kingdom Metazoa; phylum Arthropoda; class Insecta; order Coleoptera; family Chrysomelidae; genus Plagiodera; species Plagiodera versicolora. The sequence goes on along the minus strand of CM072978.1, from coordinate 13,031,770 downwards.
TTCACTTCTTGATTATAATTTCTACTTGAATTATTTTCGTAATTGACTTATCTGAATATTTCCTGTTTGTTTTTGATGGGGATCGATTGCAAAGGTGAAGTCAACGACTCACCAACAGAATTGGAGTTACATACGAAAAATTCCACATTCCAGATTCTGTTCGAAAAATATTCCGGCTATATGCTTTCCACTCATTATTGGATTGGATTTCCAAATCCGAGCAAATTGTGTGAACAGTCGTGACTACGAGTGGAAGCTTTTGTCCCAAAAATCCTACCAATTACATCAAAAAACTTCGTTTTCTTTTGAAAATTCTGATGCTTACGGAGATTATTCTACCAGAATTAATGAAAGGGATGAATTAACTGAGATTTAATGGGAATTTTATTTACGCCAAATGTTTCGTTATCGCTCTGGGTTAATTGGATTATGTGTAGCACGAATGATGATATCTTCCCAATGAGTTTGAGAAACAAGTAATGCCAAGAATTATTATGCATTTCCATGTTGTGGTACGTACACTTTTTATTCTAATGCAGTATTTTTCTTTTTCTCTTTTTTGACAACCACTTGTGGATTTGGAAATGTAGAACCCCGCACAATGGCTTGGAATCCTGTCGAAAATACTAGAGACGGCATTTGTGAGAAATGTTCGGCAATTAATATTAAATTTCACGAGTCAGAATACAGACGAATGAGCTGAAACAAATGAAAGAAAAAAGAAAGGAGAGAATAATGAATTATGAGTTGGAGCAGTGCTGCCGTAAGCACGTTTTCCGTCTTGGAGAGGTCATGGATCTGTACGGGTGGAATATCGGAATTCTGAATGGTTTTAGTTAAACGAAACGAAACATGCGTCACAAACGATGTGATTGTTATGGCTGTAATTAACATTCCTCACTCGGGGTTTCGTACCATTTTATTGACTGACTTTTCTGGAGTAAATAATTTAAACTAGTATCTAACGAGTTTCAGAAGAATATTTGTACGTCTGAAATTGAGATCAATTGAAAAACCAGCATAAATAAGGATGCATCATAATTGGAGCTGAAAAATTGCCGAAACAAGTGGTATATTATTTTTGTTTTTATGACAAGGATTGGTATGAAATGCAAAACCAGAAGGGCTCAACACCTTTTTTCAGCAAGATGGAGTCACTTCCCATGATACAAATGACTCATTAGCTGGTCTTCACGATTTATTTCCTGGAAGAGTGATAATTCGCCGAAGAGACATCAATTGGCCACCGAAGAGCCCAGATTTGACGCCTGCTGATTTCTTTCTATGGGGTTACCTAAGAAGCGAAGTTTACAATCCATTGCCAACCCAACCTGAATGTTTCGAAGCAAATAGTCGTTGAAGAAATCAACTCTATTCCAAGAGCGATGCTCCAGCAAGTTATTGAAAATTTTAGCTCCAGGTTAAATGAGTGCGAACAAATGAATGATGAGGTTGTTTTTCATAAATGAACTCCAAGAATTGCTCTTTTCATTAACATTAAATTAATAAATTTTTCATTTAACATCTAAAAACGAAAAACGTTCTGAGACACCCTTTATTTAGTTATCCATAGGGAAGCAGTTCGAACGTTCTAATCTCACTTGAATAAATACTACCGTCATGACGTTGTGCAAATTGTGGGTTGAATATTGCTATTGAATCACCTGTACTTGCAATCAAACGGCCACAAACCGCAATTCACACCTGCCAACAACAGCTCATGATTCGTGGAAATAATAGGTTATATTTCAATCGCCCTCTCATTAGCAGAATTGAAAATCCACGGTCTAACAGAACAGATATTTACCGCTTCTACCGTATGTTTATGCCCTTAGAAATTGGACGTAGTGCGCAGTGATAGTGCAAACTCACGCAACCTTCACTATCAATGGTCATGTATCTTGATATCTCCATACCATACATCGAGAATGAATATGTTTCTTTCGTACTTGATCAGAGCCAGTGGTTCCAATCGATGGAGCGAAAAAATGTTTCGTCCTTTATGTTGCTGTCACACGAAAATCTCCAATTAAATTGGAAGATTTTCAAGTTGATACGTTGGTCAGAATATGTTTTTCTTCTCTGCTTAAAATGCTTGAAACCCTTCATAAAAATGATATGGAGATGGAATGAACTGTCTTTGAATATCTTCAATTGAATTGGGAGATTTTCAAGTTGAAACGTTGGCCCGAATGTTTTTTCCTTTGTTGAAAATGTTTGGAATCCTCTACAAATACGATACGTAATATAGAATGAAATTGTTTGGACTGAATAATAATTAGAACCTGAAGTTCGAGTAGTAAAAATGAGCTGTGAATAGTTTGATATTTTCAGTGATTATATTCAATTTCTGACGTAGACAGGGACTAACTTTTGGAGAATGAAGAAAACATTTCCGATTGATTGAAAGGATGAACGAGAAATTTGATTTTCTGATTCTGTAAATTATAACAAGAAGGAGATACTAAAATACAGCCAAATGAATACCGATGTAAATGTTTTTCATCGTATAGTTCCTTTTCTATATTTTCACTCTTTATATCGATATGTATCTTTTCATTTTCAAAAAACAATTGTCGAAATGTAACTCAATCGATATTGACGGAAAAAATCGCTCAGAATATCAGTGGCGAACGGTACGGTCATGGGAGAAATGGCGAACGCTCACGACCAGGAGATGTTCAATTCGTGAGATATCGGCATTAAGTAATGACCGCAGCACGATCGCGGTCACTGTAATTTGTTGAACCCGATATCTTGACTCGATTTAACCAGGTAGTAATGAAAAAATAATTTAGTCCGACCGGGACGTGGACGAGCATAATCCTAGCATGAGCGTTGCACGCGGATGCATTAGTTCTGCCGTCACGGCGTTCTGCCTCAATTTCGAACCTGTTGCGGCGGTAATGGCCGCCCATCGCACCACGAGACGCCTGAGGGATATGCGACCTATATACGAGGGAATCAGTGCTAATACGAGATCCGACCGTCTGATCTGGTTTTTAATCGAGAGTGAATATCTGTATGGAATTATTAATCTGAGAATATGTTACAGCCTGACTTTTTTTGGAATATTCTACAGTCGTGAATTTGAAGCAACTCATGAACGGAAATAATATGCGCACCGAGACGTCTTTTTTCAACAATACTCTAAGAATAAGGTTTCGTTTATTATTCAAATTGTTCAGAAAAATGTTGTTGAATTATAAAATACATCCACTAAGATTAAATAACTATTGACCGTAGAAGATAATTTTTCCGATATCTTTAAAAATTTCGTCTAGAATCAACAAACTTCATTAGCGAATCGTATATTACTCTACAAATAAATTTAACATCGTCGTGAAATCACTATAAGGTGTTTCCATAATCATGTAGATCATGTCCCAACCAATTGAATGTTTATTGATGTCAATACCCGAAACAAAGGTTTTTATTTGTATTCAACGTTCCTGGTCTCTATCATATACTAGATTTGGTGATAATGGTTGTTGAATTCTGAACAATTTATAAACAAAATATGTCAGGTCATGATAAGATAATAATATTAGATTATTATTATTATTTTAATTTATCTTGAAAAAGTTGATGATGAATGGGATGGCATAAAAAAGGACGGGACGATATTATCAATATCTCATTTTATGTCGATGAACGTATAATAATACTCCGTTCGAAAAACAATAAGTCAAGTTGAGTTGTTGAAAATTATGGGCGCACGCCTCTGTCCCGTATACCACAGGGGCCTGACGCTAGCCACCCACCAGAGATTTGTTCAATAAATTCATATTTCCGAAGCGAGCCTTTGTGGGAACTGTACTGATTGTGTTGTTGTACTCTCGATACGGAACACGAAATACTCCTGACCTCGCTGATCAGTCCTCGATTCCTGTCGAGACAATGCCTTCATTGTTCCGCGATAACGAGATCTCTTAATACATCTACAGTTATTACAGAAACTTCAACAAACACTTCAGCGGTCGCGATTACCTCTTCGGTTGTCTAACGACCACAATCTCCGTTATGCAATGCGAACCTTCATACGATGTTCGATTTTCAGCTCTTTGATCGACTGTTCTGATATGGTACAAAGGATGATATTCTACGTAATCTTGTTATGACACAAAGGGTTTATTGCCTTCATTATGAGACTCGATCATTAGGCAACTCATCCAAAAAAGTACTAGGGATAGGTAAATAGCTAGTAAGCTTCAAATTAGCGCTTGGTATGTTACTAGAGCTCATACAATGTACGTGTGTATTCAGGAGTGACTATAGCAGTTTCTTCAATCCATTTGACACTATTGTTGGGAGTCTAACATTTGATGTACTCTCAAGTATGCAGTTGATAGGAATATCCAAGAAAAAATGTGTATTTTACTTGTATTCCTCTCTTAGCATCATGTTATCATTGGATCATTAAAAGTATACATGACACTGTTACATTTTTTGTGATATACCAAAAACCTCGGAAATTAGACAAGATCTTATACATATAACGAATGAGGACAAAATATGTTTAATGGAAGATAACTATCAGTACTAACGAGGAATATTACAAAAATGTGTTTCTAGCGATTTTATGAAAATTTTACGGTTGGAAATCGTGACCTGATTATTATTTTTCATTACCAATCCTTCGAAATTTCTGAAGAATGTTGATAGATTTCTTCACTATTCCAGCGATGTCACAAGATATACTATACCGGCATTGGGCAAGTCACAACGTGACAGTCATGTAATCCATCACCGATATCGTGCGATCTGGGATTTCAGTTGTAGAGAATCCCAATCTACGCTAGAGTGTGCGATGGGTAGATATGATGAAATTCCATCGATATCTGATACAGAACAGTCTGAAAGTTTCTGTAATTACCGAAGATGTGGTATTGTGAGCGGCCTGGTCGTGATTTGGAAAGATCGCGATATGTTTCCAGCCATGAACACCACAGCCATGTTTTGTACAGGATGAGAATCTAAAATAATTCACTTAGGTTCAGTTGGATTAGATTGAATCATTCATTGCTAGGCAATTATCAATTTTCAGTTGACGAATTGATTCAATTAATTAATCGTTCTTCTTTCACTAGATGCTTTCTAACGGAATTCTCTTCCACATAGCATATGTCAACCTACTCTGAATTTTTAGATGCTTATCATCAGATGGCATAGATGAGTGAAAAAATCCAATCGAAATTCCAATATGTTACATTATCGCTCCACATACGTGTCAGCAGATATGCAACTAAATACCAGAAGTTACAGTTGAAATAAGACAGTAGCGTTGAAAAATTAAACCTAGTATCATCGAAGGAAGATATATTATCAGTGGCAAAAGCGAATAGCGCTGTAAATCATACAGAATACAAATTGCACACACACATTTGCAGTTGGATATATTCTCGAAACAATAGTCATCCACATTTATTTGACTTACGACCTGTACGGACGTTCGAATTGTTTGGAATTTCAAAGCTACAGCAGAACGATAAAAGCCAACTGCGATAACCAGCGTCATAATTGACTTTAACACCGGCTTTTTATTAACCTATTCATAGTTGTTTACATAGAATAGAGATAAAAATTCAGTTATAGGATATATCAGAAAAGTTGTTTCACTTGCTAGGATTATTACATCATTTTTTATTTGACATTTTGAATCCGAAATGATTTACCAATTGAAAAATTATGGGTTAACATTGTGATTATTCAAGTTGAAGATGGTTTTCTGTTTTGGAACACTTCGAATTGAATATTGACTTTGGTACTTATATAAAGAACACAAATGTTTAGAAGCTGAAAGACAAACTTTCACTCTCTCAATAGGCGTTCTTGAATAAACCAAGTGTATCCATCAGAGGTCATTAAATAGTAACGTGAAAACGTGAATTATGGCTTTATCGAAGTTCTTATAAATGTAACCAACTTCCAGCATGACTTCAAACTCCTTGCGTCAGAAATGTGCATTAATTATTGATACTTTCCACAAACAAAAACAAGTCGAACTTTAGTCATCAACAACTTCACTGTTATATTGAAAACGAACGAATAATAAAAATAACTTTTGGCCTCAATTCAAAATATTTCATAGGTAGTAAACAATTGCAGTGAACTTGAACAAATGAAGAAGAGCATTTATGCGACTAACAATATTCCGTTGTGGAATTCAAAGAGAAAAACTTTTGGGTTTTCTCTTGTTATATTGGTATTTGGGATAGTTATACGACATATCCACTATATCTTTTCCAATTTTTTTCTCTTGTGTGGTCGCTACTGAATAGACCATATTTATGTCAGTCAGTCGACAGTAGATTTTTTTACCCTCTTCGGAGAATCATGAACACTGTTACCTGACTAAAGTAATAAAATCGCAAATAACCCGTCATCAATCACGGAACCTCTGACAAATTTGTCCGTCTCATACAAAGAGACAAATAAAGGGAGTGAAACATAATGTGTCAGTTGTAGTTTACCCCCCGTTGTACATCTGTTTGTTGTATGGATTTTGTGGAGAATGAATAGTAAACTTTCCCTATGGGGCGCAAAACAAGCAATTCCTGAAATTTCTGTCAATAAATATCATTCTATAACTACGTGGGGTCGACCTCCAAGGTGGTGATTAACTCTTGCTGAAAGAATTGGCTACGAGAAGTCTAACATGTGATTCAAGCTGAACAAATATAAGTGTCTGACAGCATGATATACACAATTTTGAATGGCTTCTCATCCCTTTCGAATTCGAGGAAAACTTTCACTCATCTACTCATGAATCCTTCATATTAGTTACAGATGAAATCGATGATTTGATATAAGCGAATGTAGCAGATCCCTATGTCATTGCTGAGGAATTTATCCCCAACATGCCAATGCTGTTGATAAGTTTATGAGAGATAGGGAGGAGAAAAATAAATGACACAGGACACGATGATGGCTCATCTGTGAAGAAAAATTGACAGTTTATGTTCTCATATAATTCATAATAGAAATAGTCTTCAAAAGTTGAGAAATCATTGGCACCTGGCAACAAATTGGAACATCTGGTATCACTACAATCCTGGAAACATACCTTCTATTTAGATGAATGACTCGCATTAGAAAACATCGGTAGTCTTAGTGTTGAAAAACCACCATAATAAATATCCAACAGAAGATAGTTATCGTGACGACAGTTTTTTCCTTCGAACACCTTAACATATCTTAAATGCTAATTAAAATCGAGTTAGACTGTCACTGGAGCTTGTAGTTGTCTAATAATTCAAAAAAGCAGCACTATCGGCAGAATATATCATGAGAATTTCTAAACACAGTTTTAACTAATGAAGGGTTCAGCACTGAATCTTTTGATCTACTATTTTATGAATACTTGAGGATATAAATTGAAAGATATTAGAAAAGATATAAATACAAGAAATTCACTCAGTAATGTGATTAACATAATCGCTGACTTCAAATTAAAAATATGTGGATAGTGCCTCTGAGGTATCGGTTTTTTATTACATGAGAATTGACCCATCCGTTAGGTATAAACAAATTCGATCGAAAATGTGACCCTGGCTATCATTGTTTCAATCAAACCATTTTCATCGATTTATCTAATTGATGAATCAATTAATGAAATGAATGAAGATATGTGATTGAGGAATCCCAATGCTAGAAGATGGATTATTGTATGTGGGACTTCAACTGAATCTTCTTTTACTCACAACACATTCAAATTTTTCAAAAATCAAATTTGAAATTTGTATCTTATGACCACTTTTCACAATTTGATATTTTCTTCCTCACTCTTTTATCCAAGCGAACAATGAAGATAGCTTTGACAACCAAACTATATTTCCCTACAGTCACTACAAAGAGGAAATAATGAGCAACATTCGGAGCCATAATTATTACCATCAAACTGATTCGTTTGCGTAGTAGCAAGAACGCGGCAGCGAAACGAAATGTGGTCATACAAAACAAATTTCCGCTGCTGTAAACCCGGTGCAGTGTCTCTGACAGTAATAGCTCGAGAAGGAAATATACCTCTTTATATTAACCATATATCCCGCCTGCTAGCTGATACATTGCTATTACCTGCACCCGGATAGGATTCGCTCCCGAAACGATTCGGATTCCTTCAAGACGTATGCAGAAATAACTCACGTTATATGTGCCCAATTCAGGGCTCGATACCAGTTTTTCGTAGAATGGCAGCCATTCAATTTCATCGAGATGGGTGCTCATGATATTTTCAACTCAATATTTCACTCACGAGAAGCGTACCAAAGATTTCTTTAGCGAGTGCTTTGTTATTTTCAGATGAAAGAAATGACTGAAGATATGATAGTGACAACCTGTTTGACATTATTCAAAATACAAATAAAAATCATAGATGAGGTATCTCATGATGTGGAGATTTTGTGCGAATTTCAAATGAATTCTTCCAGGCCAAATATTTCGGCGGAAAGCGTTGGTACATCGATTTCTGTTAACAGGATATGGTTACAGTTTCAATCTACATTGGCTATTCGGCTGTTCATTTCTATCGGAATGGTAGCCACTCAAATAAACTTTTCGATTGGATTTTCCTGTAGTGTATCACTCTGCTGATGTCCTTTTCTCTGTTCCTTTTCAGAGATTATTTGGTGTCCTCACATCTCCTGTAAGTTTGTGATGGTTCTTTCAATGTTTCGTCAGTTGTCTCCAATTCTGATTTGAAACATTCATTATATACATGAAACATGAAACACGAGGCAAAATATGTGATTCAAATTTCTACCCACGTTCAAACCTTGTACCATGGTATAAGTGGGTTTTCTATTTTGATATACATCAAACACGACCTCCCAACTGACATTCATGACACATAAATCTGAACTGAAACTCTATAAAATAGTGGGCTACGAGCACGTTGTATTTCAAATGTTTTTTATTTTGCAAGGTATCATGCCTTGACGATTCAAAATACGTGATACACTCTGTGAGAGGAATTTACCGAGACCACTGTTGAATTTTTTCCTTGACGAAGAAGCACCCTATACGTGACATAAAAACAGCAACAAATACCTTCAGCTAAACCACGAACACGCATGCCATCAGCCTTTTCAGGAACACACAATACAAGGAATTTCAACCGTCGCGTATATAGAAGTATTTGGAAGGAAATTGAATCGAAAAAATTTGAAGATGTGAAATCCGTTTTTCATTGTTGATACGGAAATGAAATAAATATTGAAATGATCATGTTTTCATACATACACTGTATAAACAGGGTGTCCCAGAAGTCGACGTCAAACTGGAATCAGGCGGTCAAATAAAATAGAAAAAAAAGTATGACGTCGACTTCTAGACATCCTTTATATTTACATATTGAGTATGTTTGGTATTCAGTTTCCATTTCTATGCATATAATTGAACTTGGAAGTATCATTTGAACGTGAAACTGAAGATACAAAGAAAAATAAATCACTACTACCAAAACAATAACATATGCGAACAGAGTTCCAATTTGGAATTGAGCACCACATTTGGTTTTCAGTTTTCCTTTTTATATACACTTGAAGAGTACGTCTGAACATCGCGATCTCGAACACACATTCGAGTTTTTTGTTAAGTATTAAATTGTAATAGATCAAGGTGTTACACTAAATACGTCCACGTTGAAGCGGTTACGTTTTACTCAATTCGAGGTTGTCGATCTGGCATTTATAAAACAGGTATTAGAAAGTGCAGAAGTGAACGAAACTGCTGAGAATTATAAATGAACAATAAATGGAGTATATATTTCACGATGGGAGGCATGAAGAATTAATTATATTTATATTGAATAACTAATTGAAATGAAAATCCTATAAGCTGCTGTGATGAATCTATTTCAGATAATGTAGAGTTATTTGTGATTACTAATTGGATTGGATTAGATGAGGATTCAGAATAGGATAAGAACATCCTCAACATAAAAATCATACAATCCCGAATATAATTCATAAAAGTTGAAACAATGAAAATGCATATCTGCTTGTCATACCTACTAACGTCGAGTCTCCACTCCGACCTTGTTATTATTTTTCTAAGGTATCAAGCAGAAAATTCGAGTGCATAAAATTCAAGGTAGGTGAAGTACCGTATGAACAAAGAATATCATTGGGAGATTGATGTACGTGGGCTCTCAGAGAGGTGAATTATGATTGATGAAAAGGCTTTGTAATAGAGAACAAAAGTACAGAGACGTTAATAGAGTATAATAATTGATGGATCGTTAACCCTAGATGAACTTAGCATTTGATAGTTATTCAGTGTGAATTCATATGGAAGTATATGCTTAGACGATGGCTAATACTAGAATACTAGTGTTTTTGTTGATCGATTGAGAACAAAAACAGCATCAGAATTCACGTTTTCACAAAGAATAACAAATGACTTGGAACAATTTTAATTCTTACAGATTTTTCGTATTTGAAACTGAATAATTCCAATCTGGATGATGGGTGCTGACAATCCTTATGTTTCTCACATTGATATTATGGACAATCATACAATAATGAAACAGCATGTAGGATATATTATGAACATACAATCGTCCTATATCTTTATATATTTAATTTATATGAAATCATGAAAGTGGTCACCTTCCTCGAGAGATATTAAAACAACCCTGCTTTCGATCTCATTTTTATGTTTTCATATCATCGAAATACTCAGAAAGTGTCATGAAATGATCGCAAAGTACTTTCAATCCCTTCCCATCAAAGCGAGAGAGCCAGAGAACGCTTAATATGATATGTGAGCATGGGATGCTAACAGATGGTGTTAAGCGAACTTATCCTCGAGCAAATGAAATTACAAGGTGCAAGACACAATTACAGTGTTGCTCAAGAGGTTCCGACGCTACCGAAAAGATCGATATCTGAGGGATTGTTTCCTCAACTACACTTACTGGCATAATTAGTATTCTGAGAGATAAAGCCGACCTGGCTATTGAGATGATTTGATCTCTATATGTGTTGGAATCTTTTTTAGGATCTCAGAGGTACGAGATTTCTTGGATGTTTCTTATAGACCGTCTCTATTCCAAAAGAATGCTGAACCATATAAATAGTTCACTCGAAACATATGTTCGATATTATGAAGCCACAAATTCGAGAATGTTTCCAATGTCGTTATGACTACATTTTTCCGTACAATCAAGTGTTTCATAGAACAGCTTCTTTCATCACAGCTCTAGACATAATTTTCTTCATGTCTTCTCTCATAAACATTAAGTTGATAATTCGCGTCATTAGATGTAATATGCGAGATAAAATATGAACATTTCAAAGGTCCAAATATTAAGAGCTCCATGAGTTACTAGTTGCAGAATAGAGCGTATCTTTCTTGCATATATGCCGTGAGAACGTCATTCCCATCAAAGACAAATAACTCCATTTCCCTAACTCCGCTATCAGCTTCAACTGACGGATCCATTCGAGATTCACTTCAAAGAGAAATCCGGCAAATCAGAGGTAAGATGTTTCCTCGAGCCCTCAAAACTTATATCCTCCGGATTATTGTATTATCTTTAGCGATCAGTCCTCCTTCTACCGGTCTATACGACGGAGTTCATGAACCACGACACTCCGGGCGAAAGCTTTCATTTCTTATCTAATTCAGAACTCTGCAAACTCCTACAGATATCTGTGAGTGGAGGGTCCATCAACACCTAGGGAATACTTTGTAAATGAACTAGACGAAGAACAACAACTAATACCTTCAATGTATTTGTGTAGTTTTTTGATCTTTGAATATATGTGATGGAAAATAAGTAGGTGATATATATCATGCACGTTGAAGATGTAAGAATGTAGTCCTTATTCATGAAGAGTTGAAACTTTTCGACACTGAATGAAAAAGGCAATACAATCTACAACTGATTCTTGCATCCAATAAAGTTTATTTGAATTTCGGATGAGATTAGCAATTATATATCTCGATCAGCATGTTGATAACATCATACTTATAATTTTTTATATAATTTTCAGTCAGATGAATCTAAAAATTTCAATACCTATGAATGAAAAAAAATAACATATTTGATAGGCACGATTCAAGTATAGAATTTGAAGTTTGCTAAATAGATTAAGATGCATCACACGAAGAGAGGACCTAAAAACTCCTTCAGACTAAATGAACTTGAAGTTAACTGAAATTCTCATTAAAAGGAAAACGAAATGAATAATCAAGAAAGGACTCGATGAAATAGAAATTCATTCATCTGACGCTATCATTTTTAATGTCGGTATCATCTCGCAGCGTGAAGTCGAATGCTGAATTTTTGAATTGAAGAACATTCCCAGAATTCTGTTTATTAGGTTTTTTGTAGAATAACTGACTATGAAATTTCTACTCACCATGAAACAATCTGGACCTTGCAGACACATGGATTCTCCATTGGGACCTTCAGTTGAAAACTGCAACAAAGACAACCATAACCATTTTGACTTCTCATCGTGAATTCAAAAAACTATGGATGGAAAATACGATACAATGTTTTCAAATCCGGGGGTTTTTGATAATCTTTCATCAAATCCAAAATATTATTCCGGATATTCAATATGCAACTAAGTATTTTATATGAAATTCAGATATAATCAGTTATTTAGTAGTGAATAGAATGTATTGTTTCTATTCAATGTAGAAATACTAGCTGCAGCTTCATGAGAAGCCTGTTGTATCTCGAAAGAAAGAATAATTCTCAAAAGCTTTTGTTTGTGAGCATTATGTGTTACACTAACCATGGCAAGGCGAAATTCCATCCTCTGTTCTAAGCTTTCGTGAGCCAGCTTAAGAACAGGGATTCCCAATTTTAGGTGTAATCACGATTTCTCTCGACGTATATATCTCAACCCATTTAGATTGGTATCCGGATTATCCTTGCCATCCACCTAGCATCACTCTCTCAGTCTTATCCGATTACAACAACATATGAAACTTTAATTATGTATAGGCTTTCTGTGTTCACAGAATTTATGGCATTTTTGAGACAGTAATTATTGCTTTCAAGGCGATAGAATCTATTGTTCGACGTTTCGGAATGTTTAAGCTGCTAGTTTATCGACGACGAATTTGACACTAAGTAATGTGATTAGGAGATGACGTTTATCCTATGATTAGAGCCCACACTTATATTATTCCATTTTCATATTCGACCAGTATAGAAGGATGATACATTTATACCATTCATCAAAATATTTCATTAATAATGAATAATTTTTCAGTCGAAAATAAAGAAGGCCATGGTCGTTCAATAAACATTTTTTTGTGATGAGCATTCTCGATCATTTTCATGAACAATATACTCCAACACAAGTGTGCATTTTGTGCAACAAATTGTAAATTAATTGATATGTAGGAAGAACGAACTCATCTTCCTATTATTTTTTCGCCAAAAAGCAATTCAACGATCAACATTATATTGAATGGCTGCAAGTTATTTTATCGGTGGCATTTCCGAATTGAAGGTACCGAAATTGCATTTTATAATATAAGTTAGAAGTTGTTAAAAATTTGAAACCGATCTGAGGTAAAGAAAAACATACAAAAGTTGACCTCCTACATGGATGATCCTGTAATAATACTATACTTTCCAGAAATGTTTTCCAGAATTAGTATTCTGCCTGGGTACTAGGCGACACCAACATATTTGTTGCTTGTTTCTTCTACAATCTGTATCATGTCGTAAGATTCCAATGTGCACACATATGGAGTTATTCGAATCGACAATTTATTCACTACCATTATCTAGTATTGTACTGTACGAGTCGAGAATGCGTAGATATATCTAGGCACTGCGTAATTGAATAATTTATTTTCCCATTTGAATGATATTTATGGTCGCTTTTTCCAATTTTATGGTACAGGAAATCGTAATTTGCATGCCACTCAGAATGACAATAAAAAATCCGTATGCGCGAATGCCATTCATCCTAATTAAACTATTCACTCTCGCACGCCGCATGGAAAATTGCCTGCGTGCAGCGCCACTAAATTTCAATATTCATTATGAATTGACCAGATGGGACCGATCCAACGGTGCAAAAACATTATTCTGCATTATGTCATTTCGACTGATTACTTTCTGCGGACGCCAAACCATCGAAATGCCAATATCATCGTCAAAACTATGTTGAAACGGGAATGAGATTTAATGATACAAAAATAAGCAGCTTTGAAATGAGTTTCAGTCCAAGTGCAACAAGTGCAATCCAGAAAATCACTCCTCACTAGATCATCGACTTTTTCAATACATATACCTGGTGTTTCAAATTTGATATTCATCAATGGGGTATCGGAATTTATGATAGAGTTTATGCACGAATAGAAGTAATTTTGTACATTTTGAGAAATTTCGAAAATTTTCGGAGATATCTGGAAATCTTGCTGATGAATCATTTTCTCTTTTCTGTTTGTACTAAAATTCTGAATGATTTCTTGGTGATGCTCATTATTTATTTTGAAATGTTTCTATTGTCACTTACTAATAACGAGTTTTAATAGTGTTTGAATGTAATTATATCAAAATTGGAAAAATTGGAATCAAAGTACAACATGATGCTATGAACATTATTGTGTAGTGAAGGAGAGGCGATGTTGAAATGAAATTCATCCTCTGAAATTTGAGGTTGAAAAAATAAAAATAATTATCGTAAATGTCAGTTACGAAAAATTTTTTTGAATCTCGTAATTATAGCAACGGCATACATATATTATCACATAATCATTTCCCTCTCTATTTTTTTTTCATCTTCCGTATCATTCTCTCGCATGGAATAATATAATTAAATAATTGACTCGAATCCAATAATCATTGAAGTTTTCTCAATTTTCAATTCCTTTTTCTTGTCGTTTGAAAAACTAACTATTCTGCAATTTGGTTATGCACTTGTTGAACATGTAGTTATATTATCTATAATTATTCCAATCCATCATCTGTACCAGTCCTACCCACTATCTCTCAAACGGTGGCACAACGACCGTAGAAAACGACCAAGGCGAGAGTCGATCTTGTTTCCTTAGCTGAATTTGATTCGAAAAGTCACGTTTTTGGTGCACCTCCATAATTAAGCGTGTTGCTTTTATAATGACCATTGTTGTTGTCTTTTCTCCCAATGCCCAAGACAAAGAAGCAGATAACGAAGTTCATTACGAGAGGTGTGTATGTGTGTGTAACCAGGCCCATTAAGGCGATGATTGCCCACCAACGCCATCTAAGATGTTCCTCGGTCATGTCATTGTGGTGCAGTCTGTGGGAAGATCGGTTTTTAATTGTTCGTTTAACTATGACTCTGTATCGAAGCCAACTCATTCAGAATCGAGATGAATTCCAATTTTCTTGCTGGTGGTCTGCATTCAATTATATTCCGAGGTGGAGCCAATGACCAAAAATCGAAGCAAAAAAATATTCGAATTATTTTTGAGATGGATATCGTGACAGTTGATTTTGTTAAACTTATCGATATAATTTCAATAATAGAGAACTTGTATGGATAGATCTAATTAATCTAGATGCTAAGATGTTCCTGTACTTTGTTATGATACACCCAGTATATTTTCGAATTGAACCTAAATGAATGATTGAGGCTTATTTACCTTCTCTCAAATTTCTACACAGATTATAATTTTAAGCGATATTGGTTCCCATTAAATTGAATCAATAATAATCAACGATAAAATATGATGGATACCCTGGAATAAATTCCTTGAAAGGTACATATGGCATCGAAACATTATAATCAAAATTTTCAACAACGATTACCTGCCATAATAACTTCATAACTATCTAAACACCGGTTTGAAAAATTGTGGGGACCGACCGAATTCAAAATTGCTAAATTGCCTCAATTCACTTCCCATACCTCGATAAAACGTCCCGTCATTAAAAAATAACGAAATTGTGTTATTTCGTTGGTCATTAGGGCACGCAAGAGGACAGATGAGAATTATAAAACGTTCAACTTGCCCACACAACAAAGTAGACATCCGGTTGAAAAAATCGACAACAATAATCCTCGTATATCACTAAGTAATCCTGTTTCTTTCTCTTGGCTTTCAGACAACTGCGTTGTATTCTGACGGCATTAAAAATGCATTTTCAATGAAAATGAGGTGACTTGAAATTATCCGGTTATTCACGTGGTGAAATAAACTGAACGAGGAATGTCGAAAATTGAAAATCAAATTCTAATACTGCAGCAATAAACATATAAACAGATCATTGCATCATCTTCTACTTCTTGCTAATGTTGGGATAATGTCCTCAAATATTTGAATCGCCTACATGATATTTCTTGTTGCTATCTGAACGGCTGTGAGTAACAGCAACGTGTTCCGTCCAAAATATATGAAAGAATTGCTTCAACAAATTATGGTTTATTTATCCAGCACCATAAAACGTCACCACGTAACGACCAATTCATGCAGAAACGTTGAAATACCATCGAGAAAGATTCAATCTCTCCCATTGGCGTTGATCGTTTTTGTACCAAATGGACAAGAAACATTCTGCCTTGGACACAGGCTTTCTTCAGAATGTGTTTATGTCCAATTGAAGTCGGATTAGCATTCATATTTTCGAGTGCATAATGGCGCGAATAGTTTGGGCGTGTTGAAGTCGTCTTAATGAATTCTGCGACCAGCTGTGAAACATTTTTGTACATGGCGCGTTTGGATGCATAAATTTTGCTCACGATCGCTATAATGTGTAGCGAACCCACTCACCGGCCGTTCTTCAACATCTTTCATTGAAAATGTTTCGCTGTGATGACATCTGTGTCCATGCGATTTGACTCAATAAGAAATGACTTTTTTTATAAACGTGTATACACGAACTATTTGAAGTACGTTAAACCTTCTACGTTTTCGATGAAATGAATCAATTTTCTGTTGAGATCCATAGGACAGTGTTCATTGAAAATTCTACTTCGCACAAGTAATTATAGATGATAAACTCATCCTACTGTAATTCCATGAAATTATACGTAATTGAAGTGAAAGTAATTTCATGCATCTCTAAAAATCAATTCATAACGGTTGATTCAACATTTCTCAAGATCGACTAATTTTCAAGAAATCTATTCAATATTGCAATGCTTTGCTGCTTTCCACACTTGTAATAGAAAATGTTCAACTTCAAAGTCGTTAGATTGATTGCTACTCAAAGAACAATATTAAATGAATAAATTCTTTATTCCGTGATTCGCCAAAAATGAATGGGCTCTACACAATTTGGCAGTTGGCCAAACGATATCCTTTGTGACTAGGTGCTTGGGCGTACGTTGTGAGTCACAGTATGTACCATACCAAATTATATTCCACACGGTCAGTTACCCCTGCACAAAGAATCCTCCTGAGGGTCGTGTATCTACAGGGAAAATTGTTGCGATGTAGTAGAAAGGAAGAGTCAATCTATTTTTCCATTTATTTTTTATGGGTTTTCGTGAATTTTGGTGGACACCGATCCCTCTCCATACAGTCAGCGATACCCGCTTGGGTAGTTTATTTTGTTGAATAAGCTATTTTTCATCGACAAATTGACATTATCTGCCATTGTAGCTTATGATATAATGGACTACAAAGCGCTCTTCTAGAAGTTCCCCTATTTATATACATTGATAGTCGTTTATCGAGTATTTCTACTTTCATTGTAGTTTTTTTATGATCGTGTTTACCCAAGCATTTATCACGAACGAGAGCTGCTGTACTTTATTTCCATTCGTATCCCCTCCTGAAGGGGCAGTTCGATTCCATATCTCATTAACTAGGAGAAATTAGGTTACATCACAACAGGTGAACAGATCACGAACATCTACTGATTTCAATTACAGGCGGTCATTGTTGATTCGATGAATATGAAATATGGAACAAATATTCCACCATTTCCAAACCTTCATTAATGAGTTCATATTCACCTCTGAGGATTCCAATACACGTTGCAGGTTGGAATCCAATCAATTATTAATCACTAACTAGAAATATCTGTAGTATATATCGGTTCATTTAATTACGATTAGCATAAATGAAATCTGAATAACTTGAATTTGTATTCTCAATGAATATTAGAGCAAACTGATTATATGATACTATACTAATCTGTTGGGTGTATAGCTTTCGTAACGTGAGTTTGACATATTCAAATATTCATGGAAGCAGTAAAGTCACTGTGTTAAGTTTAACAAATTCTAGATATACAGGGTGTCCAGGTTGTCGTAGAGAGTTGCGGTGATGAATTTTATGATCAAAGTGGCCAAGAGATAACTCTGGAGATTATATTCATGTTTTCAGATTTACTGCCAGGGGTCGTAATCTTTCACAATAAAATACCAGATGAACTTACCAAATACATCTTGGAGTTGTTTTTTATTGGAGTGATTATTGTCATACACTTTTTGGTGTTTCTATGGGAACGAAGTGGTGAAGGAGTTCTTTCAAATAAACATCTATAGCTCCTTGATGACTCAACAGATTTCAACAAACTTAGTCTCGTTAGAAAAAGCATTGATTGATCTATCGAATCCATTTAATTTGTGATGAGTTTGATCTCGAGTAATGCCACCAGAGGGCATCTAATTATTTATAAGCGATCACAAGAATCCTTCAAGTATCAATCATAATACTATAAACTTCTCTTCACGAAAATGTAGTGAGACAATCTCAATTTGATCTAGTTTTATCTATATTTTCAATAACCTATCTAATGATTGAAAATTTACTCGATTATACTATTATCGTCTCGAAAAAATTTGGTCAGCATTTTGAAGCATAATGAGTGGAACAATTGCAAAGTATGCAATCAGGATTTCCAAATATACTTATTGGATATATTACACGAATCCATAGTACCTTTTTAGAGAAATCAGGCCAAGTCATCAAACGTGTCATCAAAGTGTGAGCCAACTGCTTCTATGAGTATTATTACATGAGTTTCAAGCTCTCACTTCTCTCCCGTCAAAATAATATCCCTCATACCCCTAGTGCTTGCTACTTCTCCCTGCAAACACGATCACGCCATATAAACACTAGCAAAGCGTCAATAAGGCCCTCACGGACGTATTAGTTCGAGACCGATGGATGTTTGGGCATCGCAGATTGTTTACCCATCGCCTACAGCCTAAACGATGTCCTTGCACACCGAGTGGTGGATATTGGATTGGCCAAGCGCCAAAAGTAATTTTGTTGTTGGTACGTGATGTTTGCAGTAACAAAATATGTGTGGACGATCTAATTCTTCGGACTCTTATATCCACATTGAAAAAAAGCGAGATACATGTACAACAATATAAATATTTAGGAACAACACGAGATGAGACAGGAAACCAGAAAACAGAAATAAATGATATAATCAAAAAATCAATCGAACTATATTACGTATTGAATAACTAACGAATAAACAAACAAGAAGTTTGCACAAGAACAAAATAAAATCAAGTTCGGTATTGACACATGGATGTGAATCTGACAGCAAAAATGGAAGGCAGACTGATCGCAACAGAAATTAAATATTCACGCAGAACTGAAGGAGTCACAAGAAAAGACAGATTAAGGAATATACAATTGAGAGAGAAATTAAATATAAATGATATTGTAACATTCATTTAGAGAAGACACTTGGGATATTGGGAACATTTGCAGAGGATGACGAATGAAATACAGGTGAAACTGGTAAATGAAGTAAGGATTCGAACCAAGAGATGAAGAGGAAAGGCGAAGATAACATGGAATGACAAGATTGGTGAATATATACGCAAAATGAGGGAAACCCGCAACACAGTCATCAACACGAGACATAAGGTTGTGGAAAATGCTTATAGAAACACAGAGAAAGTGATAACTCGACATTCATAGGGTATAAGCGCTGAGATATTTTGATTTCACCAAAAATATTTGCACCACCAATACGTCCGAAGACTTTGGGTCGCCTCGATATAACTTTAGATCATTTGAATTCAGTCGATGCAAGGATAAAATAACATTTTTCATCATGATGAGTCTTCCATATTCCAATATGCAAATAATTGATACATTACATTGGAAAAATTGGAAATATCGAATAATTCTATATTTTGGGAAGAATGTGCAAATCGAATTATCATTTCATCAGGACAGGTGAATAATTTAAAAGATTAGTATGATATTGGTCACAAAATTAATAGAATCTCACTCCAATAGTAATTACCTTGTCTATAAATTGCCGATGAAATTACCTCTCAGAAATTTCTACTTAGTCTTTCCGTCGAACTGGAACCCTTGAACAAACAGTTGAATCGATCGGCGAGGAACAAAGCAGGCCGATTTCTCGTTACTCGTCTCAAGTTAAACAATTGTGACGTCTCTACTACGTTATACACCATTTGATTGGATTTATATTGCTCCTCAGAATTGAATACGTCACTCTGCGCCTCTCTCAGGCTCGATTTGCATACAGGAATGTCTTTGGAGAATCACCTGAAATTTCCACAGTTCCAGTCCGGTGACTGGCTATAAATATCTTCGGAAACGAGGTAATTGAATGACTGCAAAATGAATATTTGCATTGGAGCACAAAAAGTTGCATTTACGATCTTCGCCACAATGACTCGATGAATATTGATACTTGGATAGTGATAATTTATCAATTTCACGTTGTAATGTTTCCAGTGTTTATAAACGACCTAGTTGATCGTCTGTCAAAACTCAAGAGTTCCTGAATATTCTCAAATGAGTTGGTGCTAATGCTAGTTAGTATGAGGCCAACTCAAAATTCAAGTACCATACATAACGGTTAAATGATTTCATAAATAGTTGAACTTCTGGTCACTTCAAAGGTGGAAACAGCGAGTGTCCACCAGATAAATTCACCAGTTTTGAAGTTTCTCCTAGAAGCATCAAAAATGTAGAAAAAATTTATCAGAATACTTTGTGTGTGTAAATGAACTTTTTTCGATAGTATATCACAGTTGTTTATTTAGAATGAAGTGATACAAAACGAAGATTCATTTAGAATTCTTGCAAAAAAAATACTACTGGCACAATAGATATTTTTCTTTTTCGTAATTTCTAAATATATAGATGAATAAATGAAGTCAGCAATTTTTTCGCATCGAATTGTGTGTTGTCGAAAAGAGAGTCGTCCATTAGGAATTGTCGAAACGTCCTACTATAAAAGTCCGATAATCGATGGAAGCGAATCCAGTAGGCCGGAAAAATAGATACGGCCCTTCTTTGTTTAGTGTCCTCAGTCTCCTGTAACCAAATTACGTGTGTATCGGATGGGGGTGAAGGTTGTCATGACAACGGCATACTAGGTGTCGCAACATACTTGAAGGTTTCCATTTTACGTTTGAAATATTCCTCCCAAGCTTTGATAATCATGTTAAAAAATTGTTCCGAGAAGAATGTGATATTTTATTATTTTTTTCAGTGAAAGAACCTTTAGGGTGAAAATATTCATGTATTACCAAAAAAGAAAATCATCGATTACTCTGAAAAACTACAATCTCAATCAAGCAGTCATGGTCACTCGTCTTCAAATACATCTTTATCAGAAAAATACATCAAGGTATTGCCCAACAATAACAACATAAACCACAAACCATACGCTCTAGTCGGCCAATTTAGGGTTAGATAATTTGAAAATTAATGGCATTAGATTGCTTTCAGTTGATTTTGATTTTATTCCTATTTTAAACGTTCAAGGAATTGATAAGGGATCACAAGTGGTACTAGTGGGGATAAGAATTTGGAAGATGGTATCGACAATCGCAGAAAAACTTATTTCTTGTAATTGATCGAGAAATGTAGATGCGACAATTGGAACGTTCACACCTCCATGAAATTTTAAGGAAGGTTTACGAAAACTCAGTACTGATTTTGTAGCAGTTGAAGTTTTTGTTCAGTAGAATAGTTTCGAGGTAACTTCAGAGTAGCGCTGCTTCAGTAGCTACCAATGTCCTCTTTGTGGTCATGATTTGCAAATTCTGGGACCGATTCAGAAATGATGGAATTACGAGACGAAATTTGTGCCGAATCACATCGTACCATCTGCTGGTTTGGCCTCATCTGCCCATAAATGGCAACCATAGATCAGTCATTATTATTCCGGTGACAGCTCCAAAGGGCACAATCGGTGATATATTCCCAAATTGATGCAGTGCTTTTTCAATAATGTGTAAACAAAATGAGGGACATTGGCCGGGGGGCGAAATCTAAAATCTCGTTGGGTATATGTTTGCTACACAAAGGGTAATTTCCATCTGGCGCAATGCGCGTTGGTCCTTTGATGATATCCCATATAGTTAACCCGCATAACATCGCAGATACATAAAGTGCTAATGCGTATGTAAAATCCGCGTTATTCTCGTTAAATAACTTATGATCTTTTGATGTTTGAGAGCTTTTGATATTTACAGTTCTCAGTGAAAAGCAAACTTTCAAAGCAACCTGGAAATCATATTTTCATAAATTTGCATTCTTTGTGGAAATGAAAGCTTGTTTGGACTGCCAATTCTGTTTGCATAGTCGAAACAAAGAAACACAAAGAGAAATCATTATTATAATATCAAATGCAATTTTCAGTTAGTACTTGAAAGAAAGTTTCATTTTGTATTTTTCTGGAAATACGACTGAATGAATGAATGAATGAATGATTGAAGATGAAATAATTCAATAAAAAAACAGAACACAATGCGATATATATCTAGTTACTAAAAAATAATTTTTACAAGAAATATAGATGAATTATTTTACTCATGTGAAGTAAGTGCCGACTTTTTTGAAAAAAAAAATTTTTTTTGAGTTCTGGGTAGCTTCGATATAGTTCTGGAGTTCTTCACCAAAAGTTTGAATAGTTCCAGCAACTTATGGACGGAAATTGTGTTTTACGGAATGGGAACCTAAAATCGCTGATAACTGAAAACACATCAACTTTTCGAAAAACTGTTATTACCATATCTCGTAGAAGTCTTCGAACACTACCCAGAACTGCAAAAAGAATCTTTTTTATATCGAAAATTTCAATTCGGAGTTTCGAAACTTTTTCATTACATCAGAACTTTTTTCGAAATGGTCCAAGAACTCTAGAAGTATTCCGAATAGATAGGAAAAAATTATCAGAATTCATATTTTCGAAAAAGACTGCGCTGCATGAAGTTAGCGCCTAAATTTTAATTTTTAGATTTCCGTCCATAATTTGCAAGAAGTCCAGAACTACATATATAGAAATTACACAGAACTCTAAAAAAATATTATTTCCAAAAAATTCGGAGCTAACTTCACAGTTACTATGTAGCAGCCTAACCTTGGTGAAAATCTTGATCAGTGCTCGATTCACTTCACCGAAATTCCATGTGAGGAACCGAATTCTGTGTTGCTTATTCGTCGATACATAAACCTATCCGCGATTGTACTTTGGCTGTCGACTTTACGCAAATTTTTGGTAAAGCTGATATTGTGCCGCACGTTCACGCTAAATTGTGGGGCATTTCGTCGTATCATTAACATTTAATGGGAATTGTGTCGGCCGTACGCGCTACACAAAAGGAACATGTGTTCTCCTTGTTTTGCGCTGGTACCTACAATGTTCAATGCCCCATTCTTCGGATTCGAATGGTCGTACTTATAATCAGCCGGATTTATTGCGACCGTATAGAAGGCCGTTTTGGTCGAGGATTTAGGACCACGTCCAGGACCGGCTCACATATACATATATGTAAATAATATATGCAGATACTTGATTATATGTAGTTTATTGGAGTATGCAGGACTATACGGGAAAATACCATTCTGAATTATGAAGAAACATTCACTCGATGAATTATATATGCAAATATTACCCAAAGAATTGAATAATGACCTATATTCTTTCTAGCATACCAGATGTAACCTGATACAGTGACTGAAAAGTATTGTCTACATAAGCATTTTGCTTTCTATTGCATACATTAGCATATCGATGGTCCCAATTAAGAAAGTCGATAGTTTCATTTTGGCGATTTTCACGTTTTTACATAAATGTATTCGCAAGAATGAGTTCTACAATGTGTATATTAAATTTCTTAAAAATTCTTTATCTTAACACATTTTTCAATGTTAAAATTGTCGACAGTGATCGCGCGTCCGTACAAGATGGCGCGCAAAAAGAAACTTTAAACTGCTCTACTGAAAAGTGGTCATTTTGTAGATACGACTTTCTTAATTGGGACCAGCGATATGTTCTAAATAATTCGACATAGCAGACGATACTTCAAAATTAATCGTATGAAATGCCTCATAATAATCAAATATTGCAAAAGTTCACGTACAATGACGAATATCTTACGTAAATGAAAACAAAAACCCAAAATGGCAGCAGTTCAAAGCACGAATTAAATTCATGATGATTCATGCGATGCGTATATTTGAAACACGTTCGTAACTGGGATTTATATAAAAATTGCGTTATTCAACGTGTATTGATGAATATGTTTCAAGAAGAGTGTGAAGTTTCCAAACATTGCCTGGAAATAATAAAAACTGATTTGTAATAGAATTGTTACGTAACTATTGAAGCTTTTCCTACCGAACCATTGTTCCCACTGTCGACAACTTATTTATGTGTATATAATATATCATTTCTGAGGGATCGAAAAAATCTATATTCTCCCTATATCACATGTATTTTTTGTACCTACTACTACTACTCTAAGTACCTCAGAATCTTAGTTTTTTGAATATTAATAAAATACAGGTATAAATATCATGTGATTTCATTATATAAAATTAAAAATAATGTGAAGGATAGAAAAGTTGCGGGTTGTTTTTGACTAACATAAAAGTGATGAAAGAAATGCAAACAACTTCTTTGTAATATTTGGTGTTTTTCAACAGACCGTTTAGTGAAAAACGGTACTGAAAATTTTGCATAAATCGAAAGAAACTAAATATTCGAATGAATATATGGCAGCAAAGTATTTCTGAGATTACTGGAATTCCAGGAGTTTGGCGTTTCAACAATAATTCATTTGATAATAGGTTCATGTCAAGAAGAGAAAAAAAACACTTGTTTCTGTTCAATATTCAGTAAGTACACTGTGGTTACGCTTCGAACGCTGAATCAACAACCTCAACAATCGCCATGGGAAGTACGCATTTTAAAATAAACAACTAAATATTTGGCCAAAATTGTTTATAGCCACTGATGCAGGCTGAATAAATATTGTTCTACGACCTAACCGAGTTAAGAATCAACAGATAAACAAACATTTTATATAAATTTTAATTTTTGAAACGCCATATATAGGGTGGGAGACTCATAAACTTCTTCTCTTAGAAGATAACAATATGAAATTACTGATTTTTCTCCGATTCTCAATATTCGCTTCAAAATATGTCACAAATATATTTCGAATTACTCTAAAAACAATCACAATATGATCTTGAAGCAAACGATCATGCATTGGAAATTGCCTGCAGCCGAAAAACCATTGACTACATGAATACCAACTGAATTCCAGATATCCTCTGGAGTCCACTGGGCACATAAAAACACGAAGTAACGGTCAATGGCAGTTGGGCATCAGTTCCGAGCGTATATATTTTGTAATGAAAAAAGTCAATATTGGTTGGATGAGACATTTAGGATTCGATTCGTTGATGCTGGTGCTGGAGAAACATCTCCCATGAAAATACAGAAGGTTCGAGTTATTAATCGAGTTTTATACAGGATGTTTGCATATTGACATTCCAGGATGAAATATATTTTTACCAGCTAACAGTGTGAAGGCATGATTTTCTGTCTTCACTTCTAAAGCTTTGCATATATTCATTTCAAACTTATATAAATATTGAACGATCTGTCAGACGAAAACCTTCATTGCACTCACAAAGCATCAATTCATGTATTCACAAAAGGAACAGAAAATGCTATGAAAAATGCCATATGGTTTTGATATCGGTTCAAGATCATAGCTGTGAAATACGTTTCCAACGCATGAATGCATGATATTCGATAAATATTATTTCAATACTTTTGAAGTCGTGAATACATCTGCAACATAAGAAATCAGTCGTCTGGAATCAAAACACTTCGAACAAATATCCCCAAATATTATTTTCTCCTCGAATACATGTTTGCAAAAATTTCACAGATACTCCGATAAAGCTTTCTAGCATATAACGAGTATTGAAAGGAACGTGATTTCTCTGGAGTTTATCAAATATTTCGATTCGATATTAGATATTCACGAGAAATTCTCCAATAAAAATGGAATCACATTCACACCACCACTCCACATTATGGTTTGCTCAACAAGCCATTATATTCGTGATACTCAACCGAAGAACTTTCGTAATTTCATTCGATTCTTCTTTGTTTTTGATCTATCAGAACTTTTTCTAGCTGATTCGAAAATGTATCAAGAAATTGAGTTTTACATCAAAATACTAATATCATATCGATATTTTATGTTGCAAATGCAATGTCTTGTTTCAAATATTGTTTCAAAAATTGAAAACAATTTCGTTTATATTTCGAAACTGATAATCTGCCACTGTCGAAAATAAATATAATAGTACTTGTACATTATTGTGATGATGCGATACTAGAAAATGGTATGAAATATTATAAAGGAAATGAAGTATTTACTATAAGTATTTTTAATTAATTTCATATAATGTATTAACCAATACCAGAAGATTCAACCAAATATATACTGAAGTTTTTATTTATTTCTTGGGAAATATCTCCACATTTGTATGTACATCAACGTCCCGTTAATAAAATTCGAAATAATATTTATACATTGCGGAAGATAACGATTTTTTTCATTGGAAAATCGCATATATATTCGTTGTATAAATACTACAGAGATATCAGTGCCATTGAAGTATCCGGAGTAGACAGGATGTAGGAGAATAGAGTTGTGTGAATAATCATCACTCACAGTATAGCGTTTTCGATAAATATCAATGTGTATACTCTATCAATATTTGCATTAATTTCATTATCATTCCAAGAATAATTTTATCAAGTATATACTATCGTGGCTAGACTTTCATCGGATTACATCTGATGTCTACTATTTTCTCATGGATCCCTGTGCATTTTTCAATAAAACAGCGTTCACCATTATAACTTGATAACTTTGTTGATTTGATATAATTTAAAAATTAAACAATTCATCCATTTTCAACATGAACAACTTGTTTCTTATATTTCTTATGATTGAATCAGAAAATATTGTCAACTTACTGAAACAAGCTTTCAGAATAGCCCCATTATCGGTCAGAATTGTAGCTATAGTGGGGCTATAATTGTGGAGGTGATACTCTAATATCATCATAACAAAACGGAGAGTAACAATAATCGTATCACCAAATTGGAATTGGACATCATTACTTTGAACTGTTTATCTGCGAAACCTAACCACGATGTCAGTTTCCCAGTGTTCAGCCGTATTTTATCCGGTGTATTCTTTCGGGTCTTATCGTATCGTTAACTTTAACGATCTCTTTTCCGAGTCATTTGCAAGAGGCACCTTCTCTTTGGTGTGCGTTCGAGACACGTTCAGTGTTCCTTTTCTGCTGTTGAATGTTCTCTAATGCGTTTTGTATGTTGGAACATTCATGGGATATCGTGGGATATGCTACCAACAAAACTTCAGTGCTTTACTTACAGAAATACAGAGGGTTTATAAACTACTGTTTCTAAATTGAATGAGCATGTAAACACGAGTAATGCTGGAAATATATGAGTATGCAAATTTAAATTAAGAGCCGTCCGCTTCTTTATTTACTAGGATAGTCGATAACCCAGTTCAGTGCAGAAAAATAATATGCTGAAGATCGCACAAATGATCAATACAATGTTAGAATTCTTACCACTTCCGTAGAGAGTTGTTTGTGAATTATCGTTGGATTTTCAGCTCACCTGTAACAAATAGAATAATTAAAATCATAATCAAATCTTTATGACTCTAGTATTATCATCCTATAAAACACTATTTCACTACTACATTGATTGTGCTCATGACTCCTGCACGTTATGCATCGAAATATAATGAGGGAGTTTCCAATATTGAGATTTTATCTTTTCCATAAAATATATGAAAAATTATTACACACGTATTTTTTCTTTTTTTTTGTGCGATCGAATTTGACTCCAGAATTTCGTTTTGAAAAACTAGTTTTGGCTCCTCCACCATTCTGATGACGTACCAAGTGAAAAACCGGGTTCACAAAGGAACAAATTGAGATTTTGCGTGCGGAAGTACAGTGTTGCCCTGCTTCAAATTTATTCTAAATATTCGGATAAACTGACCATAATATCTTGGTAAAATATGTCGCGGATTTTGCATACCAAATCATGGATTTTTTACCTTTCGTGATATAATATCATGTATGTTTCGTGATATAATATCATATATGTCTTATGAAATACATAACATGCGAAAATATATGAATGCGATATAATTTTGTGTTTGAATTTTCGGAACAGCTTTCAATTCATTTTAATGAAAATAGAAAGGTAGATCTGGCAATTGCGCAAATGCATTCGTAGATTTCGTCCGCGATTATCCGGATTACACCATAACATAACACGTTGACTCTAAACTCACCAAGTACGTCACATTTTCCCGCCTCAAAATTTATAAATTGGTTTATTTTGAAAATAGAATGAAGTTGAATGATTTGTATTGTCATTCTAGAAAGTAGAGATATCAAACTAAATAGTTGAGTAATTATTTGATGAGAATTCGTCATAAGGAAACTTCCTCATTGAATTATTCAATGAATACGGTATTCGGAAGAATAGATCTCAGGTATAGGCAAAATAACATGAAAACCATTTATATCGCCTAATCATGAGAGACGCAAGAGGGTATTCCTCTTTTACTGCTATCCCACCGATTCATAAACTGAGTAAATATACGAGAATAATTGCATAAGAAACACACTTTGATTGAAAATATAGATTGGTGCAATCTGCATCTGTACCACTCTCTACGATTCGTCTCACTCCGTTTCCATTGAACGGGTGTACGCTCTGTGGTAGTATCTATTGAGATTCTTGGCCGTTAACAAAGCTGCCCTCTGTCGCGCCAACAAAAGCTACCTGACTGCAGAAATCCATAATTTACGGCTTAGCAGAGAGCAGAGCATAGCTGTCTAGCGTCCGTCAGCGGAGTTCTAGCACCATTCAGATGTCCCAACATTATCAGCTATCCGACGATCGTCTTGGCATTGTTCTGAATAAACTGCTCTCGTTGGTCTTATAGAGATAAATTGCCGTCTTGATCACGGCCAATACGATAAATCTGTGAGCGAGCGACTGCTGCTGGGACCAGATTAAATTCCAAGCGATTTGGAAGAGAGGTTAATTAGCAAGGTATATGTGAGTTGGAATGAGATGTGTTACGGCCGAGAGTTATACATTGTTCGACGTCCAGCCGATCAATTTCAGTTATTTTCAATACAGATTTGTTCAAGTTTTTCATGAAATTCGGCTTGATACATTGTGTAATTCGAAAGACAAACAAACTGCGAAACGATAAGGTTGTTTAAACAGTTGGAGGAAATAATTTTTGCTAGATCGTAATATTCCTTGAACTCGAAGTACGCATCAAAACATGGTTATATGAGACTACAATATCTCGTAAAAGATTAATTTCGTCTTAGTTCTTTTCAAGACAAATGCGACAACGAAAATTGTTATTCTGTTCAGTCAAACACTGAGTCGATCATTTCATTAGATTTACACACTATATACCATTGCTATAGAAATTATTTATGAATGAATTCGAGCATATAACACTTCGAAAAGTTTGAGGTTGATGTAGTGTTCGATATTATATGGTAATGTTTAAATCTCGATCGCAATCCTATCACCTAATAGTGTTTCATCAAATCACACTTGAGACCTTCGAACTTATCAGACATGCTGATGATAAAAAAGTAAAATTTTATAGGCAATCGGTTGAAATTAGTGAAAGTGTGGACATTTAAGATTCTGTCTAGGAATGTTTTGAACGATTCTTTATTATTGCTTTATAGGTGCCATTACGTTATAAAATTAATAACTCTCAATTAACTCATCGTTAATAGAAAATGGTATATACATATATCAATCGAATAATGTTTATTTCAAAATGATGAACCTACATACTGTCATAAACGTAGAGATCATAAATATTCATACGAGAGAAAATATTTGATTGGTGTAAAGAATACTTTTGAAATTAATGAGTTCGAATTAGAAGTGTAAATTCATCAGCTTGAAATTTCAATTATGGCTCGTATTTTAGAAAAGGCTCATTAAAAATGTGAGTCGAGTGGATAGAGGAGGTTGAACCAAAGTTATATTACTAACCACAATCCATATTTAATATTTAACTAAACAGTGAGGTATTACTCACTGACAACAGTTATGATAATTTTTGAATGAATTATACCTTGAATTTATTGGTGGGTAATTATTTCAATCAAACTTCAGTTTTTATTTGCGTTTTGATTTCACTATTATTCTACACATCGGTATTTATACTGTTACTTCATCTGTTATCTCCAATTATCATATTCATCTCGACTCCATACGTTCAAATATCATGTCTACTAGAATATAATGTTTCAAGATGTAATTTATGTCGTGAACCGCCAATAATTGTATATTTATGACCATTTATTTTTTGAGAAAGAATTAATACTTCATATTTTCATTCCGTGTGGTCCTCACTCCACAGCACACTCGAATGATTTACCTCTACTGCTATATAATCCGCATAGACACCAGTTAATTGGTTTTCAGTCATATCCTGCATGCAGTATTCATCTTCGAACTGTCCATGACTTTCAGTTTTGAATTCATATTATACGTGTGGTTTTCTCTATATCACAGAAGTAAATAACGTTTCATTCGGGCCATTTCATGAATTTGATTTGATTTCAGATACCAACATATCGTCTAATTAACATTAAATATAATGGTAGGAAAACAAATTAAGGGGAACTATTTTCACTAGTCCAATACATTTCAGGAATTACTGTCGATAAATACTTTTCGATACCAGGACCCGGAATTGGTGGTTACAAAATAAAATAAATGAACCTAATCATAATATACGGCAAAAAATAGTCCATTTCTGAACAAAGTTACTATTTATTTTGTACATATTTTCATGATGATGAATTTCACGATATGAATTGAAAATGTATCTGGAAAATAACGAGCACTGCCTTTCTTATTTTGATACCTTGATGTCCGAAACAATGAAACAGGATTCGCTTTATATTCTCCTGCAGTCTCGAAAAAATTGCAGATATATTTTTATGATGAGCGAATTTTTGCTGAATGGAATTAAGTCGAAGAGAATTTGCATCCAGAGCACTGAATATATTATTTATGTTCCTTTATTCTCCAAACTGAAATCCACGAAATATTGAATTTTTTAAAATGACGCTAATTTGGGTACATTGGATATTTTGTCCAGTTTTATGAAATATTTATACTTCAGTTTCACTGTGAGCTTGGAATTAGCCATTCCTGGTATATTTTATTTATATTTTTTTATCATTTCATGTAGAAACAGTGTTATGCTGGACATTTATAACCACCAATGGAGTTGTTTCAATATATCTGAGACAGAGAGACAAATATGGATAATTTAAACTAGATGATGTGCTTGACAGAATTATTAGTTGAATGAAATATGTCTGAAGCTAATGAGCTATTTAGTTAAACTCAAAATAAACATTCCACAATTCTTTCCCATTCATTATACTTTCAGCTCTTTTATACAATCTCGTTAGCGGCAGTCACACAATAACAATTATTTATAAGAAAGGAAGTAAACATATGCATCATCACTTTATAGCCTGTATTAGTTTATGGCTGCCATAAAAAACAAGCAACAATCTAACGCCATCAAATTGAAATTGTTCGAGCACAGACTGAGGCCATATGTCTTGTGGCGCTATTCGAACATAAACAAGGAGTGAAATTGCATCAAAAGTTCACACAAGGTGTTTGAGAATAGCTAGCCTGCAACGAGGTATTTTGGGAATAAATTTATGAACGTGCGAGGAAGTATTTCATTCGAAACTATTTCAGACGTCAATTAAGCTTGCCGAGTATGGAGAATCGAATAAATCATCAAATGATAGCTGAAATATCAAGATTATTGAAAAATCCAGTAACAGAATAAAATGGTGGATAATCATTACGGATTCCCCTGAAAAGAAATACGAGAAAACTTTTTCGTTTTCAAAGAAAAACATGTGAGAAGATGGACACAGTTATACAGCAAGCATGTACGATCGTGTTCTCTTTTTATTGGCACCCGGCAACTTCTCAGCACAAATCAGCTAGCATAAATCTCCATTCTTTTTATTTCGTTTCTTTGTATTTATAGCTGCTCTTCTGTTTCTAACCGTACTCTTTTCGCAAAATAAATCCGAGCCAACGAGGAGAACGTCAATGAATCTCGTTTCAATTTGTAATGCCAACTTGGAAGTGCCGAATACATAAAGTTCGGATTAACAATGAGTAGATGCTATGTGGGTCGTCTGATTCATTTGTCTTGCCAATTAAGATACACCCAAGCAGAAGAAGTCCGAGATTGTTGTACAGTTGTTGGTTTACGGAACGCCCTGAGCGAATGTGCGCATAGGAAGGAGAGGAAAATGCAACGTTTTGGTCTGATGAACATATTTTTCGAGCTTTTTCTTGAATGACATTATTTGTTGGATGTTCGTCCAGGAATAAGAAACGCAAACGTTGTGAAATTAAACGTTTTTAATTCATTGTTCATACGCTACTAGCCAGCGGAGTTATAAGGAGGAATGACAGTTGTGAAATATTCCAAAATACTGTACTGTTCCAGTATCTTGAAATTTGGAATATGCATGCCATATTGTTAGGAAAGAGACATTCCTTGTTGAAGAAATTCCAATTATCTCCGATTCCTCACGTGATTCGTGTTAAAGCAATTGATAATTACAGTAAATTAGACATTTACTTATATGAAATGTGATATAACGCATTCCGACTAATAAATTTGATGTGCATAATCATCAGAAGACAATGAAACTCATTATGACAAATAATAAACATGTAAGTTATTGAACGTTCAGATTTTTTCTGATGGTGATTGAGAATTTAATTGTTGATTCTACGAGTACATTATCGATCATTTGTTCCAAATGCCATCGTAACCTGCAGGTTCATCATTTGAAAGTTCATCATTCATTTAAAAGTTCAGATACTATTTTAATATTTTTGGAATCAACTACATCCGCTTCTCCTATTGATTGAAATTGTTGACATACGATCAAATGTATCATTATGATTATCTAGATTAGTTCAAAGTCTATACTTATGAAGAATAATGTAGTAATGCCATGGAACACCTTCCCAAAGTTCTGGAAGGAAGAGATACTTCTCACCTGGCTACGTATTGATCACATATCAACATGTATCCAATGGCGAATTACCAGAATCATGTATAGCTAGTAATGTGCAACTGTCTGTTGAGCATTTTCTGAGAGAGTGTCTTGTGTTTGAAATTGAAATACTGTCCTATAAAATTGGCAATAAACTGAAATGATTCTTAAGAGAAAATTGAAACACTGCAAATATTGTGCTCTACCTTAAAGCCATCAAACTATTAGGAAAAATTGCTATGGATGTTGCTCATAACAATGGTGATTTTTCTTTCTTTGAAAAAAAGAGAAAATATTTTCTTTAGTATCATATGCCAATGTGAGTCTCAATCTTCGGTCTCGTATTTTCGAGATATTTTTCATGGTCGACCCCAACAGTTCCAGTCCACCACATCACGTGGCCCAAATGCGGATTCACTGCTGTGCCGAGTGAATGACAATAAATACGAACATTAAGTGGATAAATTGCATTTGAAAAAGTTCAGACCTCCCTCAGGCTACGTATTAATGATGGAATCGATATGATTGATTCAAGCCAGAGAAGCTGCTATTAATTTCATTCATGAAAAGGAGAGAGATAGATTATTACCTTCGTTACTGGTATACAGCTATAAACAGTGTATTTTTATATCTAACAAGGAACAATTTATCTTCTTTTTTATATTTCCACATTCGAGTTCAATCATTCAGTTGAAGAATGCAGTGAATCTGTAATGATTTCTCTAGTCTTGATTGAAGTAACTGGTTGCTTGATGCATTCCTCCGAACAAAGTGGAATTTTGCAAGAACTATTGACTCAACTTGAAATTATATCACAGTCTTCAGATGACCATATGAAGTCAGCATTTGACGTATTCGAAAGCTATTTTCTACGTCTAGAAATCACATCTCTGGGATATTATTTGATTCATCTCACGTTTTTCCACAAAACAATTCAAATCAAAAGCAATGCATGAATTACATCATCAATTATTTAATTGCCGAAGATATAGTTATCATAATTTGAAGCTCAAAACAGAATATAAAAATTATATACGTTGTTCAGTCTTGAGTTTGAAATTGACTATTCATCTTTGGTCACTACATGCACTCCATCAAAATATCTTGAGTCGGATACACAGCATGAACTACGCTTTGCATGTGATCGCCATCATCCCATCAATGTCACGTACGCTGTTATTTCAGACGCATACATGTCAATTAACGTGATGCGCATGTACATTAGAAGTCTATTATACGCAGAAACATCAAGTTGACCAATCCCTTCGGATTTTGTAGACGACATTCGGAAAGATCCATGAAAGTTATAGGTTATTCGAGGTCTACAACTCTCATTGAAAATAGTTGAGCAATTACGAAAGATGTCAATTTATATAATTGAAAATGAAAATTTTGTAACAACACTTGGCATACTAGACCTATTTTATTCTATTTCGTGTTAAGCTAATAGTTCACAACATATATCAAAACAATTTTTTTATGAAAAAAAAACTATTATTCTCAAATCTACACTCAAGCTGTCTAGTTTAGACCAGGTGCTGCGGCTGCGCAGTGATTATGCTATTTATTACAGACACTTGACAGGTTATTTCGTTCGCAGGGTTAATTAGATTTATGATGCATTCTGTTTTGTTGGTTTAAATGATTCTGGATGGGTGTGGTAATATGCCGGCCGACTGACAGACCGTCAACGTGCGGCTATCGCGATGTTCGTATGTTCGTGCACCGGTAGAACGACCGAGAGGCATGACGAATCAGCGAGTCTGACAAGGACGACGTTTTATACCTGTTGATCGAGTTTCCACAGGCCAAGGTTCCGATATACAAAACATCATCCGGAATTCTCGGTACATTATAATAAATCGCCCTTTTCTTAGTTTTCGTCTCCAATGAGTAATTTACTGCTGAATGTAATCCTTGATCTCATTTTCAACCCTCTTCCTGCTAATGTTGGTAACAGATGGACTGATTTTCTCGTTGAAGTATCAACCGTTGTAGATGAAAAAGTTCTTGATTTTCTGGAAGATCCCAGCGATACACAAACTCGAGGACTAAACAAAGTAGAAACACAACTGAATCACATTGTAACTGTACGCTATGAAACATTCACTTGTTTGACGACATATTTGTTTGTTCCGCAGCGCCTCCTGGTAGTTGAAATTGCCAATTCTTCAATAGTGTGATCTTTCGCGTATTCAACTCACTTCACGATATTAAGCTGACGATCAACTCAAAGAATCAGAAAATATATCTCAATCCATTAGGCCTCCACGTCGATAGAGACAGAAATCCCTTGACGTCAGACAGCGTCCTGGTGAGTACGAATCGCGCCAATAATTCCATCGAAGTGGTTTTGCTAACATCTCGGCATGCACGCCAGTATATAGAACACGACCATAGGTTAGATACGACGTGGTGTAGCGAGTGATAAATTAGACGTAGGCTGCGGTCAGATGCGGGTAACGAGTTTGTCATTCGCAGAGATGCCATCTAGCCGTCTCCACCTGTCTTCCATTTTTGTTATGTCGCTGCTGTTGACTGTGCGATTTTTGGACCCCTTCCAAGGCATACCAGCATTTCATAGGTTTCGATCACGATGACGATGGTGGAGATATTCGATATCAGATGGATATAGGGAGATCGATACTAAGGGTACGATGCATGGTTGACTCGAATTACTTTACAGCCAATCAGAGCCATGGTGACAGACCCTTCCCAAGATTGTATTTTTTTTTTATTCACCGAGCTTATTCTATGGAAATATGGAAAAGTATGTTTCTCGTTTGTAGAGTGTTGAGAATAATGGTTTCTCATCCATGATTTCCATTTGCAGAAACAATCTTTGATAGCAATTGCTCTCATGGATTATTTTCAGTCTCAGTACGATATTCGAAATCCTCTACTGAAAAATATTGGAATATGAGGCATACAAGGAATATAAACATTGCACCTCATTTTATTCTACATATTGTCATCATTTCAGTTGGGAATTGATTTAATTTTATATATAACTATTTTTCGTAACACTATTCGTGTGCACCGACAAGTGGTGCTTGTTTGGCTTCGCTTTCTCATTCATACTTCCATAAAACCATAACATAGAACCGCAAATAGCATTTAATTACGAGAAGATTCTCAAGCAGCTCATACTCGTCAATGGTCGAGATACAAAAACAAGATTGCTAAATTATCAAGCATTATCCGCCCGAGTTCATCATGTAATTTGATTAGTCTAATTATTTAATAACTCACTCAATTTCGCTAGCGCTGCTCAGTAAACTCAACGAGTCATTCTCACTTGGAATTAATGCACTTTCAATTCCGAACCTTTCCTCCTATCGCCCTAATCTCTCTGCAGCCATTAAAATAAACGCAAAGTAGGAGCTTTTGGAACACGTTATCCTTGACGCACTCAAACGTCTAATCTAGAAAGATATTAGGTGACTGTTGCATTTATATATTGTAGTATATAAACGCTGTGGAGAGTGAAATTGCATGGTGATTCGATTTTATCATTCCCTTCTAAGGACATGGCCCTTCCTAACGAACATGAAAGTTTATTTTTATTAGAGAAAACTTGGTAAAAAGTCACCAAGTTTCAAGAATCAGAATATGAATACTTGAAATTTATAAACAGATCTAAGTGGCGATTAAGGAATCCAACAAAACATTGCCATTGTGTTTTTTTAGAAGAATTGATTAATTTGTTTATTCTGCTGTAGGAGCAAAACGCCTGAAACATTTTCGTTGAAGCAGTGAAAAAAGAAAGAACAAGGTCAGTTCTGGGAGAGGCTGTTCAAGATGAAAGTGGTTGTTTCATTAGTATTGGTTGGATCAATGTTAAATGCTTGAAATAATTCATTTTTCATTTCAGTGGATGGCCTAAGATCTCAGTTGCAATTAAATGATATATTTTGAATGGTTCAGTTCTCCACTCCGTGAAAATACGGGAGCGACTAAATTAAGGCAACAATTTCCATATCAAGCGACAGAAATTGTGCCAGAATTAACCCACTCAAAGGGCCTTCGCAAATGAATGGACTGAAGACTTTCGCGAATTCAACTCTGTTTATTAAATTCACTTCCCGAGCAATGTACTATTCATGTCCATATTTTTAATGAAGGAAAATGGGAGGAGAATCAGAGAATGCCCCAGATGATTGACGACAAGGGAATTTACAATGAATCTGAACTTAATTCACTAAAAGACCGAGCAGTT
The DNA here is from genome assembly GCA_037013635.1 of Plagiodera versicolora. Lineage (NCBI taxonomy): Eukaryota > Metazoa > Arthropoda > Insecta > Coleoptera > Chrysomelidae > Plagiodera > Plagiodera versicolora. Next base: position 12,994,149 of record CM072978.1, on the reverse strand, counting down.
AAGAGATGCATCATCTACTAAATCTAGAGATCAAAGAAGCGGATTTTACATTACAAAGCTGAATGGTAATTGAGAACGATAGACAAAACTAAAATGATTCCAACAGCTCATGATTATTGTATTGTCCAAAATCAAAGTGATTGTATTCTTCACTGTATCCGATGTATTCATCGGAAAACATGTCATTAAATACACTGCATAGGAGGAATTATTCCTTCCCAAGAAACAGTTACCATTTTCAGATTCAGTTTGCATCATTGACTACATCTCGAAAAGAACCAATTCAATACGTATCAGATCAAGAATCATAAACTTTTCCGATTTTGACTGCATAATAATGCCTTCATATAACATCTGAGCGAAGTTACTTCCAATATAATGATCATTATTCATGGAATGGTAAACATTCAGAATATCCATTTTATACCAAGAGACATACATTATGAAGGAAATATTATATCTGAGGGAGTCAAGTTAGCGATAGCGAATATTTGGTAATGGTGGAGTAATTGCTCTAGACGCATTATCGTTACGGAAAACATTTCCTCTTCGTAACAGCAAGTTTCTGTTTTCCACGTTGATAATGTGGAGTTTCGAGTTTAATACATTCTGACCTGGAGCTCATCTGAAACTAAAACTGAAACACTAGAATTACCCATTCCAGGTTCACCAGGCAATATAGTCGAAAGCAAGCAGCAACATTCTGAAAGCATTTCTAGTAGGTGAAGACAAGTCATTGCTTCACCAATAAAAACTCAGAATTATGATAGAAATACTGAAATTGATCACGATAATGATGTTCCTAGATAATTCCAATTGTCTACGTAATGCGTTTTCTTTCAATAGGATATGAATCTTCTTATATATTTAGTTTCTGTGATGATCCACCATAAGATCATATATGGATGCATGATACACATAATACTTTTTTCATAACATAAACAGCGACTCGAGATGTTATTCAGAATAATTTCAACATTTATGGTGTGCACGTAACAAGAATATGAAATAGAAATACGGCCACGACTTGATCGTGTCTTTTTCTCTTTTCTTTTCCCATGAACCTTCCGAAACATGAGAACTAGCCACTCATAGAAATCTAAAAGTATAATGAATATAAGTATGGATAATCAACGATACAAATTCCAAATAGGTATATAATTACTCGATTCTTGAGAATATCGTTTGTTCGGGTACGGTAAATATTCAGAACACTACATAGGTATTTATCATGAAGTTTGGTTTTACCCTTTGGAATTAATTCTCGATTGACGATTATTCGAAACCATATAATATGTAATATCTTCACATCTCATAGCGTGTACTCAGGAGGTGGGTACATACAAGGTGGATTATTATAATTCTATTCGAATCGAGCTCCCAACCCATCACAACATGCGTGCCCGGATTATCAAATTGTAATTTCTATGATAGGCCTGTCAGTCAATTTGTCTTAGGAACACCTCCTAATCATGAGTTCTACCTAAAAGGCTTCATTAGGGTCAATCAAAATCGAGCCTCTATTATGAAGAAGCTGTTTAATGCGAGCTAAACTCAACGAGATATTCGTGTTTAACAAAGTGTCAAAATTGGCGGATTACACATCGGAAATATACGTTCATCGAATCGTTGAGAACTATCAATTTCATCAGGTCATATTATTAAATTAACATATTTTCGGAAGATCGATGTTCTGTTCGTGCCAAATATTCGAGTTGATGAAATTATAAACGTTGATAATCTCAGGTTGATGTGATACCTGCAATATACTGCGTTTCATAATATTCTGAAACAAAACCCATCATTACCACGTAGAGTTCAGATCGATTTCATTAATGATGAGTTTCGACATTGCAGATGGAAAATAACGATCCGTTATTATTATTTGAACCACTTTTTCGCATCAGAGATTTACTGTGATAATTGGACGATGTCACAAGAAACCATTTCTCTGTCATTCAGCGAATCTTTCACTCCTCTTGAACTCCTTTTGGTAAAAGCTAATGGTTGTGATATTAAGCTTCCCAAGTTACCCCATCCTCAGTGACTGAGAAGGTAGATAAAATTCAATTACCTCATTAAGTTCGTAAACGAATCTCACGAATCGAAGAAATATCACTAACTCCCTGAAGGGGTCTTCTGAAGGTACTGTATTCTTAGCATAGCTGATAATATGAGTTGAATTCTAACAGAAAATTGATGAAATTGTTTGCTGAACATGAGGTGGAAACTTGGGTTCGAACGTTTGTGCAAGTTCCTTGTTTCATTTAATAAGTTCGTGCCATAATTAAATTTTAATCTTTATTTGAACCACAGAAGTCAGTCGTTTATACAAATTCATGCTCGAACTCCGTTGTTTGGTAACAATGATTATGGAAATAATTCTAGAAATACGGCAACAACTTCGTTAGCAACATACACGGTAAGGAATGTTCAACTTGACGATGCCAGCTATTTCATGCCCTAATACTATTCGTAATAATTCGGTTAACTCGGAGGAGTATGTGATTGCGAGAATTTCATGATTTTTTAGATCATTATCATTTCATCAGACCATAGTTTATATGTACAGATCCAAGGATTTATTCGGCCACTTTCATTCATATTTCAAATACATCATTTGATTAATTCACACATAAATTTGCCATACTCGCAGATGAAACCACAATTTTCTGGTATAAGTCAATTCTGATGAATAAAAAAATAGTGTGCTATCACTGGATATAAATGAACAAACTCCTCATGTGAAACAGATACGAATTTTCGAAATTATTTCTCCTTTTGTCGAATTCATTGCATTATGTTTCATAGGTAAAATCTTGGGTTCTGCTATCTTAGCCTTCAAGGCTCCCCTTCTAGCATATCACCGAAATGTTTGTCTTTCGTTTTCCTCAATTCTTAAGGCTAATGTCTAGTGACAAGAATCATGTACCCTTCGAATTATATTTTTTTCAACAGGATCGTACCAAATGAGGATTGACCAACAATTGGATCGAACATTAATTCTTTCTTATAATTCAAATATAAACAAGAATGAATATTTCCTAACTTTACGTCTATGACTAGCGTAGACCTATCCACCAAATCCCGACCAGTCCGGTGTCCGGTCAGGAACAATAGTGCATCGGCGGCCGCCACAAAAAAAAACCGTTTGAATCGCCGACTTTTTGCAAACCATAATTTTTTTAGAGTTCTGAGTAGTTTTGATATAGTTGTGAAGTGAAATTTCCAATAGTTCCAGCAAATCATAAACTGAAATCGCCATCTTTTTCGGAATGAGTTCTTATTGTTTTTTTCTGTCTATTTAGGATGGTTAATATAGCAGAACCCATGAATTGAGTGATTCTGCTAGCTCAATGGAGGTTTATGATCTTCATATCCAATAAAATAGATATTGATAATACGACGAGATTTTTTTCAATTTGATACCAATATTTTGACAAATGATATAAAATACGTATCTGACTAGCCAAAAAGAATGTTGGATGAAATCCTCAAAATGCATACAGCATAGCGAGAGAGACATAGAGTAATTTTCAATATATATTCAAATTTTGATCCCCTCTGATTCACCCCCCAACGAACTGCATTTCTGTGCACGGAATACAAAGATCAGTCAAAAGCACTTCAATTCATATCAAAGGCACGCCCTCCTGGAATGCCTCTACTAGAAAATATTCCAAACGGTCGTTATCGAGAAGGTCTAGTGCTCAGAATAGTTTGATAGAAGGGTGAGCATCATCAGTAGGGATGCAGTACACAACGGATATTTCCATATTTTCTTAAAATATGCCAGAGTACAATTTTTTAGAACTGTCAAATTTGGAACTGTTTCAGTCTACACATGGTACCGCATTTTTTATGATTCTTCAGGTTTTTCCATGTATTCAAATGTGCTCTACCTTGTCCAACAAGATTAATATTGAATTCCTATCCATAATAACAGATATATTTTCATTGTGCAGAAATATCTTTCGGTATCAAATACATGTATGAACATATTTCAGCAGTCAAGATTTCGAAATTAATATCCAGTTGAATTTATTACAGAAGTACATAGAAATTGATTACATATCCACCGATAAATAATTAAAAATTGGTTATGATTTGAAATTCAACAAATTGATGTAAATGTAAATATTTCAACCTCTTCAAAGTTTGGTTTTTCAACTAACTCCCCATAGTCTAACTTGTGCGGGGTGAAGGGGTGATAGTAGATACCATTCGAAATTCCGGACACTCAAGGAGACAACATCATTCAATTAAGTTATATTTACTGAGAATCATTTTTCGAAATCAGTTCAATGTTCAAAAATGTCCAAAATTCAAGTTCACTCTCGGGTAAATGTCCCATCCAAAAATACCACTGAATATTCCGTGAAGTAGAACGTGTACAAAAAGTTATATTGGAATGAAAAATCTCAACAACCCTATTCAATACATCTACTAATTGACTTGGGCATATTTTCCGCTACAAGATATAACACTAAACAAAAACTTAATTGAAACTTGCAGGTGAAGATAATCGATGCGTAACGCATTATTCGAACCGTTTTTTATCGGGGTCCAGTGGAGGATCACCAAAAAACCCTGGAGGTAGTCAAGTGAATATTTCATTATTTTTATAAAAACTGTACCCAAACTTGAAACTCACTAACACCTGTCCAATGATATTTCATTTCCACAGACTTGTATTATAATCAAAAATTTTACTGATTATTAACGGTAATAAAAAATTGCTCCTGGATATTATTCAGCGAATTCTCGAAATTCCTACTACAAAAGTCATTACTCTCATAGTCCATAGATCTCTGGAAGGAAGTCATGACAGCTTGTCAGTTTCACTTTAGCCGCTCGTCTTTTTTCATCGGTTTTTAAAAAAAAAATTTTGTATTATTCAGATATATACGAATATATAGAATTCAAATAATTGATTTACATGATGTTGATTGATTTTTCATCAATTTTAAGTATAACCAAAATAATTGCTGCCAATAGAATGACCAGCCTGAAGATAATTCAACGGCCAATTAGATATTTTTTGTATAACAAAAGTTTGAAAATATGTCACACTTCTTTCCCATAAATAAACATATCATTATAGGTCACATTAATTGCATAAAACTGAATATAGTTTGGTAGTTCCAACATATTATTCACTTTTTTTTTTTCGTTTTCGCGAATGTTTTCTTTTTTGAATTTTCAAATGAAAATCGCTGTATAATAACAATCCTCATTCTGATGAAACTTATATCCTACAAGTTATGACTAGTTCAAAAATAAATTGTTGTCCAACAACAAATCCACATATAATATTCAAGGTCTACACCACTGCACGGCTGAGACTCATTGGGTGATTTATTTCGGGACTATTCCAATTTAGGTATCTCGATGCACATTTTCCGATGGTACCTCAAAATTGGATTCATTTTTTTTGTGCGGTTCCATAGAAATTGACTTAATCGTCTGGCATGTCCTAATCGACTCGCCTTTGGCATGACTCGAACGAGCACGTCGGAAAGATTCAGGTAAAAACTTCACGGTAAACTACACAAAGTTCATTAGAAAAGATGAAAGAAGATGAGCTTTCTCATCTTCTACCTTAATTGCCATTTTTTTCAAGTATTCAGAGTTCAATGATTCCGCCGTTGTTTTCGCAATCATTACCAACAAAAAATTAACTGAGGATTTGAGCATGAACAATTTATAGCATTGCGAGGTTAATTGAGATGAAAGAAGCACCAATATCAGATCTGATCATGGAGATTTTGCTAGTTTTGATGTCATTAGGTGAATAACGAAATTTCTGCCGGTAAGGTTTTTTCAATTGAATATTACTTGATATGAATTTCAGAAGAATGTAACGGTGTTACTCCTATCGAAAAAATTGTGCATTTTCAAGCTTTGTCATAAAATAATCACAAAAACCTCAATGATATACAGGGTTGAAGCTGTGAGAGTGAAAAAAAGCTTCCTTGAATCAAAAAATAATATTTTACACTTTTTTCCAAATCTGAAAAATTTCAGAAAAAACTTTCAATTGACTCACCCTGTATAGTATAAATTAGGAAAATCTAGCCAGTGACCATCATGAAACACGAGAACGAACTATCGTAACATTTCAACTTGATCAAATGTCCATGAGTATACTTCAATATTCAACAAATAATGGTTCTTGTTCATTAATGGGTTGAGTTGGGTTTACTCAACAAACAAACGATTCATTGCTTCAAATATTTGTTTCCCAGCGGTCATCTTTGTTCATATTTCAGTTTATTTTATCAGTTGACCGCCTCGCTAATAATGGTAATTTTTGCATCATTTGCATGACAATGCGTGTGCTGGTTACCAATCGCATAAATTATTCCTTACACTGTTGGAGATATGCGGTGAAATCTGATACATTTTATTGCAAATTATTTTTGTTCCGTGTGACAATTGAAAAGGATTATTTTCCTTGATCATCGATTTTTCACAGACCCTTGCATTTCTTCTCAGTATATTCAATCGTCATATGATAATATACACCTACAAAAGGATATCATATTTCTGAATATCTCAATATGAACTCTGAAGTGTGATAGAGCTGACGATAATTTTATCCACAACTACAAATTATTTACCGTAATTTCAGATCAGGTTGAGCTCGGACATGATGAATTTATTTTTCAACTTAAAAATGAACGTATAGTTGAAACATAAATCAATATGTCGGTCTCAATATATTACAGAACAATTTTATAGCACCAGACCTCCCGCAATTTATAAAGACGCTCGTTTGTTGCGGATAGAAAACGTCGAAATTATATTCAATTTGTAGAGCGACCATTACGAACATAAATCAAGTGTGCATGTGCAGATGATGCGAACACCATAATCAGGACATCCTATGATATAATTCCAAATTTATCTCGTCTATAATAAACTAAAAGGTCTAATAATGCAATCAGATGGCGAGCAAGCGATGACGAATAAGGATGGAGGGTCGGACAGGTAGACCGGATTTCAAATAGAATTTGAAAGCGATTATGGCGTACCCTCAGGCGAACTCGAAGAAGGTTTACGATCAGTGGATCAAAAATAATAAGACAGAAAAGAGGTCTGATGTTATCTGTGCACTACCTGTCTGCTCGATTGAAATAGCAATCGATGATAATTTCTGAGATACGTGAGATGCTGATGATAGTGTTGGGTATATTTTTTCCACTTTCGTTGAATTCCTGAAGAAAGCGTGGTACACCCGACATATTCTTCATCACTTTCAATCGATACAGATGCATTGGTTTCAGATTAGTTTGTCTTTATTGATTTTACAACTATAGCTGCATGTATGAATACCTTAATGAATAAAACAAGTTGAGGAAAATACCATTGAGTAATATCAGGAATACAAAATAAGTACACCAGAAATAGGATGCTATAATGTGAGAGGAATAGTTCGGATAACTTTCTGCATTCCATATACAGCTAGGCAATATGTCAAGCATTTCCAGTATGTGCGGCATCACAGTGTGTTCAGTATCGTCGAAAATAACCCTCGTCTTGTTTGTTAAAATTCTCTACAATATCCCAATTCAGAAATAATGAAACATCCATGATATGGTTTTCCTATTGTATTATTATTTCCTAGTATTAGGACTGAATTCTATGAAATATATACAGCCATGACTCGATGTTCTGAAATCAATTCAGTATTCATTATTTCAACAACCTCATGCTATCAAATTGAAATACAAAGGAGGCAACGTACGGTAATGTCAAATAATATAACATATAAAATTGAGAATGTATTGATTGAGTTAACAGGATACAGGGTGTATATTTTCACCCGTGATATTTTCGCTCCCAACACTATTTTCATGAATAACGGATGTCACCTAAATAATAATAACGTTATATCACAGTATCGAATATCCAGACTAGAATACATGTATATTGTGTATTGAAATTCAGACTGACTCGAAATTAACCAACTTCTCGAATTCGATGTGTATGTGAACGTGCAGAGCATTTACTTTGATGTTCCGTGCACAATTTCTTCATATCTTATCATAGACATAACCACGATCATATACGTAGGTCTGGAAACTCGTATGGTGGGGGGTGGCCCAAAAATTGAGGAAATTTTTGTGGTTCTCATGTTTCGCCACCTGCAGCGCTGTCAGTTGTCAGCCAATCACAAATCAGATCCGATCAGATTTTTGAAAGTAGGAATGATTCAAGAGAATTTTGCGAGATGTAATATTTTTGTCATTGATTTTATTTACCATTCAAGTCCTAACCGTTTGTTTCGTTGACAAAGATTAATCACGTGATTATACCCCTAAATCCTCCTAGCGGATAGTTATGGCAACTTTTTCTCCAAAAATGGTGCCACCCCCCCTACTCAAAAATGCCGTAGATACCAGACCTATGTATATGACCGTGGACATATCTGAACTTTGGATTTCATTAAAGAAAAGATATATCAAAAAATAGCGACATCAAATCACCAGCGATGAATAAAATCAAGCGTAAAATATAGGAGACGTCGTGGAGGTGATAACATCTTTATGAGTTAGTATTTTCGATTGATTGGTCACACTGTTCTCGTCGATTCTTGCCATAAAATGCGATATAAAATCCAAATCAGATTCTCTTGGCACTATGAGATTGTCATCCTCTATGATCAATTAAGATGATAACCGCATGTGATGAAACTCGTAGCCACTAAAGAACTGATCAGAAAATAATGATTATGTTGCAGAATCGTTAAAATAATCTTTGCTTTCACTACTCAATTCCGCAACGGTACAATTTTATACCTAAGGTAATTGGCAAAAAGTTCGAAATTAATCATTATCAATGTACGATCAGTGCAGAGATCCAATTCATGATGCGAGCAATAATTTTAATACTTTCGAATCAACTCCCGGACATGTGTCTGGGTTGATCAAAACACGAAAGAGTATTTGTTTTCGAATCACGACAATATTCTTGTTGCAAGTTCACCGTTTTCATTTGCAATACCGTTTGGTTCATTGAATATTCTTCATAGAATTTTATATTATTACTCATAACCATGATAGTCATTTCGAATTTGACATATAAGTAAATCAATAGTCTGATTGTTTCAAGTCATAACCGAGCGCATTATTAATACCTAATGGTAGTGCATCAGAATATTTTGAAAGTACCAACAGTTTCTTAGAATTTTTGCATTTATTTGCACCACACTGGATTTTATTTTTTTTTCATTGTGCAAAATTTGTCTTTTCGAATTCGATATGATTTCCTTCATTATATTTCAATACAGTTGGTACTTCGTTAATAACTATGACTGAATGTTTATTATTTTGGAATCGTCAGGATTTTATGGAAATTACCTGAAATAACTTCCAAAGTATCCATTCTGACTTTTGATCTTGTTCAAGTTGCCTCACATGAGATTGATTCTGCATTATGCAGTTCATCAATGTATAGAAAAACTAAAAGAAACATCTGTGTATCTGACTATATCAAAATATTGCATACTTTAACGCTCAGAAACGTAAATACGCCATTCTGCTTACCTTTTCAAGACAAGTAGCCCGACATTCGGCAACCCTTAGGGGACTCCCTACATCCTGCTCACATCCAACGAGAATGTTCCAACAAGAACTAAGCACGGCGAGACAAACCAGAGTCCTTTTAAAAATTGCCATTGCGATAACAAAAATCAACAGAAATATCCACACTGGAAGCCACACATGCACAGAACACAAAAAGCGCACAAAACAAAAACTAATGCGAATCCGGTGATCCAGTAATATCGGAGCAGCGCGTGAGCTCGAAAGTGAGGTTATGTATCATCAAATGCGCTACTCTCTGACTGAACGTTCCGAAACGAACTGAAGAGCCGCCGTTCGCAGCGCAAGCATCAGTCGCGTCTCCAGAAGAGCTGCGATGGTGGGGGTGTCGTTTTGGCTCGAGCTTTTCCGCCTCTTCTTCGCGAAGGGGTTGTATTCGGGCACAATGCCTCGGAGACTACCCCACCGACGGTACCCGTGGTGGTATTTGCAGATTAGCCGGAAGGTTCAAAGACTCTCGAAAACTCGGGAGGCGTGGTGAAACAAATGACGAAACAATTCATAACCTGATGCGGCTTCGCTTCAACAAAAAAATGCCCTCATATTGGCTGGATTGGGGTGATGGATGGATGGCTTCCATGTTTGAGTTGAGAGATGATGGGGCTAATGAGTACGCAGGCAAAAAGCGGATGAGGAGTTATTCAGTTCGAGTTATGAGTTCAAATGATTAGGCTTACACTATAAAATATCAAGATTTTCATTTCCTCGTTATTGTCAGAATATGAATAATTCATTGTGAAACAAAACATTGAAATCTCATTATTTTTTTAACCATTGCGGTGAGTTTTCCCATGTTTTAATACAGAAAATGTAATGCTTTCCGAATGTGTAATACCTAATCCCAGAAAAATCTTAAATAGTTATTGCAGCTGATAATTTTAAATAGCTCTACAAAGAAAATTGTCATGACTCATTACTTCGATTCTTGATAGAAAAAATAACGGTGAATTTCCATTAGCTAGGATGAATTAGTTCACAAAAATAAAACGAAATTATTGAATTAATTGGTCAAATCCTGTCCGATGAGAATTCATTCGTGAAGAATGAAATATAATTTTTTTGGATGATTGTATATTTCGAACTTTAAAATGTCCTGATTTCTCATTTACTTACACATTTTTAATTGAATTGACAAATGTTATTCGTTATTTTTGAATCTTTATACCCTAATAATGAATAGGCATTATGCTTCTGATTTTTCTGATTTCAAGTCATCTATCATTGATTTTCTTTGAATACTGAGTTTAATATTGATGACGATGAAGAAAAAATCTTTATATCTCCAATTGTGAATTGATCAGTATATTTTATTACAAATACCCATCACACTGTTCATCGACGGTTTCGAACAAAATCACAATATTTATCTGTTAATTCGTATATAATTATTATGAATTATTGTTGTACTGAATCGAAGTAAGTTTTAAATTTAAATATCCTGGTTAGACATATTATTTCCAGTTCCTTTTAAGATATTTAATCAGCCTATATTTATCCACTAATAGATCGATAGATAGCTACGAAAAAAAGTTGATAATATTCACCAAAACATTATCAGATGAATTCATCAATCACAAAGAATCAACTGAAAACCGCATCTTTGATTTCACACTTTCACACTCTCAATTTGTTGAGTTGAATGTCAAAATAATTGGAGCGAAATTGTTAATACGTATATACGCATTACAGAAATTTTCTGAAATATCAATATTCATATATAATTCCCATCGCGAAGGAACTTTGGGAGATATATTAGATTTAATATCGAAGAAAGCGCCTTTCCATTTCGACAGGTTCCAGAACTCCATTTTATCAGATATTCGGTGGGAATAATAGAATAGGAAGGACATAACGAATAGAATGAAATCATTTCAACATGAAATCGATTTTTTTAGGGGAATACAAATAAAATTCTCAATATATGAAACTATTTGGAATCAAGTTTGCAACAGTACCGAAATTAATCATTTAAAAACTTTTGATGTGTAATTAAGTTGGTAAGCGAAATTCTGGGGAATTATATCACGGCTTACATTCCAAAGTAAGTCAATAACTAATTCAGAATTGAAATGTCTCATTCCAAAATGTTTAATACGAAATAGAAATTGTAACGATTGAGGTTATCGTTCATTTCTGGGGAATTATATCACGGATTACATTCCAAAGTAAGTCAATAACTAATTCAGAATTGAAATGTCTCATTCCAGAATGTTTAATACGAAATAGAAATTGTAACGATTGAGGTTATCGTTCATTTTGTTTTCTATAGAATTATTACTTCCCACTCTCAATAGTCAATTAGTTTCATCAAATATCAGCGTTTTCCTCAATCGATGAAGAATCTCATATGTATGAAGCTTAACATGGTGTAACTCCCGAGATGTTAATGGTCAAAAGAAAAAATACATTTTCTCAAATATGTTATAGTTTCATCAGGAACAGATAATAGTCATCGGGTATTTCTATCGATAATGAGATCGTATGTGGTGTGCAAACAATGAACTAGTTTGAGTACTAAATTTTGAGAATTCTATGAATTGCGAATATATTTTTTTCTTGGAAGCTACTAGATAGACCAATATTATTGCTCCATATATATTAATCATCTGTATTTTGAGATTCATTGAAAAAAAAATTTAAAATCAATGATCAGGCTCAAATTTCAACTGATTACTGATATCTTATTATTCATCAATCAAGAGGAACCTCATATGTGAAGCTCTGATGCATTTTGAAACATCCAGTATACTCGATTTACATAACTATCGAAATAATTACTCGATGCATTTAATAAGATTCAAAAATACTCCAATAAATATTCAATGAACATCCGAGAAAATTTCTTGATGAGATGTATTCGCTGCAAACTCATTTTCATGGCCGTTATTCGTCAATGATAGTGTATCATCAATATTTTTCTAAGAAAGAGCATGTTGAAGATTTATGTCTGTCACGTGCTCATAATTTTATGCTTTATTTATTCTGGCATATTTATTGGCTCCGCTATTAAATTGATGACAGTCACTTTAATTATGAATAATAAAATGTGCATATTGCGATGATGATGAAGCAGCTCATTTTGATAGAGAAAACCTTGTGGTCGACAATATTAAAATTATGAGAAATTTAATGTTTGCGATTCTATTATTATCGAATCACAATGCAGAATATGTCTAGATAATGATAAACGATAATGACTAGGGGCTGATATCAAGATGTGTAATTCCAAAATTCATTCATTGATCTTATAAACAAGAATATTTTTCCTATTATCATACTGATATTATTTAGACTATTTAGTGTGTCATAAATCTCAGCGAGGTAAAATTGCCATTTCATGAAAATATCTATACCAGAATGGAATTCCATCATCAAAATAATTTCGGACAATAGTATTCATTAAGTTCAACAAATTTCGTCATAGCCTTATTATGATTTCAAAAACAGATAGTGACATAAAAAGAAGTCGTCTCTTCTTAGTAGAACTTGACATATTGACAATTCTTGTGCTTTATGTCATTCAAAATGGTCAAAGACTAGCACTCATTGGTGTGTCCACAGATTTTCAGCCACGAATTTTAGAGGAAATATGTGGCTGTGACAATGCTATATGCTCAAATTTTGTTTAGCAAATGAAAATTAATTTTCCAAAAAACTGTGTGGGTGACATCTCTGAGATCATTTTCATGGCCGCACAGTCACAAATTTTTAGTCCTGATGCTTATTAATTTGTGTACCAGTCACAGATTTGAAATTTCCCCCACCTTAGAATCTGCGACTGAAAATGTGTGGATAACTACACCAATAAGTACTCAATAGTCTTCATAGTGGAATGAACTATGGAGAAGAAATGAGCATCTCATGTGGTCACAATCGTTTCATGTTTATTTCGTTACAAGAACTGGAAAATTGCTCTAGGAAACATTATTCTGTGTGTTTCTGTTTTTCTTACATGAATGTGATAGAATGAATAAAAAAAGTATGAAGCCTTCAAGCGCATTGAGACGCCTCTGAATTCCAATTTGCATATTCATCAGAGTTATTAGTCTATTTACAGTTACTTCGGATTATACTATGCAAACTAACAACATTCTGTAGTGATTTGCCAATCCTGTGAAATAATCTCCGATTTACTAATTACTTATATAGGATCTAATCTTGAATACCTAATTGCTGTCATTTCAAACGATTCAGAGGCTTCTTTATGCAAAAAAGACAGTTTCGCTGGAATCGAACTCAGTCATTGATAACTCTCAGGAATTGAATTGCATGCGAAACCGGTCAAAGGAATTTGCAATCTAATTTCCATAAGATTCAGTCGACACTGTCTCATCAGAAATATATTTTGGTATCAACAATGAACTTGTAGTGATACAATGATCATCACCAAGGGGAACCCAGGAAATAGCACTTTCATCCATAGTTTTTGTATTATTCAATAATTTTTTTGAGATTGTCAACCAACTTCTCATAAGGCGAGAATTGTGCGGGGCGAAGAAGAGTGGATCCTAAAATCTAGATCTGAATCCGAATCACTCCATCATATTTATTTACTTTTGTTGATATAATTCACTTATATTTATATTGCTTGTAGACTGATATTGTATAACGAGGATATCCGTTATTATAGTATAGAGAATGTATCCAAGATTCAATTCATGAAGATTATTGTCAAAGATGGTGAATTCAAGATAATCCTGATAGTCCATAGTCATTGTTTGGTTGAAAATTGATTCTGTTTCGATTCATCCTGAAAGCAAGTCGTGAAATATGAAACATTCGCACTCTCATAACTGACATGTTTCACAAGATGGAAACCCTGTAACATTGATCTACCATCCACAAGTGAGACAGCTTGCTGATAATAAATACATTCGAGATATTTGAATATCTTGAAACCTTTCGAAACACTCGAGAATATGAAATATCGAGAGCATTAATGTAGGAATTCTGAAGAAGTTCGTTCGTCCATTGCGAAAACAAAAAGTGGTACGACAGTTCCATCGAGTAATTTGTGTTTTTCAGCAGATCTAAAAGCCAGCAGCCTGATAAATAATCCGTTTAAGTATTCGCCCCGTCGTCATGGCAATAAGTAAACTTGACAGACCAGATATTCGCGTTTTTATTCTCGTCCGAAATAAAATTGTCCTCCTGTGGCATTGAATCCATCACCCGCTTGTGCTTTGGAACAGGAGCACCACATTCTAGTCCGACTGCGTGTCCACTTTGCATGTAGATAAGATAGCAGCAGACATAAAATGATATCCATTCGAATGGGCAGGCCGGTACATGACTATATTATTCGAATGCACAACCGGAATAGCTTTTATTCATAATTAGCTTCTACTTTCCACGTGGAAAGGTGATTAACAGAACCGGAGCACGCAAAATATGTCTCCAAACGATTAGAGGCGCCAATGGGCTATACGGCTTGATAATCTGTTTCAGCCGAATATTTCTTAGTATCATCGAAAACTACTAGCTCCTCATAAGTTATTGCATTATTGAACTTGATCAGTATTATAATTTGAACGTTTGCATTCCATAAATCAACAATTACCTTTCTGATTGAAGTAATCAATATAATTCTGAAACCTCGTGCCTGAATTTGGTTAAATATTTTTTTTACTCTTTCGGAATTTTTACAAATCTGAATCTGAAATTTCAAGTTACACGACCATTTGAAAACTTATAGCACAAATGCTCTAACATCTACTCTTGTCACCCTCAATGTTTTCTACCACTATTCAATCGCAGCATCTTATTTTGATTTCATTTGTTCACAAAAATAAGTGAAACATTATTTCATGCTCATGCTGATAGTGTCAAATCGATTCATCACTCCATATTTCATATCACAACAATGTTTCAAAATGGGCGATAGCACGATTTTTTTTTTGTTACATGTAGGATTCTAGAAATATGCATGATCAACGCCGTGGAATATACAAAAAAATATATAGTTGATATTTGTTACATGGTTTTGAACATCCTGAATAACTAAATTAAAGAACAATTTGACGACTGATCACTACCTCATAATTGTGGCAGATTTCAAAATATACTCTGGAATTCAGTGATTCTGATAAAAGCAAATTGATTTCAGACAAAATTGCATCTAGATGCATTCTTTCAGGGCTATATATATCAGAAATTTGGAATCTCTCGATAGAGCTTCCTTCTCAATTTCAGGTTATATTTATTTTTCTTCATGTTATTGAGAGAAAAAATTTCTCAAACATCCATTGGTCAGTAGGAAAACCCTGTATGTTCCAATTAACACTACAATAACGTCGTCACAAAGAATATAATCAATTTCGTCCTATGCCGTCTCTGTTTACTCACCTTAATCAGCTGTATAGCTCGTGAAGATCGATGTTCTCAATTTCATTTCGGCAATCAATTCCATGCATTTATTCAAAAATTCGCTTTAATTACATTCTCGAACAACCTCTTCGGTAATTATGACATCCTCATTACCAACGAATATTTTCTGTGCTTAATCA
The DNA here is from genome assembly GCA_037013635.1 of Plagiodera versicolora. Taxonomy (NCBI): domain Eukaryota; kingdom Metazoa; phylum Arthropoda; class Insecta; order Coleoptera; family Chrysomelidae; genus Plagiodera; species Plagiodera versicolora. The sequence goes on along the minus strand of CM072978.1, from coordinate 12,978,035 downwards.
CTGAGCGTCATTGCCATATACGAATATAGAATGATGGTTTGATATCACTTGATTGCTCGGAAACCATTAATAAACTCTTGCCTTGATGAAGTGATATCTACAATTTGCTGTGCGATTAGTATTAACGTTTCAAGACTACATTTGTGTAGATTAATCCTAGATATATGGTCTAAGAGTATTTTATGTTGACCAGGCTGTACAAACTAACTGTTGTCATAGCATGTGAAACATATTTGATATGACACGAAATATTCAATTTCTTTTCGAAGAACTTAGATGACATTCACAATGATATTGAGTTCACACTCCCAAAATGTACAGGGTGATTCGCCTAACTGATTCATTTGGGGTTTGTGGAGAAGTAATAGATATATCGGCTTGAAATTCAAGCACAACAGCTCAATGTGATCTATTTTCCTAAAATATTTTCAAGCATATACTTTCGGTGAAACTGGAAATGATTTCAACTATGGTTTTTCAAACGTTATACTCTGTTCAGAAATTCAAATTGTACCTAGAATTTTGGATCTGTTGCATTTTGAATCGCTCCCCTATCTAATCTACAACTTTCATGTTAGAAAGTTCTATGTCCGTATACATATCATTGAAAAAGTATTCTATCAGGTGCCTCAACAGTGTTCTGAAATATTCAACAGGGTGTTCGATATTTTAGTTTACTTTTTGAAAACTTCAAATGCAATTAACTTCCCTATTTCAAACGAAAACATGATAGAATTCTTACAGTTTTTGAAGCGAAATTTATTTCGGATAAGGAATCATGTCACATACATAATGTCGATACTGTACCGAGATGTGAATAAACCTTATATATTATATTGTATTATGTATTATTATGTTATATGTATTATTGTATTATTGTATTATTATGTTATATTATAATTATATTATATTATTAGGTGTACAACTTTGCTTCCGCCGTTTTGCAATAGATGGCTGTAGCGGTAAGTGGTAGTCGAAATAAATAGATCGTAGATGTCATACAATAAGCTTAGGCATTTGTAAACATAACGCCATCAAAATATTAGTCGATTTGTGTCTGCATCATAAAGTCATTCTCGATTAAACATGTCAGCTTACGAGCCAAATTCTCGTCATTTGCGGGAGGTTTTAATTTTCTGCTTTAATATGAAGAAATCTGCGGCTGAGGCTCATCGAATGCTCTCAAATATCTATGGTGAGGCCGCTATTAGTGAAAGAACGTGCCGAGAGTGGTTTCAACGCTTCAAGAACGGTGATTTTGACGTCGAAGACCGGCAAGGCGGTGGAAGAGAGAAGGTTTTCGAAGATGCAGAATTGGAGGCATTACTTGATCAAGACTCGTGTCAAACGCAACAAGAATTGGCAGTATCATTGGGAGTGACGCAACAAGCCATTTCAAAACGCCTGAAAATCATGGGAATGATTCAGAAACAAGGAAATTGGGTGCCGTACGAGTTGAAGCCGAGAGATGTTGAACGGCGTTTGTTTGCTTGTGAACAGCTGCTTGCAAGGCAAAGACGGAAAGGATTTCTGCATCGCATTGTAACTGGGGACGAAAAATGGGTTCATTACGATAATCCCAAGCGCAGAAAATCATGGGGATATCCCGGCCATGCTTCCACGTCGACGGCCAAACCGAATATTCACGGTTCCAAGGTCATGCTCTGTATTTGGTGGGACCAGCTCGGCGTAGTGCATTATGAGTTGTTAAAACCGACTGAAACAATCACAGGCAATCGTTATCGAACGCAATTAATGCGTTTGAGCCGAGCATTGAAAGACAAACGGCCGCAATACAATGAGAGACATGATAAAGTGATTTTACAGCACGACAATGCTCGACCCCATGTTGCGAAAGTGGTCAAGACATACTTGGAAACGTTGAAATGGGAAGTCCTACCCCACCCGCCGTATTCTCCAGACGTTGCTCCCTCGGACTATCACTTGTTTCGATCAATGGCACACGGCCTGGCTGACCAGCACTTCCGGTCTTATGAAGAAGTAAAAAATTGGATCGATTCGTGGATCGCTTCAAAAGATGACCAGTTTTTTCAACGCGGGATTCGTACGCTGCCCGAAAGATGGGAGAAAGTAGTGGCCAGCGATGGACAATACTTTGAATCATAAATGTATAACCAGTTTTTTACAATAAAGCCTCGAATTTCGGAAAAAAACGGCGGAAGCAAAGTTGTACACCTATGTATTATTATTATATTATCGATTCATATGAGCATACCATAATGCTAAAATAGATATTTACAGAGATATCAACAAAAATGTGGAAATACACTCATTCTTTTTATGTATATATTAACAAGTGTGCTTTGGATGGTTCGAAATTTTATATTTGTCGAATAATTTGAACATTCAGAAAGGATGTAGTATGAATGAATAAAATAAAATGAATAGAAACTCGGTATCTGAGTTAAAACTTGTTTCGAGAAAATATAACACGAATAACTTCTTGTAATGAACCCAAAGATGTAATTGAACATCTTCGATATAACATACCACAATATGTATTGAATAACATATAAGAATATAACATGAAGAAATAGAAACATTGATACGATAGCTTGATGTGATGAATGTGGAGAAGTTGTTATATATATCGAAAGGAAGACGTATGGTGCCTCTCGAGTTTGTATATCCTTGTATATCCTTGCTATCCATCGTTATCTATACTCTTCAAATCATCAGGGACTACATTGCATAATTTCGGCATGAAAATCTATTCACGAAACAGGTAGCAGCTACAGCTCGATGTGTTCTATTTCTCTAAAATATTTTCAATAAGCTGTGTCGGGGCCCATGGGCGAATCAGATATTGAAATCTCTTTCAGCTATACTAGGTCACAGTACTCACAAATTGCAATAACATATCAAACATTTTGAAGCTTTAGTTTTCCATCAACTAATGAGATTACAACACTAGAAAAGTTGTTGAGTTTGTTGATATTATGTACTAGAATTAGCTGATTGATACGCATTCGTCCGCATCTCCTACGTGTTCATAAATTCGTCATGCAATCTACATAATTACCTCAAATCGAATTCAAAACTATCATAGATACGTGTTTGGAATTCCGAAAAGATATCCTACAATTAATTCAGATAATAGCAATGAATATAGGATGCCACAATTTGTTTCAGATATTACGTTCAAACATTGAAGTGTGAAGATGAAAAATTAATATTCATAAAGGTATGCATTTACTAATACGTAGCTACTAGTATTGAGAAATTGAGTAGATACCAATTGAAAAGGAATGTCTATTAAATGTCATACTCGCAGGCACGTTGCTCGTATTTGCATATCTCCCATGTCGAAGTCATTTGTCCCATCAGTCTTTACGGCCATTAGCCTATGACACTGTCAGTAATCGATTCCACTGAATCAGTCGGGAAAACTTCTTCGACTCACCTTTTTTATGATTAGAAGTTCCCGACGAGGAATTTCGCATGAATTGGTAGTTGGCTACTTTTTCATTTGTTGACGACTCCTTTGAAATCGATCGATCTTCTCCATTCCACTTCAACTTTTATATGATGGTTTATCAATAATAGTTGGTAGACTTGATGACGTTGCTGAAAAAAGAGCTGAATATATGCATCAACTAAATCTTGTAGTTCGTATGAACTAGTTTTTGTCTAAAAGCGACATATGGAGACACAACTCCAAAACGGTTAATAAAAAAAATATCCTCGAAATGGAGTTCAATGTTTCCTTTTTCCAAAATTTATACTTTCTACATAATTTTCGTTGATTTAAGTCAAACCGAGTTACAAGAGCCTTTAGTCCCAAAAACTTGAACTGGTACCACTGGGAGCATGATTCGTATATTTTGTTACCAAGTTATGAATTCCGCTTGTCTCGATATATTTTTGAGTCTGAAATGGAAATATAATGAAAAACAAAAAATTCTAATGAGTCTAATGACAGTTTTCATTTTAAAATCTGGTATATAACACATACAAAACAGACACAACAAATATGAAGAGATAGTACCCATATGAGTTGATAATTTCAAATAATTATCTGATACAAATTGAACTATCTGGTTATTTCAATCTTTGAGCAACGAACGATGTTTTACGATTACCCTAATTGGTACCTCTATGAATTCATAGTTTTTCAGAACGCGAAAATGAAATAAATACTATTTTTCATCCTCGAATAGACATATCAACTGACTCATATATGTATAAAATCCAAAAATTCCTATAAACAATATGACACTTCATTGTAATTATTTTCTGAAAGTTGAAAACGTTAATCAAGACAAATAAAAATCCATTCAAGAATTTAGAACATCACCGGTATGTATTGAGTAAAGTTATGGAACAATTTTATTCCGGAAAAGAAAATATTTCACATGTTTATAATTTCTACCACCAATTCAAGAATCTATTTTCCGATAACAAAGATATACTATAGAAGAAAATATTCTTAGGACCAGTTGAGCTACCTGAATCAAATTCACAACTCATTATTATTGGTTCGCATCATAAACACTCAGGTTCCGTGGGTGAGTTAAAAATATATATCTTCGAATTCCTTAAAGCTCTGAGAATTTTGGTAGGAAGAGCTCATGTTCCGACCAGGGCATTAAAACTGACTATAAAATAAATTGTTGGTCAGCGATTCGAATCGGCTTCTGAATTTGTTTATTGTAATGAAGTGTGACGTTCGTATGAACACCCGACCTCGAGTCTTATTTCATATCGATAAGAGAAGACTAACTAATTGTTTTTTAACGGCCAACCAGCTGTTCATGACTAAAAACCTGTTGAAGCGATTACTTTTATTCTGAAACTAGTTGTGGATCCTAGATTACACAAATCCACTATCTCAAATGACAGCTGTATATTTATCACGAATAAAATTCGATAATATATCATTAATAATGTACAATGTTATTGAATGGTACTCTTTGAATACTGATTCATTTCAACTTGTATAAGGCGAATAGTAAAAAATATTTTGGAACTACAAAAAATAACTGACATCTATATAATCTAGAACTATTGAGGAATATACCAAGTTGAGAGTTCGAGATTCTATTGAAGCAAAATATTGCATCAACAATTTATTGGTCGTCTACTATAGGTGTTATCCTAGACTTGTTCCCAAACAACCACAACTTGATTCGATATTTTCGTCGATTCAGTCACTTGAGTTGAGTAACACTTTAGTAGCCAGTTATTGATAAATAATATAGGATGAATTCGTGATATGACATCTACGTTACTTTTCATAACTAGTAAATATCTGATTTACAGAATATTTAATCATTTATCCACTCTCGTTCATTTGATTTCCTTGAAATAGGATTGTATGTCATGTGAAAATGGTTCAATGAAGAAATAAGAATCAGATAATTAGAGAGCAAACATAACTACAGAACTTCTAGCTGAGCCTCCATTAAGAATCAGAAACATTAATCAAATATAATACATGACTGCCATTTCGAGTTTTATTGGTATAACATTATAAATTGTCGAAATATTTTTTTTTAAGAGCAAGATAATTCAAGTGTATTAGAATTAGGAGAATCAATTTTGCGAAGAACTTTATCATGTGGGGGAAGTTCAGTCTCAGAACAAACTCAATGTGGTCGCTAAGTATACAAAGAATCATGTACGGTAGCTTATAACAAGTCTACAAATCGATAGATGAAAGTACATCAACAATACCATGAGCAAATATAATTTTCCGATGCGGATATGTACACAATTTTCCAACCAATAATAAGAAAATCTGTAGCACGACCGAGTCGAGAGCAGAACAAACAACAGAAATTCAATAAAAATAGATTGAAATCTTGAGCACTTTGAGAATCCACAATTCCAGGGATTTGAATGTCCCGCTAATACCAATAAAAGTTTCGTGGAGACTGTTTAAGCAACCGTAAAAGTAACGGAAGACACTGATCCGTTTTTAATTGAAAAGAGAGCAACGGTCTGGTGACACGTTCCTGATTAGATACGTCAGATTGATTCACAAGGAAACCTGGGGTGATTTATATATGGGACCGGACGACGATGGAGTTAGAAAAAAAGTTGAGCCTCAACACCAGTTGGAAACACACCGAAACGCTTTTTGCATCCTAATCCCTTTAAGTCGAATATAAACTGAAGGGATCTAGGCATGGAAATAACTGCTGACAGATGATGGACCATTTTGAAATAAATCCGAAAGAGTGATAGCTTAGCTTGAGGGATGTCAAGAGGAATGCATAATTATGATCAATTTAGGCATGAATAGATTCTGCTGGAATAAATTCACCATCGGTATGATCAATGACATAAAATGATTTAGTGAGTAATCAGAACATGATTTGAATCTTCAATACCCAACGGATATACATTTAAGCCAGGCAGATCCATTTGAATTAATTAATTAGAATGATTATGATGATAGTTTTCAAATTCCAATTCTGATTCTTACTGAGGACGATATTTGGCGATTGAAACCAACAGCGATTCTTATATGGTGGCGTATGGATTCAATAACGAAGCCTATCCAGAACACATAGCAATGGATGCCTTGCACAAACAAAATATGTAAAAATATTTACCCATCAATTTTAAGCGGTCATAATCCTTCACATAACGTTATTTTCTTTCTATTCGTATTTTGATCATATCTATTTTGACATTTCAACAAATAATGTTCTAATTCGTATAAATTTCATGGAAATGGATAAAAAATGGAGAATAAAAAAATACATACTCTTGTAGGATGTTATAAAGACAGTGAAGAAACATCAAATGGCCAACAATAAACGTCCACAAACATCCTGGAACTATAACTTCTTCATGTGGAAAAGGCATCTCTAATATCAGTTGCTGTTGTTAATAATAATAATTATTATTAATAATCACTTTTTAGATCAAAGTATCAATACAAGTTCATTTAAATGATACCTAGTGATTAATCGAAAGCAGTGAACTTCTTGTGTGTAAGGAAATATGTATAGCGTATATATAAGTGAAATTGTGTGAAATATAAAGTAAGGAACAGTAGACTGAAATTGAAAAATAACTCATTATTACAATAAAATTCATATAAATTACATACATATGACATAAAGAACTCACAAATTGTGAAACATGAAGAATGTACGTGAAACAATGGAAAAATGGCAATAAATAAAATAGTAAGGGAACAATTATACTTGATTAAGACATATATAGAATATAAAGAAATGAATAAAATCATATAATACAACAAAATAAGTACACAACCAAATTGTATTGTAACAAGAAGTAAAGTTCACGAATATGTGTATATACAGGGTGATTCATTGGGAAATGGGCGTACTGTAAGGGTCGCCTAGCTGGTTCTGAAAAACCCCTATATGATGGGTCTACCGCCCTGTATGAGTGAGATACAGAGTGATTTATGTATTTCTTCTATTTGTTCAATGGCTCATAACTTACGATCCGCATTGTATATTTCATTAATTTTCACAACACAAACTCATTATCCTGTATGCTACCGAAATCCGAATTAATGAAATTAACATTCCAGGGACTTTATTTGCCTCTAGAATCTGTTGAAGTTCAATTCGCATCTCAACTCATCAGGTAAGAGACTATATAGTTTTGGTACTTTTCTTGACCAACTGTTTTGTGCATCAGTGGTATGATAATTCTGTGATTTCGACGAGTAGTATATTGATGGCTAAACGTGTTAAGTTTATTTATGCTGTTCAATACTAATATTCATGTAATAAAGTTGTCTGGGATCGAATATCCCAGATTCTGAGTGAAGAAGGTCGCTAGTGTAGTCACACTTTTTCTGCAGCATGCATCGTAGGAATCTTTTTTGAAGAAACTCCAGAGGTTTTAAATAGGTTCTGGATACCCCTACCCAACCAATTATGCCATAGCTTAGATGGGACTCTACTTAACTTTTATAAAGTATAATTTTCTGTTCATGATGAAGTATATTTGTGATTATTTTGAATTTGTAGAACACACAACGTAGTTTTTCAAATAAGTAATCCATGTGGTGGTTCCAACTAAGATGGTTATCTAGAAAGGTACTTAATTTTTTTGCGGGTTCAATTGCTGCTCTATCGGGAATTTTTAATTCATATTTTGAAAGGGATGCTTCATAACTACTCAGTGGTAAGTAATTTTTTTCATCTAGATTGATTGATAAGAGTCTGTAGTCGAAACACAAAACAGTTTGTTCTAGATCGTGTTCCAGTTTACGTTTTAGGTCAAACCAGTTGCTGTCTTCGCAAATAGTACGGTGTCATCAACGAAGCCTATAATGCTGGAGTTAGTATTCAGTAAAGAAATATTGTTCAAATAGATATTAAATAGGATCGGCCCTAACACCGTCCCTTGAGGCTCACCACATATAATAGTTTTCTCTCCACTTTCATGATCTCCTATTCTTACGTTTTGCCTTCTATTCAGTGAATAACTTTACAAAAGATCATTAGTTATGCCTCTTATTCCAAGATCTTCTAAGATAGTCAACAGTATACTGCGGTGAACGGTGTCAAAGGCTTTCCTTTGGTCTATGAAAACAGCAATCGAAGGTTTTGATTCATCCAAACAATGATAAGCCCGCTGCGTAAGTGTTTTTATTGCATCTTGAGCTGACTTATTCTCTCTGAAACCGCACTGTGATTCCGACATCAGCTGGTGTTTTTCCAGGAACGTATGCAATCTCTTTTGAATGACATTTTCTAATATTTTAGCAAGACTTTTTATGATGGATATCGGTCTATAATTTGCTACATCACTATTTTGTCCACTTTTATATATAGGAGTTATTATTGTTGTTCTGAAGGCTGTGGGAAAATAACCCTGCTCTAACGACACATTTATTAAATGTGTAAGTGGTTTCGAAATACTGCTAGACACTAGTTTTGGAGTTTCTGCTCTGATTTCGTCATAACCAGGCGCTTTTTTGTTCTTAAGTTGGGATAAAATATGTTTTATTTCCTCTTCAGTCGCTGGTTTCAGAAATATGGAATGGTTACATTCAGTAATTTATATTTCTGTTTACATTATATGCTAATTTATTACCTATAGAAATAAAATAGTCGTTGAAATTATTTGCTATCTTGATTGGATCTGTGATTGTTTTATCGTTTTTTGTTTTTATCAAATTTATAGCTATTGGTTCTTGTTCAGTAATATTTCATTGACAGTTTGCCAAAGTGTTTTAGAGTTGTTTCCTCCTTCCTCAATTCGATCCCTGTAGTATTTTGTTCCGGTTTCTTCAATTGTTCTTGTCAATATTTTTTTGTAATTTTGATATTCACCTTGTAGGTCTGTATTATTTGGATTTTTCCGTAATTGACGATACATGGAATTTTTTTGTTTGTAGAATTTATCAAGCCTCTAGTCATCCACTTCTTGTTTTTGATTTTTATGTATTTTGAACACTCTTCCAAATTTGTTTTTATTTCGTTTCGACATCGATAAACCTGTTCACTCCAAGATCAACATCGTTGCATTTAAAAATTTCACTACAGCTTCCCTTCAAAGATTTTCTCGTCTAGTGTTTTATTGGTATTTATATACCTCTCCGAATACAATATCTAATATTAGGTTTTGTCCTGTTTAAAACACCCAACAATTTGACATTTCACTGAATATTCTTGTATTCTTGACGAATGCCTAACAATGTGGGACTTTTTCATCTGTAATCGTTTGATAACTTCTCAAAGAATCCCCATGGAGAGTGTGAATTTACGAAACACAAACTTGTGTACAAGTACTTTACTCTGAAAGCTTCTAGACTTTCATCGCGAGTTAAGCGCAGTGGAGCGCAGTTTGCCAGTGTCCGCACGCTCATATTCCAGTTGAAGCACTCCGGGTGTAAACTAGTTTTTATATCACGTTGGCCGTTCATGACGAGTGCAATATATTATATAGAACCCCTTAAGGTAGCGTTGGCTCAGGAAAAGTTGTAATTGACTTCTGATAACTAGTTGTGCGCAAATATTGGACTGAAAAGTTTTAATGAAATAACATGCTTCGCCTTGTGGAGGAAGAGACACTGTGCTGCTCGTTGGAGCATGAGTGTGTAATGATAGTGCAAGACTGAGAAGCACTTTGCTTCAGAGAAAAGCAAACAAATGTTGCGAATATTACGGGATGCACCAAGTGGTTTCTCAAATATATCAGGAAACGATTTATCAACTGTACAGGATGTTTCTGAAAGATGCGTAATGAATGTTACCACGAATTTCTAAGGTTGATCCTAGCCAACTCGCCCGAGTCCTGTAGTGGATGGATGCAGTGCCGAAATTTCAAACCAATTTTAATTTTTATTATTATTCTCTTGAATAATGGAGGTAGGTATATTAGTAAGGTTCGGCAAAAGGGAATTTCATGAGATGGAAATATCAAATCACCATTCATTCCTAAGAAATTCAAAGGAAACCATTTTCAGAAATTATACATATTCATAACAAATTAGTTCATTTATAATATTTTATAATGTTTAATCAATCTCGTTTTCCATCTATGACGCAATATTATCATTAGAGCAATGCTTTTATCCATTCTGAAATATATTATTTCAAGTGTTAACATACAATCGAATAATAATCGCAACGATATCTCTCACCATATATTTTACTTTCTTGTTCTTCATAGGTCATTGTGTTCATATGAAATACGTCGTCATGGATGATTTGTATCGTCTATAACAGAGTAATCTTTTTCTCAGTTTTATCGCATCTTCAAACGATCAGCCACCGTTTCAATTTCATACTTCAGTAGATTATTGGTGTACTCTGTTAATTCAAGAGAAAAGATTGTTAGTTTTATTGGTTTCGAAACTACTAAGCGGAATCTTGGAACTTCTTAAACATAAAGATGTCTGTAGAACTAACATCTGAAAGAAACTCTGTCTCAGGAAGTTCTGATTTTACCAACGATTAAATCTCAGAAAGTATTGAGTAATATGAAACGATTAGATCGGGAATTCTTCAATGAATTAATACTCTTCAGTGTGTTTCTTGAATGAAGAATGAATCAATTTCCAGAGTGATTGAGTATTGGCGATGTAGTGCAATCATAACTCGGAAAATATATTTTGATATTGTGAAATTTCATTATTATAACAACATGTCAGACGTTTTTCATATATTCCCTCCAGAAAATTTCATGTACTAAGGGGTTATGTTGTAGAATCTTGCCGTCATTCCCAATTTCCAATTTCAAATGGAGTCTTCTGTTATACTGTGAATTTCAAAACAAACAAAGCAATCGTAAGACGTCCAACCGGAGATCAAGAACAACTTTCGGATGTCCCGCTTTGATCTACCTGTTTGGTAAAACTTAGTTGAGAATGTACAAAATTCGATAATATAAACAATGAATTCATACCATACTAATAGTTCGCACTGCATATGGAGAACTGAAGTATTCTGATGAAGAAAATGTATACAGACAAAGAATATTGAGTGATTTGCTTTTTTTACAATATGCTGCAGATATAGACTGCAATTATCAAATATTGTGGGTTGTACAACTAACAAGAAAGTAGTAGTTGCTATGCTCCATGAAAGTACTCATTGTCTTCAATGGCTTGAATTAATTTTTTCTTTTTCTTCAATGATCTGGGACTCCTGGTATGTTTTATGTTGATTCAATGAAAATTTGTTTTAACTTATCATAGGAGATCGATGAAATGAAATAGTTCCATATATGCTCACTACAAAATAAAATGAAATTCATTGCCAGTTCAGAGTTCAATTATCATCACTGATTATATCGCTGGGGTCGCATTACATATGAATGATCTCCGTTACTGGAAATATTATATTTACATTCAGAATTTATTATACTACAAACTGAATGCATTTCAAATTGATAGATTGCACGACAATGAAATTCGTTATTCGAAATGACTGAATTATAGATATTTACAAAATAAATTCGTGGGTAGTTCACAAAGTGATCATCGAAATGAATTAATCCCATCATGGACTGTAGTTGGAAATTTGTGTTAATCCGAACAACCCAAATGCATATTCATCGAATCAAAGCACTGAGACTCATTTCCCATACGAATGAAATCGTCAATCTCTGTCATCTTAATTCAATTACGAGACTATTCCATAACTGATCGTCATATCATTATGTGGCAGTAATTAAAAGGCCATTTTAACGTCACCAGTGAGAATCGTAACTTCGAATTCAATTGCTGGTAGGTTTTTTACGACACAGTCAAGGGAACTTGTTTCTATCAATTCACATTGGCGTAGTCATATAGGTCTGGTAGAACAAATCTACCCAATAAAAAAAAAAGAAACGAAGCGACAATGTCAATGTCGACTCATGTGTAGTCCTTCCCAATGAGTTTTAACTAGTGTTGCTACAACCTTGTGGATATCTGAATTCTGTCATATTATATATTATTATATTGTCGCGTACAGAGGTGTCTTTGAAATTCACCCCTGTCGTTTGAAACGTAGTCAAAGAAAATAAATAGAATAAATTCAATCGCTGAATCAAATGCTCACACTCATTACAACAAAACATTAAATTTTATAATAATTATGATAGTACATTCATTCAGACAAGGTTAATAATGAATACCAAATATAATTTTCCACCCTGAAATCGACAATTCTACTGGAAACCAAGTCTTCAGGAGGAGTGTGTAGAACTGTGTTCGAACTATCTCTTCAGACGATTTTATCAAATCTCCTGACCTCAAGTCCATGATTCTAAATCAGTACCATCAGCAGAATTGCATTCGTGATCTAGTTTTGTAATAACATACTTACTTCATTTCACTTAATTCGTATTGACCTAATTTCATCATAGTCTCGTAAGCAGAAGTATTTAGTTAATAATAATGAAATTGAATTTCGAATATAATTATACTTCGTGATTTACTGAATTGAATATTGAATAACGTATTTCTTGGCAACAAATAATCAAAATTTTGATCTGCGGAAATGAATGTACGGTGTTTTGATGATTTTATGTTGTATTGTCATAGTGGATTTATTATCGCAGAAATTTCATCGAATATGAGCACCTAAGTTACCATATAATCCACGAGGAAGAGCCATGATAAATACATAATTGAGAGAGGGAAAATAAATTCGATATAATTTCACAATGGATATGAACAGTAAATTGATTGAAACATTCAGAATATTGGGATATTTCTTTGATGAATGAAAATTTTAATATTTCAAAAATCAGTTTCCTAAACTGATATGAATTCTGATCTATTGAAAATTATTGGTACCGCACTGGTTTTAGTTGTTTTATGTTGAAGTAATAAACTGTATTCTACTTATTTAGTAGAATTACTCAATTTCATCACCGTTTCCATCATCATCATCGTTATAATTAACTCACATTTTTTTATGATATTGGTAAAACCTGATCGATTTATGCTACCGCATCATAAAAGATATAAAACGAGGAAAAATTCACTGAAAACCGAGACGACTTCTTCAAATGATTTCTCGCATAAAATACCCATTCCGTTGAACTACAAATATCCAGTTACGACAGTTGGGGTGTATGTCGGGAGCGTAATTAGGAATTGTCAATAATTCCCTTATTGTGAGAATCAGTTTCTATAAGAATTATTGGATGTCTGAACAATGTCAGAACATATTATGTAGATGGATTTTTATCCAAAAGGAGTCGTTTGAAGGGAAGTACATGTTATATATGTCTTCCACATACAAATTTTAGGAACCAATGATCTACTATTGGATAATATCGATTCAACTCACTTGAAATAGTTCAGTTGATCACATCATTATGTAGAATCGTGTTTTTTTTCAGAATCTCCTAGAAAACATTGAATATCTTGAGAGCACACCTGGGAAGATCATATCAATACTAGTATAGTAGGGAAGATCCTAAATCTGCGAGAATTAATTTTGTTATGAGTTTTGAAACGGAGAAATTTTCTTTTGTTCAACAAGTTAGGTATGATCAAGAGAAACACTTCTAGTTAGTTATATGCACCTAATATAATTTACCAACAGGTTGAAGAAACTCAGCCACACCTGATAAATGAAGAAAATCAATAATTCCTTTCAAGTATCTGGTTTTTGGAAGTTAAAGAATTTCATAAGTCACTCCAGAGATTATTCTGGAAGAAGCGATTGTCAGTGATGTCTTTCAGAAATCTGTATGAATACTTTTACTTATCAAATCAGAAGAAAACTGTCGCTATCAATAACTGTTATCTATATTAACTCAAGGGCAAACTCTTGATGTAAAATTATACATTTCGCTATTATACGATCCGCCTACTATGAAACATTCAATCGACGGCTATGATGACTACGACAACTTGTTTCTATTTACGGTCCCTATAAACGTTTTGAGCGCTGGCTACGTGATATTTTACTCTATCAAACGCAGTACCGTACTTAACAGCTTTATCAATGCCTTTTGTTCTTACGAAGGATGACTATTGTGCGGCCGTTTTTTTTCCACCGTCGCGGTACTTGTTTTTCAACCGAATCTAAAGTACGCACGTCGCGGCATATTCAGTGCCTCAATGGCTTCGTAATGTGGAAGCCTTAGAACGTTACTCATCTGTTGTTTGTTCATTACCGATATTTATTTATTTTATGAGCTGGGTCAATTGAGAAACGTCACTCGTATGTCAAGTGGAGAGAATCAGCCATTTCAGTCGTATCCTCCATACGAGGTATAACACGGCTTCAAAGAACCAGACCAAGATGTTCAGTTGAGCCTATAGCATAAAATCGAAATTAATCCAATGGATAATAATAATATTCAACTATGGAAACTTGCATATAATAGATCTATGTCTAACGAGACGGTATATACATATACAGTGGAATAAATTCGATAACGAATAAATGGGAGCTTTCTTGTTTTGAATACAACCCTTGTATATTATTAGTTTTTTGGATTCTTCAGAAAATTCTAGACATAATTCATGTACAATGTCCCATACATATCTTCAACTTTTTCGGAAATATTAAGTGGTTTCAGGTGTATTACACAAATTAACATTAAAAAAAGAAAATTATTCAATTTCACGAATAATGTAAAAAAAAAACAAAAAAAAAACATCAATTTCAATGTGAAAGATGTTCAAAATGTCCGCCGCGAACGTCTTGGCAATATGCTTATCTTTTTTTTATTTCATATCAGTAAAAAGTTGAAGGTAGGTATGGGATATTGTACATGAATTATGTCTAGAATGTTCTGACGAATCCGAAGAACTTATAATATATGGGAGGCTGTATTTAAAATGAGAAACTTGGTATCGGCCACTGTCACATGACACCCCCTTTATAATTATTGAAAAAAAATTCGCATCTAAAAATACAAATTGAGGTGTCCAAGCGGTTTTCTCAACACGCTCTTATTTATTCGTTATCGAATTCATTCCATTTGGCTGTTCCAGACTGTATATAATACAATACAGATCAATATGATAGGCAAGATGTTGTTGACATAAACGTCAAAATTCATAACAGAATTGGTCATTTTAACAACAACTTCTTTTTCATTAGTAATTTATAGCAATATCAGAAATGTAAAAGTTTATTCAGGGAATGTATTTCAACAACGAACATTTCGGCACTAAATTTGATAGCTCTCACCATTCAGAAATGACGTGGATGAATTATTTCAATGTTATCATCTCTCTCAAGTTTATTATCATTATTATTATTATCAAACTACACTTTTGTCCAATGCACTCACCCTCAGAAAGCTCGGTATACATTTTTGTTTCACTCTGTGTATAGTAGAAATTTTCATGCTTCACCATAGAAAGCAATTCAGATATCTTCAGTTTCAGTGCGAAGCAACAGCAAAAGATTCGTAACCTGAGTCGACAGCCAGATCTGATCAGTTTCCGAGGTAATATTGAATGTGTCGGACCACCCGTTGCATTGCAGCTTCGGTCACGGATCAATAAAAAGTAAATCAACACGAAAATAATATCGTGAAGTTGAAGTCCATAAAATGTAATTACATACTTCACTGACTATGCTAATGCTAGCAGTATTTCACTGTCGGCACAGCTCGAAAGTTATTTGGACATGGAATCATATCGAGTTGAAGTACAAGGACAATGTATGAAATTGTTCCACCTCCTGTAATTAGAGTCGAATTTTCAACGAGCTCAGTTGGTTTGGACTTTTATCGGCGTAGTTTTAATGTTATGATCATGATAGTCCTGCCTGATAGGGACAGAATATCTGACTTTATGACAGAGCAGAGCAGTGCTTTCGATGTGAATATGATGAAACGTGGCGACAAAATGAAACGTTTACACGTTAAATATAGAATATTGGAATTCAGAGATGTGGTCAAATTACTGGTTTTTATCATTTATCAAAGATTTCAACGCAACAAATTCCTCAAAAAGATCTAACAAAATAATCAACACAAAAACTTTTATTTTCAACCTCAACCTTTCGAATGAACTTTTTGAGTTGATGTGTTCGTACTTACATATTGATTTCAAATATAATTCTTCACAACAAGACCCTTTGGAACGGTGCAAGTTGATTGATCAATTGATATTTACTGTGTATACTTGTTGACCCATTCACTTAAAAAGGGTGATAATCCTTTCAGAACTCAACAGTACATAAGTAGTACAGTAAGAGTAAAAAAGTATTTCATATTTTATGAATTCAAAATACATCTCATGAAATATTTTGAATGTAATACTAAATACTTATAACATATTGTGTTTTTCAAATAAAAGTATTTCTAATCAGTCACGAATCTGATAGAATTGGGTATCTTTAACTCTTTTATGTTCATATTGACACTGAATTTCAACATATGTTCAAAACTCTGAGTTAACTGAGATACAACATATTGCTTTCTTTGATTATTTGACACCACCAGGCAGATTTCATATTATTTATCCATTTATTTATACTGTTACAAACAGACATAATCTAATTATGTAGCAGTGTGAAAGAAATATATCTTAAAATCTTAAATCCAAACATCCATAAAAAGTATAAGAGGTGCCCATAACAAGATCAAAATATACATGACACAAACACGACACCAACATGGACAACTCATCTGATATAAAATTGCAATAAAAAATAAATTGAACAGTACAAGTTAAAATTCACAATCGTTAACAGTAACTAAGCAGTTATTAATGGGGGAATTGTTGTTAATAGTTTTGAACATTACATTTCTAGTTCTCAGTCTTATGTCAGGTACATTTAACTTGAAAAGTGATAAAATATAAGGCACATTGATGAGGCCATGTAACACATCAAAAGTGAACAAAATTGTTTTTTTTTTCACGACGTTTGTTCAACAATGTGACGTTGAAGTCGGTTCTTTTGCTTTCATTAAATATTAGCATGGGATATGTTCCATACCTTCTAAAGTGCAATGATCTCAGAAACTTTTTCTGAATCTTTTCCAGCATTTCAGAGTACATTTCAGTTTTAGGGTTCCAAATAATGCAGCAGTACTCTAATTTGGATCTAATATATGAGTTAAAAAGCATTATACATGTTGAGTACCCAAACTCCCTGCAAGATCTCAATATGAAACCAAGTTCCCTATATGATTCTGAACTGAGCCTGGTAATATGCTCATTGAATTGGAAATTTCTTGTAAAAACAACGCCCAAGTCCTTGATCTCATCAACAGTTTCTAGTTTGATACCATTGATGGTGTAATTACCCTGTAAACTTCCGTTTTTTTCTAGTATAGGACACTATTTTGCATTTGGATTCATTAAGCGAGAGATCATTATCCTCACAGAATTTCAGAATGGCATCAATGACTGACTGAAGATTTCTCATATCATCCACAGATTCTATTTTGAGATATGCTCTCAAGTCATCTGCCTACAGCAAGAATTTTGCACCTTTGATGTAGGTATTTATGTCATTAATGAACAGAGTGAAAAGCAATGGTCCCAGGATTGAACCTTTAGGTACTCCGAAGGTACTGACAAAACAGCTCGATTTGCTGTAGTTGAATTTCACAGTATTCGGACGATTCGTAAGATATGATTCTATATATTTCATTATGTTTTTATCAAAAGAAAAATATCTTAATTTATTTAATAGAACTTTGTGGTTGACTCGGTCAAACGCCTTTGCTAGATCAGTGTAAATGGTATCAATCTGGGCGTCATTTATTTCTGTTGCTAGATAATCACTAAAAATAGATAGGTTTGAAGCAGTGGACAATGATTTATTGAAGATAATAAAAAAAATCAATTCACGAAATTTCCAGTCCCGATTTGGAATTTTTACTAGGAGAGAACTTTCTATTTGCACATTTGGATTCATCAACTGGGTTGTAGTTTTTAGTATGACCGAAATGACATTTTCTGATTTTTTTGTATTGTTCTCCTTACGCATCAAGTCGGATTATTCATTGTCCAGTCATGATATATGTTCGATCACTGATATTCATGAGAGACTTATTCTAATCATCTTCACCTACGATTATATCGAAAGAAAGCAAATTCTAATTATAATATATATATATATTAATTACTATAATGAGTTTCGCATAAATTGATGGACAGGAGGGTATAAGTATGCATTGGATATTATGGAATCTTCTCATATTTGCTTCGTCATTTAATGATGGAAGCGATCATATTATGATATATCATATAATCTGGAATTAAATAATATAGAGTATGGTGAATGAAAGAAGCAAGTTGTTATCAATTTTCAGTGTGAACGATATCTGATCTCTAAGATATTTTAATTCTAGACAGTTATCAGCCAAATTCTGGAAATACTTCAAGATCAAACTTCCGTGACAGTTTGTTATTGGACAACCGATTTATATTTGAAGCATTTTCGATCAGCCTGAGATAATTTGAGAGATCAATATTTTCAAGAACAGGAAGTTTACTCCAGTCAAGTTTCATAAATTTCTCATCGACAAAGTTGGGTTCATGTAAAAATTAAATACTTATGTAACCAGGCATGCGTCTCATTGCATTCCTGAATTAGTTACGGGGTAGTTCTGATTCTTTCACATTTATCGTAGAATGATTCAATGTGCATGTCGAGTTGTTGAGAATCATCTTCAAAACTCTTCTGTGGATTATATTCCTAAGTCAACTGCGTTCTATAAAACAAACAATCTATCAAAAAACCTCGACAGGAAATGAATTTCAGAAATCTGTTACGTGTTATGCGCCTTATAAATGACAATAAAAAATTACTTTCAGGAAAGGATAAATGACCAGGACGTTTTACCTACATTTAATAAATAATGGCTCCAATTCAGCCAAGCGATAGCAGACTTATAAAACCGAGTAAGGATAATCCCACGAGCTCGAGCAAGATCACGCAATAACACAATCAGCATGTCGTGTTTACGAAGTCGGTATTTGATATAGCTTCCAGTATTTTTAATAAAATCAGAGTTCACACTCCGAAGAAGTGTGCTTCTTGGGCTTATTGGATGATTATGTGACTGAACCGGATTTCAGATAAAGAATTTCATTGTAGTTACCGTTGAAAGATTTCCATCTGCTTGTGAATCTTGCTATAAGACATTGACAACCTATCATCTCATTGCCTTTTTATAAAACAAATGAATATACTTCAAGAAAAATGCTGATAATTCCAAATGTTCATGATTCATGGGATGTTGATGAATATTTGTTGAATTGTTTCATTCCTTTATGATACTGTGATTCGAAATTGTTTTGATATCTTAACCTTCAATTAACTATGATGAACTGATTTAATTCGACACATTTTCGTGTAACGTTAGTATATATACCTACATATATAATATTATATATTCAGGGTGAGTCAAAAACGTGTACATAGCTTTCTGTGGGTGATAGTACATTGAAAAAAGTATAGTTTGAAATGAACTTATGACCCAAAGTGCATACTAAGGAAATATATCCTTCCAAAGTTGATAAAAATTATTTCAAACGATGAAAGCCACCTTATTGAAATTCTCGACATTAATGTTTCTTGTTGAAACACATTTTTTAAATACACTTCTACATTTCTGCTATGAGGGATGTATTTAGATGGTGAGCTGTGGCTTTTTTGGGACAACTTATTTCTTTGTATTCATTGAGGTCAAAAAATGAAAGCATCCAATGAAAGGAAGAATATTACATGGAAAAAAATGCTCTCGCCAAAATACAAAAATTTCAACCATTTCGAGATCTTTGTAGTCAGATTATGTCATCAGATCAATTCATCGGTAACGATATTGTAGAGGGCCATGTCTGTAATTTCTTCATGTAGTTTATTCATCAAAATATACATTCTTGAATGTACTATTACTCTTAGAAAGGTCGGTAAACATTTTTGACTCCCCCTGGATGACGAACGAAATATGTTCGATTCTGACAATACCCGATTGGATTCCAAAGTTTCTCCAACACTCTAGTCAATGTTTCCGGGCGACTTCTCTCTTTCAAATATTGTTCAATCTTGAAGTGCAGTTTGCGAATGGTCGATATAACTTGGATTTGTGAATGATATATGTGCTATAATATTAGTCAAGTCAAGGACTCATAGTTTGGAACTTTAGTTATTATTTATCAATCAGTCTATAATTGAGGAAATCAACAAAAGGAAGAAAAGTATATTAGTTTGTTTAAATCTTGTCATTCGTCACATGAAATTTGCAAACATTGCATTAAAATACGAATAATAAAAAGCGAAAGTTGTACTGAAACATTTCTAGTCACTTATGCACATCTTCAGTTCATCTGCTAAACACAAGGGAATATGTCTTCAAATTGAGACGTCATTCCAAAGAATAAATTGATTTACGCTCATCAATCTCTCGAAGCAACTAATAAAATACCTAATTATTTTACCAACATCCAAATGCATAACAAGTGGGAACCGCTAAACGTCGATTCATCATCTGAACAGCCTAATTATTTCATTCAGCTTGTTTCACATCACAAACCGTTGATTCCGAGCATAACACAAGTCATTCTTTCACGTAGTGGGTGGCATAAGGAATCTTTTTTACTAAGACAAAAACTCAACCTCGAATACAGAATGCTCTCCGCAGCATAAAGAAGTAATTAGCAGTCTTAGGTCTTATAGTTCCTGTCAAGTGGGTTTACTCTTTCGAACAACAAGGCATGTTTTTTGAAAGCAGTTACAGATAAGAATCGCCAGAAAAACGCTTTCACATAAAGATTTCCGAGTCTTTATGTGGAGATATAGTTGTGCTGCTTCTATTCAAGATATATAGGGATTTCTTCAAGAGTTTGTCTTGCTTACACCGTGGCCAAAAAACTATGGTTCGATCTAACTCTCCTGGTACTTCTTGCTTATTCTTCTTTTTCCTTCATAATATACGCAAATTGTTCAAATCTCCTTTTCATTTCAGACAATTACAGAGATATTACACGTACTGACTGAAAATAAAAATATTTTTTTTCAGTGGTATCATCTCCAAACAAATCTGAATGCATCTCATTGAATTTGCCATTTGTTGACGAATAAAAACTTTTCCTACTATATATGATCAACGACTAAGAAAGTGAACTTCTGAGTTATTTTACTGACCTAGATAATATGGCTCCCTGTATTTCGATGATAATTCATTTATGGAATCTCCATTTCCAATCTTCATCACATAGATAGCATTCAGCAGAACCTATACTTGCAGCCATGTTCAAATTGGTTCGATACATATTGATGAGAATATTTTTCTGTCACCGTACTTGAAAGTATAATGTTGTTATATTGTGTAATACTTATAATCCATCGAAGGGTAGTCAAAGTTCCATTGACTCACCGAAATGAACTATATCGTGTAGATTGTTGATGGAAGATCCGCCTCTTTTATTCGTGTTAGCTCGATTCATACAAAAAATGTACAAAGTCGTTGCTAAATTTGGCGAATTCGAAATTCTTTTTTACTTTTCTAGAATGCGTATTTTGAACTCCATTGTACAAGAAGAATAAACAAAAACGTATCATTATAATGAAATGAACGATTTTCAATATTGTAAAAATGATTGTAATTTAAGAATATAAGTAACTATATGGAAATATATAAATATCAAAGACATTTCTAGTCTTCAACAACTCACCTGAATAACCTGAAGAGTAATTGAGAATGGAATTTCAAGAAGAAACGATTGAAGGAATTTGTTATGAAAACAATTACTAATGAGCAAGGCATGAGACGACTGTAAAAATTGGTTTGTAATTGCTTTTATTTTTGAAGGACTTTGATCAGTTTAAAATATTATAGTTCGACTTTCAGTTTTAGGTAATTGAGATATCCTCTGTCGGGATATACAATATATTGATGTGCTTATATACTGTGTAAATTTTTGTATATTTTTTACCTAGTAAATGAAGATTAATTGATTGAAATGATAGAGTCGGCAGACTTGTTTATTATACACTGTGTCCGTAAAGTATGGAACAAATTCATTTTTAGCTAAACAGGTCATTTTAAGAAATAATCCTGAAACACGTCGATTTTTGATTTTAATTTACCGTATTTTAGAATAATAATGTAATATACAGGGTGAATTACGTTCGAGTAATGACGTCACCGTCATTTTTTTTCAATGGAACACCCCCATTTTGTCTTCGGATCACTCAAGCTGAGCTGATTTCAAAAATGTTTCACATGTTGATTCCAATTGGTACAGGGTGGACAAAAATACAATAGTTTTGTGTGTGCTCATAAAGTAACGCGTAACATTCTTTATTAGGTAAATTAACAATATTATCAAAAATACTTATTATCTAGCGGCAATTGGTTTGAATGTAACACCCCGTAGTTTGCTACATGTTGAGAGTAATAAAAATGAGCTGTTTCCAAACATGTTTGGTACTTGTGGTCTAGCAGACAGAATATGAAATCAACATCGGAATCAACATGTGATACATTTTTGGAATCAGCTCAGCTAGAGTAATCCGAATATTGAGACAAAATGGGGGTGTTCCATTAAAAAAAAAATGACGGTGACGTCATTACTCGAACGTAATTCACCCTGTATATTACATTATTATTCTAAAATACGGTAAATTAAAATGAAAAATCGACATGTTTCAGGATTATTTCTTGAAATGACCTGTTTAGCTAAAAATGAATTTGTTCCATACTTTAAGGACACAGTGTATGTTAGGCTCCAATCACACGAACTTCCAACTATTTAACTACTTTGCACAAAGGAAATTCCATTCTTTTTTAAATGAGGTGTACTCGATGTTCTAGTACTTTCCTTTCCGTGAATTTCGTGAAGGTGCTTCATTTCTTAGACAATGTCCTCATAAACGAATAAGATAAATATTGCCTAGTATCCAAAGAAAATTGCATATTCCATAATACTTTCTGTTTCTTGTCATTCTTCACACCTCCTAAGAGGTGTGATATAAATAAAAACCCAACTGTTGGAAGCGAAATGGTGAAATTACTAATTCATACCTATGATAGCGTGAAATATAGGCCAACCCTGCTTGTTTACTGAATGAATGAAAGCTTCGTTTCAGTTTTACATGGATGATTTTTTGAATACTGAACAATGTTTTTTAGCCAATAATGAATTTATGCGTTACTTTATGGACGCACTGTACATAAAATTCATTTTGTTCTGAAGGATTCGGATTCACTTGTGATACAGCCAACGATTTGGTTGACAGCAACTTGATACTCTGCTTGGAGAGTCTATTTACTGAATTGAAATTTCGAGAAATAATTCTGACTAAATAGATGTTTGAAGAAATCAGAACGCTTCCAGGAGATAGGAGTCATCGCAATCGTCACTACGACTCCTCAACATCGGGAGATTGGCGAATAAGATTGGATTTCCAAAGAAAATTGCATATTCCATAATACTTTCTGTTTCTTGTCATTTTCCACACCTCCTAAGAGGTGTGATATGAATAAAAACCCAACTGTTGAAATTACTAATTCATACCTATGATAGCGTGAAATATAGGCCAACCCTGCTTGTTTACTGAATGAATGAAAGCTTCGTTTCAGTTTTACATGGATGATTTTTTGAATACTGAACAATGTTTCCGCCGCCAGTCCTTGATTTGATGAATTTGCGGTCATTAATTTGTTACAAGCGACTAATTACAGCGCTGATATGCCATTTGTAATTGTCAAATTAAATATGGCGTTCACTTCATGAATTTACTCTCACGAACAATGAAAAAGTGAGTGAAGTATAATACGTGGTACAATAAAAATGTGTATACGATACATATATCAAGTTAAACTAATTATACTTGAGATGAAGTTATAACTCTGAAGTCTTGGTATTTGAATATTTCGGATAATCAATTATCATAATATGATTCACAAATAAAACTTTTTGTTGTTTTCTGTTAGACATACATATTATTCCTCTTTTTCCATCCTTCTTATTATATCAGAACTTGGTTTTATGTTGATTTCAAATTTAATCGAGTCGAATGCTTGAGAATTACTTTGATGTTAAATTATTCATAAGAAGAATTGAATCAGATATTTCATGAAATGTAAGTTTTCAACAGATAATTTCCCGATTAATCCATTCTTATTCGTTTATTTTGTTCCATGTAACTGTATAAATAAACCACTATATCTGTCAGTATAAAAAGTCTTTCAGTCTCTCTCTCTGTTTCTCTCTTTATACATAAATATTGGATAATCCGAGGTAAGCCCTGGTAATCCTAGGTTCATTCTATGTTCCAGTATCACCCTTAGCATATATATTCATCATCATCTCCATATTTCCTATTTCTTCATAGATAAACTATAAAATATCTTTAACTTATTTAAGGTTAACCTTTTCTTACATACACATTTCTGACACAATATCGATTTTTTTTTGGTCTAATCAGTTTGTAAACGATTACTTCATTGAGGGTATCAAACTCAAACTTTCGTAAGTGTAAATTTCAAGCAACTCCCACTGGAGTTGTATAGTGAAAACTTTCTAGAAGGGTTCATACTGAAGCACAAAATCCCCTTTATGTATCTTCCCTACTATAACAATCCGTTAAAAAATGCTCTGATGTATTTTTCAGTTTCACAACCCTTCAAAGCCTACAAATACGACAGAACTGTGCCACTTAAAGGGTAATTATTGCCATGAGAATACTCCCCCTCCGGAACCTGGATCTCACTTCCGGTTTTCGATGAAGTCCAAGGAACGTCTGGACGTATAATCCTCTCCAGTAAATGAGGGTTGCCATCCTTTCAGTGGTATTCAATGGTGGATCACTATTCAAATTCGAGAAGCTACTTTTTTGGGAATGTCTGTTGGAAATTGAATACCATAAGCCCTATAGTCTCTCAACGATTCTCATTTAAGCATCATCGTTGAAAGAACAAAGTGGATCAAACATTCTTGTTTCACATTAATTCAGTATTTAACGACAAAAATAAATTATTCAGGTTCCCCACTGGTGTGAAAATACAGTGCGTCCATAAAGTAACGCATAAATTCATTATTGGCTGAATGAACAATAAAATTAGGAATTCCCAAAACAGGTCGATTTTTCATTTCAATTTACTATTGGTGGAACAAAAAAACCTCAGTGGAATTTGCTCCTAAAAAATTTCCTTCCGGGAGAAAAAAATCCTCAAGTGCTCGACAGTCAGGCGATCAAAGTGGTGTGCACGAGAAAAAAATTCATTGGTCAACGAGATACCTTGAAAAAGCCCTCATTACTCATTTTCGTCAGACGCATAGATTTCCCAGAAAAAAATCGAGAAACCTGGGAATCGAGCCGAATTTCAAAGCGCCCTAACTCGGCTACCGTACGGATTGAGAACAAAGAGCCGTACACGACTCGACGAGTTCAACAATTAAGAAGGAATTTGTGTATTACATTCAGTAACGTATTACTTTCCATAAACAATTTTAATTTTTTTTTTACATTTTTGCCCACCCTGTACCAATTTGAAGCAACATATTATATATTTTTGGAATCAGCTCAGCAAAGGCAATTTGGAAATTGATAAAAAAAGGAGGGTTCCATTTGAAAAAAATGGTGATGACGTCATTACACGAAAGTGGTTCACCCTGTATATTAGATTATGATTTGAAACAATAGTAAATTGAAATAAAAAATCGACCTATTTTGGGAATTCCTGATTTTATTGTTCATTTAGCCAATAATGAATTTATGCGTTACTTTATGGACGCACTGTATATAAAATTCATTTTGTTCTGAAGGATTCGGATTCACTTGTGATACAGCCAACGATTTGGTTGACAGCAACTTGATACTCTGCTTGGAGAGTCTATTTACTGAATTGAAATTTCGAGAAATAATTCTGACTAAATAGATGTTTAAAGAAATCAGAACGCTTTCAGGAGATAAGAGTCATCGCAATCGACTCCTCAACATCGGGAGATTGGCGAATAAGATTGGATTTCGATACGATATCAAAACCTTTTTCAGATCCAGCCACAGTATTCGCAGTTATTAAAATGGAAACTTCTTCTATACAGTGTGACAATTTGAAAACATACCACATCTCACAAACGAAAGATGTTATCAAAAAATGCTCAAAACCGTTTCTAGGATAGGAAGGGAGAACTAAAATGGCATACAAGATAACTCGCCCCTCCTAAACCCCTAGTAGGGTTCCTATGTTTGTTTTTACAATTTTCAGATATTAATTTGGTATTTATTGATACATCTGGTACAATTATTATTTATACCATTGGATAGCATTTTTTATAGGATTTAGGGTGTATCACAAGCAGGGGTCTGTCATTCGAACTTTTTTGGTTGGATTCGGTGGGGTCTAGAGGGTTGATGGGGGCGAGTTATCTTTTATGCCATTTTAGTTCTCCTTTTCTATCCTAAAAACGGGTTCGAGCATTTTTTGAAATCATCTTTCGTTTGTGAGATATAGCCCACTGTAAGTTTTTGAATTGTCATGTATAAGTATGGCCGCACCAATATAATAACGTAACGACGCGTCGTTGATTCGAAATCCTTATTAAGTTTTAAGACTTCAACTTTAGACAAAGATGAAGAAGAAGTCTAAATCTCTGATTTTCAGTAGTAGTTAGTAGTTACTCCTAGAAAAATTATCTTGTTAATTAATGTGTGTAATTATCATAACTGCATAATGTCATGCATAATACAAGAAAATGATTTCAGGTAGAAAATGTATCTCTTAAATTTCTCAACTAAAATAATGCATTCATTTGATTTTCCCTAATATTTCGAACATTTAAGATCATACCCAATGAATATTTCAGTGAAATCATTTATCGAATTCGAGTCATTAACCTAATTCTGAAAATAATCGTTTTTTATATAGAAAGGCAGGGATAAAACTATTTTTATGAGTGTATTTCAAACTAGTTTGGGTAGTATTATTTGAATATTCAAAATAAGTAGATTATGTAGAATCTCAAATTTGAATACGAAATCCATTTTATCAGGTACTCTAATTTTGATGTATTACCATAATTTTTTACCGAGCAATTTCCCGTAGCATTGTAATTAATTTCGTTCACCAAATGAGGCAGTACGAAGAATCCGGACGGCACGGTTAATGATATAATTGGTTATTAAGAACAATTTCGAAAAGCTGTCCCACCTATTCCAACAGTTTATTTGGGCTATTCGAAAATTTGGGTAATTCTCTAATTGGCGTTGGCCCGTCTAGACACATTAAAATATTGTTCTCAGTCGCCTCTAAAATATCCAAAAGACTATAATAAGGCAGTACTCTCCTTCAATTTCAAGCTTATAATAGGGATTTGCATACAGTTTCCAGAGAATTTATTCAAATCAAGTGTAAATATATTCGTAAATATGTTACTACTAATCATCGGCAACTAGAGGCTCTGAAGTATCTGCAATACTTCAAAGCTATTCAAATTGTCTAGCGAGGATGCAGAATACATTAATATGTATTTTTGCAGATTGTTAGATGCTTTTCGTGTAGTTTGAAGGAATATATTTCAAGTATAGGAATTCCAGGCAAATTTCAAATAAGAGTTAAATGATAATGGGAATAATTAACCTCTAGCACGAACTAATAAAATCTATCAACCTCTCAAACAATTTGCATAAACAATTGGAATTTTCAATTTGTGGACTCCAAGAAGATTTATTATTTCAAAGAAAACCGACAACAGTACAATAACCAAAAACATCCCATTACTATTCGACAATAATGTTCAATGCTAATCAATTCCAAATAACAGGATTTTGGGAAGAAAAGATGGAATGGATTGGTGACGAATACTCGTGAAGTCATCGAAATATTATATTATTCACAAAGTCACGACCACAGGATATATCGAAACTCTTTATTATGATACAGCTTCCTAAGAAATTGAAATGAAATGATTCTTTATTCAGAAGTTGGGGATAAAGTTACAGGTTCAGAGTACATGTTCAATGAGGAATAAAGAAAAAAAATGGTCACTAAGGCATCAATATGCCAGCGCGTGACTACACTTCCTTACAGGCGAACAAGAATTTGTATAAACAATAATACTATATTATATATATATATATATATATATAAATATATGCTGATTTTTTTTTTTTAAACATGAGAGAGAATAAAAAGAACAAAAAATATATATATCATTACGAGAATTAATTATAAAGATTTACAACATTATGTGAAAATATAATATTTGGTTTTAACCAAATCTACACTAAATTCATGTAGGTCGAAATGACATTAATAAATTCATTAGAATACAGTGTTCTACATAATATTAATGATGGATTTAACTTTGAGTTTCCTACCTAATCTGTAATGAGTTATGTAGATTGAATATCAAATACTCTTTGTAATATCGTGATATCGACTGTGAAAAGCCATTTCTTGCATTCTTTTTTGAAACGTACATTTTTGAAATTTTCTGTTTTCATGTGTAAAGGGAGTAAGTTGAATATTTTGGGTGCTACATAGGAAATACATTTCTGAGTTATTCTTTTGCACTTTTTAGGAATCTCTGCTATGATTTGTGAAATTTGTCTAGTGTTATATTTTTCCATACTAACAGACTGTATTAAATTTCGATCTTTGGAAATATTCAAAAGGACTTTGTATGCATACAGTTTCCTCAATGGAAGTACATGGAGATCTTGGAACAACAGTTGAGAAGGATATCTTTGAGTTTTCTGTAGTATGAGTTTTATAGCCTTTTTCTGTAAAATATCCAACGGATTGATTATATTCTGATAGCTACTACCCCATGCTAAGATACCGTATTGCAGGATGGATTCAAATAAAGCATGGTACACAATTTTCAAGTTCGATTTGTTCATGAAATTTCGCAATTTTCGTAATATGAATATACTTCTTCGAAGCTTGGCTGCAGTTATTTTTATGTGTTTATCAAATCTCATGCCTGTATCCAAGTTGATTCCTAAGTATTAAATTGTAATTTCTTCTTATTAGGAAACGAAGTTTTGGATTGTTTTTTTTTTGTTCAAGGTAGTTTCTACTATTTTATTCTCTTCAATGCAATGTTTGGAAAAATATTCTTCAAATTATAACTTTGAAACAAGATATAATTCGAAAAGAATAGATGCTTTCCTAAATTTCTACGACTGAAATACAGATCTCGTTATATTTATTGATCACTAGATAAAATACAACTGTACTTGTTGTGAGTGTTTCGAAGCAATTACTCATTCTCTTGGTAAACATTTATACAGGATCAATGAAATTTCCATAAAGTACACAACGACTTTTGCCATCGGATTCATTTGCAGAAATGAGAAAATCTAGATGATTGAAATTGAATAGTTAATAATTACTCATTTTTTAAATTTTATTGATATGCTTGATACTGTACCAATGCTTGAATGCTGACTCCCGAATTGCTGTGTTATTAGTTCAATAACATTTTATATTTTATATTGTCATGAATTTTTTTTCAATATCTGCTGACTATTTGGATCACGAATGTTGTAATAAATATATTTCTGTAACTCAGACATCAAGCTCGATTAAGTTGTATAGATGATGATAATTATATTATGAATCTGAATATGATGATATTTTTCGAATAACATTTCATTCCGATTATGCTTAGAATTTTGAAGCTTCAACTTCCATCTTGTATTCTTATATCCTTGATGGTTGCATCAGAGTTGTCAGCCTTATATTTTGGAATCTTTGGTAGCGTGAAACCTAGAACGCATTTGCATGCATATGACCGATGGAATAATGTTAAACTGGAAATACTGAATATTCCAGTCGCTCTCCACCTTTTCTCGGCTTCTCATCAACCGCCGAAATGGGTATTTTTATTTGCGAACTTCCTGAAGCGTGCCCGGATCCTAATGAAAAGGTCTGCTACGTAATAATACACTTGTTTATTCACATTCGAATATTTTGGCGTACTCGTTGCGATGCGATGTGCTGTATCGAGGTTTTTTAAGTTTATTTTTCAGGAGATACGTTACTTTCATTTCGGGATTGTAAAAGGAGGTTTATAACTCGATACTACGTGTATGATTACGGAAACGTATATGATTTTTAGGATTCAATTAAATGGTAGAAAACTCTCCTTTTCAGCTTGAATGACCCTCGAAAGTTGATATTGAAAATGACAAAGATATCAATTGAGATATAACCTCCAGGACAAGAACGAAAGGGAACCAACATATTCATTCTAAAAATCAATAAATTCTCCAGTTGATTTAGGTGATGTTGAAGTAAAAGTGAGTTATCTTTACAGAATCAAACTCAAGCAATCGATTCTAGGAATAATTATCATTTATGGAGAGAGACCATGTTGAGAAATTCATTACTCTTAATGAACCTCAATATTTTCACCTTTTCAACATTTTATCATTGGATAGATATTTCAAAATGTTTTCAAGTGATATCCAATTTCGATTCCAAAGATTAATATAATGATAAAACAAAACATGAAAGATAGATCAATATGAATGAAAAAATGTAGAATATTCTCAACCTGTGATGCATTCTTATATTTGTTGTACATTGAGCAACTGATTGAATTTGACAAATGTATCAAATAAAACTGTGATAATTCATGAAAAATCAATAATTTTTGCCTGGAAAATACTCGAATGATATCCATATCTCAAATGGTCTATTCACTTATTCAACTCATCTTCTCAAATGCAAGGATTCAGATATAGGTACGGTTGAGGCCATCATATGATGTCATTTATTCCTTGACTCGTCATTAAAAAAATAGAGCTTGAAAGTAGATTACTTCCTCTGCAGGTGTAGTATCTAATCATCAGACTTAATTAAGTCACAGAAGAAATTCTAGAATCACTCGAACTGTTTGTGTAAATTGAGACACATTGAAAACAATACATAAACACGAAAACTTTTTTCCGATCTCATCTTTAATATTCTGATACTAGTCAGATCAAGTTTCAACCATAAATATAGAAAAACCTACGAATACATAGGACATTTTATAACAAAAAGTTTAGTTTTATACTTGTTTTATGATACTGTGTGATTGAGACAAGCGATGCTCAATGATTGTTTCTTCCATTTTATTAGTGGTAAAAAATGTTGATAGGTGGCGGATTTTATTTCAAAACTATAAAAGATATCAATGATGAACACTGAATACTTTCAGCCTTGTAGAAAATACTAACTATACAGAGCCAAAAGGGGCCAATTGAAATCAACTCACTAATATGAGTATGAACATTTTTGGAGAGACTCTCAAATAGAGAAAACGTATCTTCAATTCAGAATAATTGTAGCCCTAATCACGAGTCTTTTGATCATTTATTTGGAACAAAAGATTTCTTGTCTTCAGGCAGGAATTGAATGATTACACGATTCCAAATTTTTTTCAATGAATAAAAGGAATATAATGGTGACTGAAGACTAATTTGGTTTGAACTATTTGAGTATGCGACATATCAGGAGGCTGCTGTTGAAGATTCACATCAGTTTTCTCCACTCCATACCCAGCTATAACATTATCGTCGATTGTCAATCGCTTTGTCTCTGGCAGATTGTTTTTATCGGAGATATAGACATAATATATCTCCATCAATGGTAACTACAGTTACCAGTGCCAGTTTTTGTCCAACCTATTTCTTTCCTTCCAACTTAGCACAAGGGATTACTTTATAAATGCACCGTAGACTAGTTTTGCATGCATCAAGCGGGTTCGAAGCGGAGAACTTTATTCAATTGGTATTCCCTCACTGTCTCAGATTTCCACTGTATAATGGAGACGTATACGATTATTATACCCTTTTGTAGTGTTTCTTGGTCAACTCTGTTGCACACTTGTGAAATACGCTAGTACAAAACGTTGTATTTAGAGATATAAAATTACATCCTTCGTATCTTATATGACAAATTTCCACTTTACATTTCTTCGAATGTATATAATTCCCCCCCTTGAATACAATACAGTATATTATCTTTATGTTGATTTAATTACAGTGTCTATACAGTGGACACACTAATCGATCAGACAGTTATTGTCGTATAATTGATCACCAGCAAATCAAACTCCACACATATCAACTAGTTATGCAATACCGAAAGTTGCTTAACTGAGAATATATCTGTTTTGTTATGTATCATAAAAAATTCAGAGCATTTCCATTCTCATTTCATTCTGAGACAGTTTCGTATAAAAAATTCACCTGATGCAGTCTCGGTTGCGGGTTTTTCGTGAATGGTATGGATGATGAGAAAACATAATATTTCCATAAGAATGTGTAATTCTACTTCTGATATTGATCTGGTTAGTTCCACATCCATTTTTCCAATTGAGATGGAAATGAAGCTACACAAAAATGCAAACAGAACAGATAAAGAAAAATGAAGTGTGATTGAATTGACCAGTTGTGCCCTCAACGAATGGAATCTATACACCTGTACATAAATGCAGGAAGCAATTTTTCATTCGGTTAGAATCTCCTCATGAAAATATATCCTCATACATCCATTCATGAGGATCGATATCGGAATAAGTCGGAGTGTATTGAAGTCATACAGGTTCAACATATTGTGGGGATGTAGAGATTGAGAAATTGAATTCCCTGGTGATTCACTACAGACAGATATAGAATTGGTTTCTGTGAGGAATACACATTGGTGCTTTTGAATTGAGGATCTTCTAGTCAGGACACTGTGATCATATAGAAAGTATATGATGTTATCAATCATAAAAAAAATCTCTTCCACACGATAATTTGACTTGAGGTTGGAGTTTTTTATCCGTCCCGAATAAACCGAAACCACAAATATTCTTTCGATTTTCCGCAAAACAAAGATTCTCCCATCGACAAGCACCCACCCCTACGCCAATCTTTTTTCGTATTCTCCCTGTCATTACGACCTTTACGTAATTTGGGTTGCGGTAAAAGGCCCTGTATTTTTCTCTAGCGGCCTCCGAAAAGCTAATAGCCCCCGACGAAATGAGAGTCAATTATCTGTGTGGGCCACAATCGAACAAATTCTGAACACTGAGGTTTCGCGGCGACGAGTCACATTTTTTGATCGTCGTCGTAGTAGGCCGAGACCGCCGTAGCGTATTTGACAAAGGAAGGCGTTACGCGTTGCGAGACGTTTCCGCTATCCAGCGGCGTAGAACATCCTGTTTGTTCCATGAGAAAATCATCGGATACGAAGTACGAAATGAATTGAAATACATTTGTCTTCTCGAAAAGAGGAGTCTGGTCTGTATCTAGATATCCATGACCCACACACAACAAAATCATTCAATTATTTTCGATTCGATGTTTAGTATTGGGTAGTGGCGTTATGATCACAATGAGATTATCATTTCCAATAATTTTCCCAGGTATTTCTCTGGAAGTGTGACTGAATATAACTTTGAACATGGACTTGAACCGGTTTTGATCTAATCGTTAATATTCATATTCAACAACATAGTCAAGATTTTCCATAATCGAATAATTTTTATAATAAATAAATGAATAATAGATGTTTTGCTCCCTCCACAACAAATTCTGTGCTCGTTGAATTTCTCAAAGTATTTTATGAACGAATATTTGTCGAATCAGAAGGTGTTAAACTCAGGCACAATCCTCACCCAAAGTATCTTGGAGTCACACTAGATCGGACCCTAACATTCAGACAACACCTGAAGAATGTCACCGCTAAAGTCAGAACCCGTACAAATGTAATCCAAAAACTTGCCAACACCTCGTGGGGAGCCAATGCTGAAACTTTAAGAACCAGTGCCCTTGCTTTAGTCTACTCTGCCGCAGAATATTGTGCGCCGGTATGGACCAATAGTCATCACACCAGTTTAGTTGACACTCAGCTAAATCAGGCAATGAGAATTATCACTGGGACCATAAGAACTACGCCAACAGCCTGGCTTCCAGTCCTTAGCAACATAGTTCCCCCTCAAATAAGACGTCTCTCGGCTCTCAAGTCCCAAGCTGAAAAAATAGCCAATAATCGTATGCTGCCCATTCATAATGACACCGCAATCCTCACAGACGCACAACCGAGGCTGAAGTCAAGACTACCAGCAGTCAGAACAGCTAGCCAGCTCACCAATTTTTCTACAGAGGAACTATGGCGCACAACGTGGAGACAGCAAGAGGTCAGAAACTCCCACCTTATAGAAGATCCAACATCAAAGGTGGCTGGTTTCACTATTGGACGAAGGGATTGGTGCAACCTCAATCGTATTCGAACTGGTCATGGCATTTGCAACAAATCCCTCACGCTTTGGGGAAGAGCAGAAGACCCATCATGTGATAGGTGTGACGCTGCCGAACAGTCAGTCATCCACATGGTCCTGGAGTGTCCCGAAACCCGGTTTGAAGGCAGTCTTCAAGATATCCACAACCTGACGCCTACCGCACTCGAATGGTTGAGAGCCAGCAACTTGCGACTGTGATATATAATGTTTGCTTATATTTGTTTTAGTATTCTGATGTTTTGTATTCTTGTATCATACCATGTTATTTATCCCTTTAAATATTGTAGCAATGTGTAAGTTCATACGAATATATATATATATATATATATATATATATATATGAACGAATAACTTTTATTCAGAAATGAAGCAAAATCCGTTCTTTCTGTGAATTCGTTTCTCGAGAATTCAAGTTCATTACTTATCTCAAGTGAGATCATTTGACAAATTCATTCATAAATGGAATATAGGTCCAGCTAGTTCATGTATGTTGTAATTACATCCACGGGAGCTAACAAGCGAACCAATCAACCAATTTTATTTGATAACAAGTAAGGTTTATGTCTATAGGGCAGATTACACAGTGCTTCAATTACAAATGTTTTGGTTCATTTCTAACAAGAATCCACAATCACCTCCATTGAGACTTACTCGAGAAGACAAGATTCACGAAACAAACTCTCAAGAATTTCAAAATGGTCAAGGATATACACGATTCGAGATGCTTCACAGACAACATGTACTTAGTTTCAGACGATATTATTGGTAAACGATATCTATCAACCAGGATCAATTGTGGAGTAGAATTAACAGACCCAGAATGATCACCCTTCCACGCGATGGGGTAGGAGTGCTAATCCATCATTTGCAATAATTTCATTACCTACTAGAATTGCATTTCTTCAGCCTCACTTATTTCTTATTAATCATTGTATGATTTCCTGATATCGAATGTAATTATTCAGTTGATGGAAATAATATGGCAATTGGTGTCAGAAATTTGATTTCTTTCAACAGCTCATAGTATTTCGTTGTGGAACGTCACTGAATGCGTGTGGCGCTCGATCTTCTGAGTGTGCTAATAGACCTGCACCCCCACAGCGCCATATACCTGAGGAGGATTACTGAAAGAAATATTGTTTCATTTCATTTGTGTGCCACTCTCGCCTCTTCTCTTCTTTTCTCCGTTTCCTCTTTATTTTATTTGTTTTTGTAACAGGCCCCCTTGCAGCCCTTGTTATTGCTTCTGTTATTCTAAAGACTTCGCCGTATGAACGCCATTATACGCGATAGGGTAGGAAAATAAATAAAAAACGACCTAATGACTGGCGTTTTTGTGTGGGCGCTGACGTACAGGTCCTAATGAGTTTCTAGGAATCCACGAGATTTCTTCGCTCCAAATAAACGTCGCTTTTTTCGATTTTAATGAGAGGTGTATACAGTTCAGCTCGAAAATGGGTTAGAACTTTCTTCGAGCACTTGGTGACGGTTCAGTCAACAACAGATGTTCAACACTACACTGAGACATCAGTTATTTTCATTTAAAAATATACGAGAAATGCAAAGATTGTCCAGTTAGTGGGTAATGACGAAAGACCTCAGTTAGATATGCGCTTTCTCGAGGGAAGGCAATTAATTTGATCTGATGGCCTTGAAGATTTGGGTTTCTATCAATTTTCCACTCAAAAGAAAATTTCCCGCATATGACTTTTGTAATGTTCAGGAGAACATTGTTTTGTAGAGACGTTCGCAGGAAGACATGAAGTGATGATAAATCTAGGGTCCTGGCTGACCATTCCTAAGGATCAATTATCTCAATACCATCTCCTAGAAAAATTATTTCTTCTTATAATGAGGGAGGGGGTAGTTTTTTTACATCAATGTTCATTCACTACATTATTGAGATGTGTTCTTCTTTCCACCCCGTGGGTCAAACTTCACGCTACTCTCGAACTTTTCTGCTTGATCATCCATCATTCATTATTGATTCTTTTCAACACTCACACCGAGCAGTTCATATCCGTACTCTGAAAAGATCGAACAGTAAAATGTAGTCGAAAACAGTCACCTTCAGAATATTTTCTCAAATCAAAAAATGTTTCAGATGGAATTACAAAATGTACAATTATCTCAGTCTATTATCATAGTATACTCATTATTCGCACGCTATCTACAGATTAATTGGGACGATTGCTCACTGTCATAAAAAACGAATTTATCCGCAGTTGACGAGCAATCGCAAATCAGAGATTATAGATTTGTTTTTTGAGTATACTTCCATATTTTACAATACTTTACAATTTCCATGACTGTTATATTCATCATGATTCGTATTTTGAATTATGAAAGCGGATGATGTTGTTTGTTCAGTGTTGAAATATGGGCCAGTGAAATGTATATTTTTTGCAGTTGAATATGAATGAACATAATAACTATTATTATGTTGAAAACAATCGTTTTATTTCAGTTCAAAGTATTTCTCATTCAAAAGCAATAATCGATAAATCTCTATATTTGAATTATGATTTCAGTTTTGACTTCTGGAATAGGTACATCACTTGAGAAATTTATGATGTTTCAATTAATGAGATTTCTGAAAAACTCAATTACACAATTTATATCATATCTCTCGATGGTAGAGCCCGAAATTATCAATCCAAAACAATCTCGATAATCAAGGCGAAAAAAATATTATCATAAAATAGTTGGAGGATTAATTTTCAATTTCGTCTTAGGAATAGGAAAATGAAAATTCGTTCCGTGGATGCAAAATACGTCCATTCTCGTTTATTATAGTTGAAGCTTTGGTTCAAATGATTTCAGTATCTTATGATCAGGAGAACCTTCTCTGTATAACTGAATGCAACTCAAAACGAATGGAACATCACGAAATTTTCCTCGAAACAAAACAGTCAGATGCCATGCTTTACCAACTCACCACTAGGTTTTGACCAGGGAACACAGCATTGAAGATGCGCCTGTAGTTTACACAGATGGGGCAAAAGTCCAAGCTCCTCCTGAGAGTGCGGCAAAAAGACCAGACTATTGGTATATGTATATGACGTGTTCGTTTGTGATATTTTTTTCTTTTTGTCATGTGCGTACTTTGTGTCATGGAATGACATTCATACGCTATTGATCGAATTCAACTACTTTATTTTTAACTCTACTTTACCCTGCAGGAGTCTTATTCTGAGTCCCTCGGTATATTGATACAAGAGAAGTAGAAAATCATAATTTCGGTTGCGAGAACGAAGTCGTTATATACCTTACATTAAATGGTCATTCCACCCCTAAGCAGTCGGTATACTTCCATTCTGAGCTACTATTATTTATAGTTAATGAAGAGAAATTGCGTGACCAGATTTACTTATCCTTCCATCCTTTGAAAAACTTGGGGAGCTCACGACAAGCAGGAAAGATATAAAATTTCCTACAAAGAATGAAAGATTGCAAAACTCGGGTAGACTATAAAAACCAGAATATACTTGCGCCTTGTACCGAAACTCCCAACAAAATCGTTTGCCTCGAACTATTGATTAGGTTGTTTCTGGCACAATGTGTGTTTATTAGTAGCACACGTAGACAATATGGTCCCACAAGGGCCCTCAGAAAAGATTGTGGTACAGTGTTGCGAAAGATGCTAAGAGAGAATTGTTATTGCTGACTGAAAACAAAGTTGGATGAGAAGTCTAGCCACAGGGAAATGAAAGTTGACAGCGATGACAAAATATAACTTTCATGCCTTCGTTCAGCGTAAAGATTAGTACCTATTCAAATACAAAATCAGAATTCCACAAGAAGGTTTAACGTTTAGCATCGTTCTGATCGAAACATTTTATAATATATACAGGGGGGAGATAGTAAGCAAAATATTGATAATGCATAATCGTGTTCTGAATATCCAAAAAGTACCATTTATTATTTGAAAAAAATTGTATCTGGTTTATATCATGAATAAAATAATAACATTTTCAAATATACAATTTCATGCGCCATTTTCAAATGTTGCTCTCATTATTGTAACGCAGTGTGACATGCTCAACCCTACACGCCCATTGACCTTGAACTGTCCAATCATAGATAATTGTTCTATGGTAAATCTTGCCGCAACAAAAAACCACAACTTATTTTCAGAATAAAAGATATAAGAATACAATATGAATGATATTTTTTCCAGAAATTATCATGGAATGATATAGCTATCAGTTATCGATACGTTTTTGGGACAATATATGGTAGAAATGAAGAGTAACATTACAGAGGTGTGAGCAAAAGATATATAATGGGAACAGACAGAGATAGACTCACATACGCACGTCATACGCTCATAGCAACGCCCATTTATTTCTGGCGTTTTTAAATTCTGAACGAAAGTGCTGTAGAATCTATTTGCTTTGATTTTGATCCTTGATATTGGATGTACACTGAATCAATATCATTATTCATCGATTGAGAGATGTTTGGAAGGATTTAATACCACTCGAAAACCGGACTGCCTGTATACAGCACAACTATAGCTGAAACAATATGATGACAAGACTCATGGATAATTAAAAAGATATTTATAATTTGCTGAAAATATTCAAGAATATACAAGATTTCGTTATCAAAAATGTTGCAACAATCCGTTCATTGTTAAATGAATTCCTTTGGATAAGTAGATAAGATAAGTATTGCATTAAACATTCACGAAACTGAATACCACAGGGGTGTGAATTCAATTCAAGTATAATTTCGCATAGAAGTGAGAAAAATGATTGAAATCTCAAAAAGCGAAAAATTATAATAGTCGTTATCGATATACGTATGCGACAACGCTGTAGAACATGAAATTCATGTGGTGATGTATTCCATTCCCGACCGTGAGATTATGTGTGATTGAAATTGAATTAAACATCGACAAAACGAAGTTTCGTTCTTCCAGCAAAGCTGGACCAACTGTTTTTATCTTCCACCAATGAGCATTTACGTCAAATCATCTGTAAATGCGCTGTAAAAACACTGTGTCAGTTTTTGTTTCTACAAGACTTTTTCCATCGAATTCAGCTCCATGTTTTCGAACTAGAATGGATACTTTATGAAAACAATTCAATAATCATATAGAATTTGGAATATGAAAAAGGTTCCAAGAATTTTTGGTCATAGAATAAAAATATTCCCTGGGAAACACCAGCTTTGAGTGAAACTGAAAAAATCGAGCACGAAACCGTAGACAAGAATTACCTACAACGGAGGGAATTTCGATCTCGTTTCACTGACATGTCAGTCTGAAATGATTTATGATTATACACGCGTGCCACGGTTGTTTCTGAAATTCTGCATTCGCGTCTACCATCTGAAATATGACCGATTGCCTCCAGTAATTGAACCGTAGATTTATGTTACAATAGAGCGATGCATAATTCATATATGGTTGACACTTTTCTTTATTTTTCCAGACGTCTCAATTTGACTGCAGATTGTTGGCATTCATCATTCCCATAGGATCACCATATAAGATATATCGATTATTCATAAGTGAACGTGCCGAAGGAATTTCCCCGACAGAATGTAATATTATCGTTTGATTAAGTTGGTAAGAGTACTGTATGATATATTAGTAGTACTAGTCGAGTATCTGGAATATTACATGAGTACTGGAAACTTTTTATAAATAATCTAGAACAAATATTGTATATTGTCATTAATTAATCATTCGATGAACGAACAAAGAATATGGTCATGAGAAAGTCTAGAAGAATTTTATAACAAAAACATCAACTTTCTCATGATTCATTCAATGTTCAACAGCTCTCCTCTGGAATTATACGTGGTGGCCCACAGAGATATTTCAAGAATTTTCACATGCATGAACGAAAACCGTTCTGTCAAACAAGTCATCACAATTACAACATCCGAAATTCCCAATATAAACTTCTGAAGTTTTCTCGTTCGACAAAATGTTGTGATGAAATATAATTTTTCAGATGGAATGAAAATTTTGGAAGTTGTCTGATATTTTATCAATTCATTATGATGAAAGATTTTCGAAATCAAATTCTCCTGATAATACCAGTTGAATAAATAAATGAACTCAGTCAGAAATAAATGGCAGCTGTGGAGACAGTCCTTCTGTTATGAAACTATAAGAAATGGCTAAACTTAGATATAGAATAACTAATTTCAGTAGAACCAGAAATATTTCAACTGTAGGTACTGTTTTAGTTCACTTCAAATAAATACAATATTATATTTCGAATTTTATCCAAATTCCATCATACGATAAATGTGTTAGATTGATGTTTGACAATGATTCAGTGTATCCTGTATATCAGTTTAGTTTCATCAAAAATTTCACTTGCTTCATTTGTTCACTCATCGCGATGCTCTCCTGTGAATAAAAGGAATATTCATCTCTCAAAATAACTTTCCATAATGGTTTTATAATGTTAAATTATCTCTCTTTTGTTTCATAACGAGCTTCATCATCGTCTGAAATTTTATTGCGCGAATAGCGACCATAATGAAATTTTTAAAATCCCGACGAATTTTATAGGTTTTGTCGGATATTTGAGTGAAAAGCTCTTATTTATTGCTGCGGAAATGCAATTTAAGGAGCGTTTCCACGATGGCGGACAGCATTTGCATAATTCACACCGAGCGAGACAAGACAAATTCCTCGCAGTTTTCATTATAATCCCCTTCCAGTAGCATTTCAACGGAACACTCAATGGACTCGACGAATGCCCGGAAAATGTTGGTTGGTCTTTATTCTCCGCAGAAATAGTATTTCTTTGTGTTGTATAAACAGTACTTCTCAGGAGTAAAACACAAATTTCTCAAAATCGTCGGACCAAAACCACCAACACCAAATGCTCTGATTACATAACTCCTTTCTATTCCTTAATAATACGTAGTTATTAACCAACATATTTCAATAAATTGAATATCATTTCAGTGATTTGGTTGATAAAACACACTCTCACTCGCAATTTGCAGATTGAATTCAGATAATGCTGATTTTCTCAAATTTTGTTGGTGACTGTGATTTTTGTTTGAGCCTTTCCTACATCAACTGAAATATTTCAATATAAAAATTACAGGTGAATTCAGGGAGTTTTGAGAATGATTATTATTTTTTGTTTCTCCAAAGAGCAGATTGGAACAAGAGATACATCAACTTCAGTAAAGAAGCTCGCGAAACCAAATATTTTCCTTTTTCTACAATTTCTCCATTCCTGAAGAAATAACTTTCATGTATCACTGCTACAGAATAT
Organism: Plagiodera versicolora; assembly: GCA_037013635.1. Lineage (NCBI taxonomy): Eukaryota > Metazoa > Arthropoda > Insecta > Coleoptera > Chrysomelidae > Plagiodera > Plagiodera versicolora. Next base: position 12,936,158 of record CM072978.1, on the reverse strand, counting down.
ATTCGATTGCAGTGATCTCAAGCAAATAATTGCAAGATAATCAATCGTATATTCGCCTTCCCGGACTAACCTCAGCTGAATTTAATATATATGTTTGGGAAAATGAAAGCAATATCGAAAAGTAAATATGTAGAAATTCAATACAGCGATACATTCGAATTTTTCTATTTGTTACAATTGGATTTTGGAGATCAATAAATATGATTTCAACATTTGACAATACCTTTCATGATTGAGAAAGACAAAATTTGCAAGCTTCAGGATGAATCACTCTTCCAGAAATGTTCGAGGCATATTGAGCTTGATAACGACGAAATTTTAAATCATCCTGAATATACAACCTTGTGACATATAGTGAATAAGAGAAACTAACTTGGATTAGATTGAAATGGGGCATTTATGCTTTTGGAAGCCATTTTACCAATCTCCTGTGTACGTCATTTCGTTATGTAGGAATTCCGTATGTAGGCATATTTTTGGTACTATACTACATAGGCCTGACCTTCAGTCCACCATGTACCGGAAAGGTTGCGGTTTTTCTTCCTTCGATGGAGAAAACCTTGAGAGACAATTACAATAGGACAAAACGTGTGCTGAGGTTTTCATGTTCTCTGAACAGAACCTACTAATGGTTGAGTCTGTGAGTCCGATTTCGTGCATGTGTTCGTTGAGCCTGCAATACCCTGTCTAACCCCCAACCATGGTTCTGATTGTTCGCCTGTTATGACCTAGGAGATTGCTCGATAATCCAAATACAGCCGTGTCAGTCAGGCAAGCTTGTTACTAGGCCTCAGAACGGCCCCCGCATATTGGATCTTTGGCCATCATACCCCTGCATCGTATGCTATGAGTCTAATGATGACCTATTTTTGGTTTAAGTCCCCAATTTTTTCCACTCATTATTCTGCACATATATTTTGTAGGTTCCAGAATTCAGCTTACTGATAGACGTTTCAGTTAATAGACAGTGTGCAAAAATAAGAACGTAGTTCTGAATCAATTCTCATAGTGGCACTTGTCCTGGTTGTGTGTCAATCAATTAGGAATCATCCATTTTCAGATAACCCCTCAAAAATTACAAGCAGGAATCACGTTTGAATTTATTATTTGTGGTCAGTATTTGAATGAAAATTGCCTATTTCAAGAAATACTTCCGGGTCCAGTAGCAACAAGTTGAGATACTATCAGTAAAATGAAGATACAACATCGAAAAAGGAGACCGGCTATATCAGGAAGGAAGCAGAAATTGTTGCTTGATCTGGAATACTATTGAGTCGTCCCTTCTGTTAGCTATGGATGAAAATATCAATTGAATTACAAAAAATTCTTGAAATAATCAAATTTTATTTCCATAAAAAACCATTCATTTTATAGTACGTACTTGGAATGAAACCTCAAATCATACATTGCGCTTACAAAAAACAATAGTTTGTGAGACCATTTTTCTTTGATGACACTTCTGATGGACCAAGTGATATGGACTAGACCATGACGTTGTAGTTTGTTATTCATTTGTTTACTTGTTATTAGCTATCCCAGTTAATATCTGAACTGATGAAGAAATTATTGAAACTCAAAACGTTAGTGAAAAAATGTTTCGATTAAACGATTTTCAAGCCAACCAATAATTTTTTTGCTGCCTAATCATTGGATTTGAATTGAAGATAACAAAACGTTTCCATGCATTCTTCTATAATAACGTTAATCTTTTCTCGTCGTCACTAATGATACAGATAGTAGTCGTCTCCTCTCTCCATTCCACCGAATCAATCAAAATAATCAAAAAGTAATTGTCATCCCACGTTGTCATTAAAATATTCATACGGTCTTTGTGTACGGTGTATGTCTGTTGGCGATTCTGACTTCACCTCGGATGATTCGTATGAATAAGTCCATAAATTTCAATTTTGTGTCGGCTTGTTACGAATGCCTCTCGACCAAAGAACTCATTGTTTATGTACGGCTGTTTGATCATCAACAAATGGAAGAGAAAACGTCCACTGTCACAGGCATTGCTATTCTTCTTTTGAGAGTGAATCACGCACGTAGGATCGAATAATGAGTGTTGAGCCTTGAAAGGAATTTATTTCATCAGTCGCAAAGATGGCGATTGAAGTTTGATAAAGAACAGGTAGTGTGAACTAGTATATAAAAAGTGTTTTCATTTAGAATTCCTTATACGATTTTATTGTCTCGAATATATACATATTTGGTAATCTAAAGACGAGACTGATCAGAAAATCTGTCCACCGAGAATATCGAATAGTTGCTGTTCAATAAGATAAAACCAAATAAATTACTGGCTAGGTGTCTTTTTGGTAGTAGGAAATACTGTAACTCTTTTGGTGCTTGTGAAAAGAATTGTTGAACAAATTTTGTGCACCTCCTTCAAGGGGATGCTCCAATGAAGTTCCTTTATATGAAAGATCCTATTTTTTTTTGTTTTCGACGAGGAATTACCCCCTCAAATGTTTTACACTTATTCAGTTACACCCTGTATAACAACTCATATTCGAAAAAAAATGTTATACCTAAGTAAGCTATTCTACTTCCACACACTAATTGGCAACCCTGTATGTATCGAATTGATCGAACCTCAAACTCATATTTCAAGTTTTAGATTCAACGGGTAAGATAGAAAACGAGATTGAATATATTCCATTTTGAAAAAAATATTCTGAATAGCATGGTATCAATCGTATGTTCAAAATTTCGTGTGTTCAAAATTACAGAATCGAGTAAAATCAATCACTCCATGAAACAATTTATGGATTCGATATCAATAATGTGAATTTTTCGTGTAGATATATTGTATGCAACAGGTTGCGTGAGAGCTGAAAATCCTCATACCCATTATTTCATGGAGTCCGGAAGGTTTCGGTATGTTATTTTTGACGAGGGTACAGAAATATTCGTTGCATTTAACGAGTGTGAAGCCATTATGATATCAAGCCGAATATGAAAATAACCATTCGATACATGTCTAAGACATCTGGCAGATAAAATGAGATTACAACAATTTAAACACGTCTCCCCATGCAGACTGCTGCGAGGCATCATTTTTTCGTCGTTATGGAAATAATGCTGAATACATTACGAACAACACGTCTACCCAGACAAAACTTTTTTAATAAGGGGATTGAATACCTTCTGCTCTTTTGCCGATCTCTTGATGTTTTACCGGTGAAAAAGGAATGAAGTAACCGGAAACGCCATATACGGCATTACTGAAACATTATCAGGATACACTGGAAAAAACATGTTTATAAGAATACCCATTAAATACGAGCTCTAAGCACATGTATGTTCATCGAACGCATTGTAAGTGATTTACTCATTTGATGATACTGAATGAGGTCTCAGATCAATCACTCAAAAACGAGAAGCATTATTTTTGACCAAAAGAGCTTACACTGTCATTTGCACTGAAAACAACTCATCGTCAGAATCAAGCATTAGGAATCCAAACATTTCCAAAATGAGTGATTCGTCATAAGAATCATAACGTGACATTTACATAATCATTCTAGCACTAATTTTTTTCTTCGATTATTTACTCTCAAATACTATACGAACATCATTTTTTTATTTCTGTGAGAAAATTAATCTTTTTTCATTGATATCATCCGAAATACCATCGGGAAGAATAATAAATATGACAATTATAAAGAATCTCGAACTTGAGCTGTAGTCTGGGCACATTACTTTGCTTTTCCAAAATCGATCTTGAAGAAATATCAGATTTGATTGATTATCAATGGAAGTTTACTGAAAATATCTGAAGGAAAAAGATGGGTTCATTTAACAAATTATTCAAGTAAGTCAGAGATACGTATCATTTTCAAATTATATTTTTCAAATGATGAGTAATAACAGAGACAGAAAATCTCATATGAGCTCAAATATTCATGGAGATTTTACAATCTTTTTGAACATTTGTAATGAAAAATCGAATAGCTCCGAATCTACATTAGACTTGTAGATTGAAAGTAGGTCAAAAAATGTTATGTAGATAATTATTCGGTCTTCTTCAATGCACAATTGAAGCTATAGATTCGACAATTTTCGTGGAATTGATGTTGTTCTTGTGAATGAGTGTTCTGATTCCAATTTGCTATCAATTCAAGTATTTGAATGAGGATAATCGAATATACCTCATTTTTAATAGTCTCTAATATGGTATACCAATTCGAAAATCTGTCAAATAATTTCTTGAACACTTCTTGAGCCTATTTTCACATTGTATAAAGGGATGATGATGTATTGATCTGACAATTGAACATAAAATCATCTCGAGGACGAGAGACACGATTCAATTGAAATGTGACAGTGAAACTTTTTAGTGCTCCATAAATTACATTCGTTATGTGGAGTCTGAACGACATTTTCTGAGTCTTCATTTGTATTGCAAATTCATGTTGAGAACAATATACTTTGCTCTCTTTCATTACCAGATGAGCTATGGAGTTATCCTTTGGGGCAACTCAAGTGCAGCGAGTAACATTTTCAAACAATAAAAAAATCCATAAGAATCATAGCAAATATACAGACATCACTGCCGGCCATGGTTCACCAAATTAGGCATCATGCCATTGCTTACTCTGTATATAAATAATGTATGGCAGGAAATTCACAGATTGAAGATATTACCACTCAGGGTGACATTAATCATTACAACACAAGAAATCCAGCTTTCATCAGAAATCCTGCCTACCGACTGAATATTTCAAAGAATAACTCTTAAAACTATAACATATATAACATTCTACCAAATGAAATGAAAGAATTCAGTTTCAACAGCTTCAAAAAAACAATCAAATCATATCTTTTGAAACAAAGTTTTTATTCTATATCTGAGTACTTGGGTGCAGATCATGACTCGTTGACTTGTTCCCATTTTTTTTTTATAATTAAACTTCCTCACTAGATGTTCGACTCTATAATGGGTTTGTCTGAATACTATTTTATTATTTTTATGTTTCTTTTATTTTACATATTATTTTATTCGACATTTTTGAAATATCTTGTTTTGTACTCTTTTCTGACATGCTACAAATGTACCGATGTATATAAAGCAGCAAATAAATATTTATATTCCTATTTTATTTCTATTGGCTATCACTAGTTCCGAATAGTCTATTTTATGCGGAAAAATCATGGGATTTCTAATTCGGAGAGAACCGAATTCATGACATTTGCTATTATTTGATTGCAGGAAATTTATATAACTCCATCATTCAACTTTAATTTATCTAGTCCATTAAAAAGAAGTAATAATTTCAACTCCACGATGTAGTTCAGTTATTTTTTTTCCACTTGTTTGCTGCTAACTTCCTGGCTTAATCAATTATATTTTTGACAGCATGAATGAAAGTTAAACATACAATTTACTATCAGTGACGAGAATGAATATGTCGTAAACTAGTAGTATTTTCTTTCCAATACGGATTGAAACCAGTAAGACCATTATATATTATCTATTGTTAAACTATGAATGAGATACGAACCAGGTAGTTTTCAGCTTACGAAAGTAAATGCGCCCCATTTCCGGTCAATTTTCACGAACTACGCAGCTGACTATTCGGCGTTTTGAGGTAAAAGGAGTACAATACTTTATTCACGAAGTCGTTTTAGGTGACTAAATATATACGAGCATGAACGAAAATCAACTAGACTAGACGATGAAATAACAATATCCCAACTCAACCGGTAACTGAGCTATAGCATGACCCTGTATAAGTAGGTTTACTATGCAAGGAACTTTCAAGATACATTGTTCATTTGAAATACTAAGCTTAAGTTCTAATATCCCTAGCTAATCTGTAGAAGTAATGCAAAATTCGAAAACTGCTCACTATATAACATGCAGAACGTCTTCAAATAAAAAAATTCGATGTTTGAAACACTGGCATCGACAAAAATGTTGAGGAGACATATAAAAGAATGTATATATGTAAATAATACCATATTTTGTACAGGATGTTATCACGAATTCCTGAGCCTGAAATATAATGATCTAAAGTATATTACCTCGGCTTGAAATCAAAGGGTCCCAAAAATGCATAGCGTCTGTGAAAATTCTTAAATTGAATAGCATCATAGAAAAAATCTTCACTTTCTCAAACGATACTCTTCACTGCGAAATATTTAGAAACATTATGATCGTTATAATGAGATAGATTTCACTAAACAGATTGTCCTTCGATAAAAGATATACAGTATTTCACAAGAATTATAAACATAAAATGTGAGGCAATAACAATACGGAATGGAAACACGTAGGTTTGGTAAAAGAGAAAACAAAAAGCAGCGTCTTCAAAACAAGGGATGAATTGAAATATCCGTCGCATCGCTCCATCTATCGAATTCAAGTAGTCAACAGAACAGCTCGCATTCCATTTGGGAAAGTTTTTTCATATTTGAGTATTCTGAGAACTGTTTTGCAATTCAGATTATTATCAGGGTTCAGTTGGAGCGATTGGATGTTTTCATGGAGCAAGTAACAAATTCACTTCGTGTTATTATCAACAACATATATCTTATTGCTTCTTTCATTTCATATTGATAAATTCATTCAGTTCACAAGAATTCTACATTCTGCAAAAAAAAACAATCCATTTGTAGTTATGTGAATTTATCTATATAACCAAAAATGTTTGTGGGAACATCTGAAAGATAGAATTGATAATCCGGAATCAAGCAACACTGTTTAACTGTCGTGTTCCTCACAGTTTTTTTTTTTATTAAGTCGACAAAAATACATTTTTTTATTTTATTCATCTATAAATTGCATCTGAGGCACTTTTATGAAAGTTATGCCAAAAATCGACAGCTTTCCAAGTCACCCTAAAATTGGGTGCCCTATTGCCCTAGAACTTACATCCGTTTCTTCACACTAATCACTCAGTGTTGTACATAACAGCAGTGATTCGGAATATTCGACAAATTCACAAGCATTGAACCGAATAAATTGGTTGATTTTCTACCTGACAATTTTCTGCTTATAACTTTCAACAAAAACTATCGAATCTTGCACTGGATATCCGACACCTTCTTACAAAAGATCGATGTCACATTGTCCTCGCACTATTTGTCAACTCAGACGTGGGGATTTGGGATAAAGAAAACGAATGCCTCATATGGATGAATGTCTCCCAGGTGACTGAAATTTATAATACGAGGATGCAATAATGGGGCCGACCTTCGTCAAATTGTGTCCTACCGTGTCGTTTAGCGAAATTTACCGCAAATAAGCCAACGATGTCGACATAAACTGCTCAAAAATTCAAACGTGTCATCCTCAAAATATTAACATGATTATAACATCTCCTCCTTCCGATAGTTTTTTTCATAATTATTGGTTCCTCAACATCTAACTATTTCTATAGTCTATTTTCTTTGGAAATATAAGAGCAAACACTATAAGGTGCTATATGATAATGAGGATGGATTAAATTATAGATTATAGTTTTTCACCAAATAAAAAAGAAATAAGATCCAACAGATCATAATTAGCCAACGAAGTCTGAAGTGTTCCATTCATTAATTAATTTTTGAAGACATCATCAGATAAGAAATGAGAATAGATAAAATCCAATATTTTAGGTTATCTCTTTTCTGAATCACAATGATATTTATTCTATTGGTAGCGACCACCTCTATCTTGATATTAACCCGTGCCCATTTGCAAAGTAAGTTTGTGATTTGAATAACATGTTTTTTTCGACATAAATTCGTTTAGGTCAAAGTAACTGTTCAAGCACAGATTTCAAACAATTTGAAATCTTTCAGATCAAGCGTGGAAAGTCAAACTTGTTTGAATGTCCGCTTAAAAATTAGAACTGCCTGCAATAAGATCTGACGAATACACAGTGTCATTTAACGAACTGCCAGCGTACTGTCTTTATTATTTGCTGTTCATCAGAATTTGTACACTTTTTCAACTGTACAGAATTTCAGCTCCATACGAACAGTATGAACTATTTTCTGTTATCCAAAATAGACCGGATAATGTTAATAAAATCTGGTAAGATAATGTTGGACCCTGAATATTCACTCTATGTACAGTACAGTTAGAAATTTTCAGGAACAGTGAGGTTCGAAATCAATGAATTAATTTAAACAATCTCATCCATAATGTTGATTCAATCAAAAATCAGCATATATAGAATTACTTTGTGGAAAAAAGTATTCTCACAAGATTCCATGGGCTTTTTGGAGCTGATCATCTCAAGTTATGCTCAGTTTATTCACAAATCCCTGCAGGTATGCCCTTCCACGCAATGTGATGCATTCCCGGAGAATATACAAAATGAGATCCAGAGATTATGTAAAATCGCTTCATATTTTGAATTCTTCTTATTCAGATTCGAAAAGGAGATTACAGCGGATTATTGGGACGGTCAGTACTGAGATAGGACCCTTTCAACGGACGATAAGCGTTATTCATGAAGATATTTGAAAAGCGCTCTAACGCCTTTTATCAACTAGAAACTGACAAATCCCTGCCAGTGATTGAAATTTTCCCCTAGGATCAAATAGATTCTGTAGGGGGTCACAATGGAGGATGAGACAATAGAAAACTATTCCGAACGTTTCAATATCGTCCCTACATTTCGAAATGCTTTATTTTCACTCATACAAATTCACCATACAAATTTTCATTCACGGATGAACAGATGAAAATGATTTAATTTTTCAATGCAGAAATTAAGTGCTTCTTTGCTTCAAATATTTTTTCATAGTATCGTGATATGTAGTTATTTTCTCATTTTCTCTACAATATTCCTAGTATATTTATAATTTTACGATTTGACATGCAGAAATCGACGCATTTACTCAAAAACGTTTTGTTTCATTCTCTTGAAATATTTACATTCATAACTATAATATTTATTTCATAAAAGAACTAAAAGAACAGCTGATGGCTTGAAGCGAATATTATGAAAAATATATTGTGAAATCGTAATGTGACCTTATTGAAATCGAATTTTCTATGGTTGATATTGGGAACATTCGCAAACAAAAGTGTATGAAAATAAATCATGTTGACGGTTTGTAGGTGCATTGGTTAGCACACTTCTCCACCTGCAACGAAGTTTGGTTAAAAGGAGATGAACTGTTATCGGCACAAATGATATGTTTTTATGGTATATGACAAAGTAGCATCGTTACAGATCTCAGTTATGATAGGGTAAATGTACTAACGATGTGTTATAATAATCGCAGTTAAACCTAAATATGATATTACTTGCATCTTCATCTTGCAAACAACTACCTCATTTATATTTATATATCTGCTATTTTGGCATCGAATTATGATTGACAAAGAAAGCTTTTGTTGAATTATCAACAACGAACCATTTGTGATATTTCTCGATAAACAAGAGTGGAATTGATTAAACAGCTTATTTCGTGGGTGTGGATATTAAAGTAGTGTTCGTGATATCTGAAATGTTTAGAACAATTGAACCACCACAACTTTTTTCAATGATGTGACTGGAAACGTGGTAACTATACGAAATATCTTCACAAGAATTCATGTATGTGTTAAAAAAATTTATTATTGTCATCATATTATTATATCTAACAACACCAATGTAGCCAATACGCTCAAACGAGGAACCAACAGACAAAAATAAATTGATATTCTGTGGCTAGAATCAATTTATTCCACCCCAAATCCACCATGAACCGAAAAACAGAACAAACTGCGATCGAAAGCTCTTCAATATATTCCGTACCAAGCCTCACTATTCATTTCGCATTCTACTAACCCTATCAAGCGCTCCTGATTACTCTAGCCCGCCTTTCATGCCAATCACTGTCAATAACGTCACAATACTAAACCACCAAATAAACAGGATTGCCAACAGCAGCGCTCGTCGCGAAGCCCCAGCCTTATTATCGAAAAGAATAAGGTTATTTCTCGGTCACCGAAATATGTGGGAACGGAAGTCAATTTCCACCGGAACACTCAACTTGTTTCTAAAAGAAACACCTTCACCTTTTTATAAGTAGAGTATCAGAGACAATATACAATAGAGACATTGGTGTATGCGTATCTCAGAAGCGTATTGTTTTGTCGTCTACAAAATAAATTATTCTGTGGACGGCTAGATGGAATTCGAATGATGGCTGGATTTCGAATTTGATTATTTGGGAAAATCAAAAATAGCACAAACAATAAAGTTGTTGATCAATATTTCAAGTTGGAATTGAATAGTAGAAGGTGTAGCTGAACCTCCGATACATTGAAAGATTTTGATTTTTGAAGGAGAACATTTTGAACACCTCCTGCAGTAATAAGGTTGTGAATGAGAATAATTTGTCATGTTGATCAATTTTTGAAGCTTTGATTCAGTATTCATTGTATAATCATTTGAATAATCAAGAGAACCTATTTGCTAATTCTTTTTCAAAAATTATTCATAACAATGTATCGCAAGACCTCTCTTGCTATTCAAAAAATTGTGGAGGTAGCTGTCGAGGGTGAAAGGAGTGACAATTTGAAAGGACTGACAATTCTCATGACGTGTCCGAGCGATTTTGATTTTGTCTCAGTAATGCAGATTTAAGGTAAGGATAACACTTATTTCACCGCACTGCATGAATGTCATGGTTAGTTTATACAGCAAATAAGGAATAATATTGAATGAGGATGCACCAATTGAATTACATATTCGTTATGATTTGAATGAAATACGTGACTTCATTGCATTTTCATTTCATTTCAGTTCTTTTTTGTTGTATAAACAAACCATCAGATAGATACCGAAAGGAATAATATTCAAAAATGTCATTAGTTCACATATTAATAGTGCACTATTTTTCAAAATTCAACCTCGAAGTAATAAGAGAAAATGCCATTCTTTCATTTCAATTGTTCGTATATTGTATTGTATGTACAGGGAGGCCCAACGAAAACGTACCGGAAGGTATAACTACCAGGAAGAGATTTTATCGAGAAACTAGCTGGAATCATCAAAAACAGAAAAAAAAGCGAATTGTTTTCAAGAAAATATTCTCAACATTCACTTTAACAAAACGGTAATTTTTTAAGCGGAATCGATTTACTTTTTTTATTTTTTTGAGAAATGCATTAGCGATATTTCAAAGTTCCATATCTTTGCAACGAGTAGACGGAATTTCAGAGATAAAAAAGCAATGTATAGGGAATGAAAAGGGCTTTTCAACAATTTCCAATGATATCATTCGACTACTATTCCCATTTGAAAAAATTCAAGGGATACTGTCCCCGCTTAGGAGGAAAAAGTTTGGGCTATACTTTTTGCGTCAAAAGTTATTCCCTTCATATACAAAGTTGACGTGTTTCAGGTTTTTCTCGATAAAATTTCTTCCTGGTAGTTATACCTTCCGATATGTTTCCGTTGTGCCAGTCTGTATATTTCGATGAACGAATAACGATATTAATTTTCCACTCCAGTTATGTCAGTGGATACTCTTAAACCTAGTCGGATGTAGGCAATCAAAAAAAATGGTCCAGTATTTTTTAGAGTGTGCGAGTTATAAATCCTCAAACGAATCTTTGGAGATTATCATTCCGATTTGATCTATTCCTGAGTATGTACCGAAAAGAAGATTGAGTATGCACCCTTATAGACAGGATTACTGTCCTGAGTAAAGTTACTCTCAATGGGGACAATTTACTTTTGAAGACTTTGCGATTGAAATTCGATAAGGGAGTGAGGGTGTGTAGAATTCATCGATTTGTATTTTCAGAGGCATAAATTAACATCCTCTCACCTCCGTTTATTTTTACTAGTATGGTTATGGTTCATTCAATTGATGAGTACAAGATAACATCACCACAAATTATTGCTCATATAACGCATAAATAAGCATGTGTGTCAATGATTATTTCATGAAAACTTACAAAATTGACTGTCTCCAGTTTGAAAATCGAAAGTTTCACAAAGTTAGACTAACAGAAGCCAAATTGAAAAGTATATGCAATGAGTGATGGTATCTTCCTGGTTATAATGCTTTAGTTTGCATGTACCTATAACTTTAGTTTCTGATAATATTCAATATATCTGAAAAATTGTGAGTTGAGTGAATATAGAATATTGCACCTTCCTTATTTTCCAAAATGAATCAAAATATTGACAAATATTCACAGAATTATTATGGACTGTATGCCATTTGACTGGGACACACTGTATGAATTCTCGTGGAAATCGATGGTTTTCAAAGTGAGACATTGTATAATCAACGAAAAAACCATATCGAGCATGATTACTATCATAGGACCTTCCAAAATCGTTGAATCTTATGGATCTAAACGTTACCGCTTCATTGACGGTTTTCAGCAAGCTGGTCAACCACCACCCGATTAACTTTCAATTCCAGTAAACTATCGGTTTCAAATAATAGTCGAGCTCAGACGTGCTCTTACCGAAACTATCATCTGCCCGAGGCAGTAGCAGTTTTTCAAGCACCCGACTGAGTTGTTTTTGTGTGCCCTCCAACAACAGTGTATACCGAGGCCGTGATTACGATGCCGTATTGAAGTTCAACTTGTTTTTTTGTGTCGCGTTATGGTCTATTATATTCAGCTTTGTAAGGTCCGTAAGCCAATGTGGAGCTGCTTCCAGCACGTAAAGCCAACAGAAAGCGAAATCAAGACCGGCTGGTGGATAACCGCAACCGCAATAGACGTTCAAGTATCTCGAGACTGGTGGATTAGAAATCGAATCGGTTGTCAGTATATTTATGATATTGTGATTATTGGCTCCGAATATTTCAATTTCGGTAGAACGATTCATATTTGGGAATGTACAGGGTGGATAAATTTCCATTTCTGACTAGTTTATACATGAAAATCACAAAAACTCTCGAAGATGTTTTCGAGTACATGTTAGTATGATACTTCTTGAAGATAATTTTTGTTATATTTCATGAATGCAGTCTGATGCGTAACATCAGAAGTAGTGTAATTAATTTGAGTGAATTTATGACTCTGAACTTGAGATGCTACACACCCAAATATGGCGATTGAGCCCAACATGTCTCATTCAATGCAGGTTTACGATATACAGGGTATTTAAAATTGGACTTTCAATTCGAACTGCCTTCAAGATGTTATAGCCATTATAGTCAGGACTCGTCAGGTGATTAACGTTCCGTATAAATAATATAGTTCTAAATTCAGTATAAGATTCGCAATTTTCATGCCAAAAAACATATATTTTTTTTATTTTCAAGATGATACTGCTTGAAATCGCCAAATTGAAAAAGCATTATTGCAAATTAAAATCTCAATTATAAATACCCTGTATCTCGTGAACCTGCAATATTTGTATAAGACATGTTAAGCTCAATCGCCATATTTTGATGTATAGTATCTCCATTTCAGATTTTGCCCATTCTCAATGAATCACCCTGTATATTTTTCATACTATCAGAAGTGGAATTGAAGAAGTATCATTTAATTTTGGATGTTGATTCTCGAACAAAAACTAGATTTGATAATGTAAAATATTGAACGCGTGCAAAAATACTCCTTAGGTGGATGATATTTGTGATAATCAGCTTCGAATATTCCAATCTCTGTGGATCAATTTGCTATCGAGTCAAGAAAAAGAAATCAAGTTATCGATTTTCTATTTATATTCTAGTTATGAATTAATGATTTTGTATAGTTGATCAACGTGAATCAATTAAAGGAATGTGAAAAGATGAAGAAAAATATCTTGTAGATAAATGAACATTCAAAAATGTGACAAATAATACAGCAAATATGAAATATAAGTACATAACAAATAATGATAAAAATTCAAAACACTGTTGAATATAAAATATGGTCTAAACAGATCATCATGTGGTACAACGGTTTAGACTTATACGATGAACACTAAAACACATCAGCATAATATTCCCTCGATTGATAGTAAGCATTTTCAATGAGTAGAAGTTTGAGAATCTTCCTGATTTTTTTATGGACTTCAATGTCTTTCATTTGAGTAGGTAGGTCGCTATACATCTTCAGTCCATTTATATATCACCGAGTCTTTGATCAAATTAGTTGATGGTGAAGGTAATATCAAATGATTTTGTTGCCAATTTATATGGTCTTATGAATCGTTTCTTAGTTTGAGTAAATTTCTTTTATTTTCATTTTCAATTTTCATCTGATCCGATTGGTAATTTACCTGGAAATCAGATCACTTCTAATCAACTGATTATTCCCAATGTTGATTTTCAAACGATTATCGAAGTGGATGATGGAATCAATGAAACTAATCAGTTTCTGTTATATATTATGAAAACCATCACTCGTCCATTAGAACTTCATATCTAATCAATTCAATGAATGTTCCCGCAGAATTCAATCTAGCATTATTTATTCAGGGGATTGCAGTGGAAATGTGTTTTCCCGGCCAGTTCGCTCCACTATGTTTTCACGCACTGATTACCCTCTCCCTCTGTCCCATTAAGATACGTTCATCCCAAACTACCCTTTTCGTCGGACCGTACATATTGTGGTGGTACTCGATCAACCAGAAGACGTTGGAGAGTTTACTTTGCCACCAGTAAAGGGTGAAGACCGCCGGTGGAGGGTGAAAGTGTGGGTGTCCTGAAATAATAAGGGCAAGCTTTCAGATGTTTGGACAATCCCAATCTTTAGCGTAGAGGCTGCATAACTGTTATTCGATTGTGAATATGTTAGGAATTGAAATGAATAGCATTGGAATCACATTAAACTCCAAATCCATGGACACTGTTTTCTTCTGGCAGTAACGAAAATCTACTCCATATATGGCTTTCTTCTGGATTTATTTTTATTCGTACAAGATGTTTAATTGAAACATGACTAACCACAGTTTTCAGGAATGAAACACCTTGTATTGCCAGGCATCTAAGTCATTTGAAATTTGAAATTTTTTATATCAATAATCGCCCAATAATTGGTGCGGAATCTCTGCATATTGATAGTCGTTTCGATGTGCTCATCTTGATTACTGTGAATTTGAATCGGATCATATAGAATATTCAGTAGAACAACACAAACTCAGCACTTTTCATTTTCCATAAATTTTTGTCAACTGTTTTATAATCTTGAAAGGAATAATTAATCAGATATCCCCGCAGTCATCTTTGGAATGAAATGCAATGGGTGCATAAAAATAACATGAAGTTCGAAAATACTGCGATTTGTATTGAAAATATAAAACAAAAATTTACATAAATACAGGAAATGTTCAATGATTGAACAACTGAATGTGTGGCAAGGAATAATTGGCTAATATTTTTTCAGAGGGCAGAGACCGCCTTGTAGGTATGAGCATCGAAAATAATTAGCATTATTCAAAAGAATATAAAGTCTATCGAGTTTCATTATAACAGTCGCTATTATAACTGAACACGAAATGTTTGGACATTTAAAAACACATCAAGTAACATTTTCTTTATACAAGGTGCCTATTATTATATTAGATGGATAGAAAATTATGATCTTGACGATCAAATAATCGCTAGTCATAGTTGGGATGATTAGAAGAACAGATGTCTGTTTAGATACGTCTTGGTTTAGTTAGTTATTTTGCGATAATTATGAAAACTTTGTATGTTGTTATGATTCCAATAAGATCATAGCCAAATTCAAAAAACGAATCAATCCAGAGTAATGATATTGCTGATGGGCCATTTTATAACAAACCGATAAAGACTGGAATACAGAAATCTGAGAGGAGAATTTGCTCTTCAAACATCGCGATAATATTCTGTTTACGACGTTCCAGTACGGATTTTTTATGTCGTTACTAAATCATATGGAACCATACACCAACTTTTTTATAATGCCATAAGATATACAACAGAATATATGCGGGTTTATAGAGGTTCTAGAGATTTGTGGTCCATTAAAATGAGACTTTCCTCAAAATTTTATGACTTTTTGAGAGATCTGGCAGAACGCGAATCTTGCACGTTATAAGGTACGATTTGAGCTAGTGACCTCATTTTAATATCACCAAGTTACTCCTATCGGTTATCAATATATCAGATATGGATACTATTTGCTACATCTGAATACAGGGGTATCATTTTTTCAATCAACTCGACGTAATTAATATGTTTAAATAAATTTTAGAGGTTTGTTACATAAACATAATACAGAACATATCATTATGACGAACCAAGATGAATAAGTTAAATTATAAATTAGTTCATCCAAATTGCTGAATAATCATAGTTAAATCAATTAATTTTAATATATTTCTATATACCTTTACTACGGAAAACATTCATTTCAAACAAACCATTGCATCGTCATTATTCGAGGTAAGAAAGTGAGCAAAATCATTTGAAGATATTCGTATATCAACTTCCGACACGATTTATGCACTCCCGATGCCATGGAGATGAAAAACAACTGGCGATAATTGCGCTTCTAGAAAATATCTTCGGCCGTAAAGAACGTAAAATATCCGCGAATTTGTCAGAGAGGATATGCCTGCGAATATTGCAGAAACTCATTCGTTTTACGAGGCAGTACGGTACACAAACAGCGGCTCACGCTAATATTTGTCACATAAATGTTGCACGGTCACGCCTATCGCGCTTATTTCGATTGCAATAAAGGCTCCACGGTAATAACTGCTCGATAAATCGTGCTTAAAGTATAAATAGGCTGATTTTTCCCAAAGCTGCACGTGTCGTATGGTCGAATTATTATGAGAGGGGATATGGAACAGGAAACTAATAAGGCTATCAATCATCTACCCTGCCAGTAGCAATTTATAGAGTAATGCTACATAGCTCAAATCAATGTCGATAGCGTAGAGTTCGATTATGTCTTCTTGTTTCCTATTTTCATCTCCTTCCTTTCTTCTTTGTTTCCTA
This sequence comes from Plagiodera versicolora, assembly GCA_037013635.1. NCBI lineage: Eukaryota > Metazoa > Arthropoda > Insecta > Coleoptera > Chrysomelidae > Plagiodera > Plagiodera versicolora. Next base: position 12,919,292 of record CM072978.1, on the reverse strand, counting down.
TCGAACCAAGTTCATTCCACTAGAAAGCGACCATCCCTTTGGGAATTCTGGATCACAGTTTTTTTGTACAAGGTGTCATTGTTCATTCGAAAATATTTCAAATTTTATGAAGGATGGATCTATTTCAACAACAACATTTTATACTCCAGTATATGATACGATCCTAATTTCCCAAAAATGAGAGTATTCATGAATTCGTAATAAGGAGAAATAGAGAAATCCTCGGAAATGTCAATTCTTGTTTGGAAATGAGCGTACTTTGACCTAGTTCTCGCATCTGTGACGTCATCACTATTTCGGATATGACTGTCAATAGTTTTTTCAAATGGAAACCCAGTGCCGAAGATCATGATTTTTCACACGGAAGAACTGAAAATTCGCCATGTTACATAAGGAAATTGAGTGAATTAACTTTCGATTTTCAATTCATACTAACTCATTTAGTGTTGTTTCCAACTTTGAGCAACTTCTCTCAGGCACCCCAATGGTGAGTATTTTTTGAGTTCTATTATTTTTCATGACAGACAATTCATCTCATTTTTTATGCTTACTCATAAAGTAGCAATGTTGCTCTTTAGCTGTGAACTTGACAGTGTGTCAAAATAGATTTTATTATAATGATTAGATGTGGCGACAGTGCACAAATGGAACAAGAATTACTTATTACCTGATACCCAGATAGCACGCCGTGAAACCACCAAACAGACCAAGCACCACATACCACCCTCAAGAAGAATAGGCCAACACCATGACAGAACTGCAGAAAAAATATTGAAATCGGCAAAGATGATAGATATCGACGGATGCAGTTGTAATAGCAGCAAATATCAATGAATTTGCGAGGTATCGGCTCGAATGAAATTCAAAATGGATGACACAAAGTTTTATCACAAAATGAATTTATGGTTGCTCATTACTGGAAATAGGACTATTAGAACTTATTATTTTGAATAATCCTTAAATAGTCCTTCAATTTCTTCAGGAGTATGTTGTACTCAATCTCACAGTCCTTTTTCCAAATGCAAATAATCCTGCCCTACCAGAAGAAAACTTCTAGATGGAGCACTGACGCAGTCCGCCATTGATGTGAGAAGATATTTTGGCAAAGTTTTTTCGAATAGATGGATAGGCATGCGTAGTTTGTTTGAATGGCCTCCAAAATCTCCTGACCTCTGCACAAACAACTCATCAGAAGACCCGAAAATATCAACAATAAATGATCGTGGATATTCGCGAGAATCGACATCCAGAAATATTGACAAACACATATACGTAGAACTGGCAATAGCTTATATTCTGCACAGCTGTCAGAATATGCGCTTTTCCTTAAAGTAATAAACAATAAGTTGAATTTCATTTCATTCAGTTTTTGTTGGGACCGGATAACATTACCAGAATTCTTTTCGTGGATTCGGCCGATGTTGGTTTTATACAATTTCTAGAAAAGATCAAATGCATCGTGACAACTACCCAACTAATCTGAGTGGAAGCCTGATATCGATAGATCGACTAATAGCCCATCAAGTCACGTGCCTGTACCACTAGCTGTTTATTTATCATAGGAGAAGCGGTCCCATCACTATTACCTATTCTTGATTTTCAATTAGAGGAAAAATATTGAATGATATCATTAGAAGAAGCAGATGGGATCAATTTGTCGAATGAATTGTTTATTTCAAGTAATTTATTTAGTTCAAAATGGAAACATTATCATGATGAGAAAAATAATATCTCAAATTATAAAATCAATTCGTTCAATACGAATAATCAAGGTAAATAAGTAAAATAAATGAATAATGAAAATTAAATTCATTTTCACTACGGAGTTCCTGAATATGTTCGAGAACCAACTTACGTAACTAAACTTTGTAAAGTACATACATTTGTTTATATTCCAAAAAGACGTCTGCTTGTATGCATCCGATTTCGACAAACAACCATTCCGAAAACTGTGAAATATTATGATCCACCCATATATTTCACGAGCCAACCGTTCGACTTTTAATCTGAACATCATAAATAAAGGATTAAAGCTGTCGCATATCCGAGTTTCCATAAATCAAGGAGGCAGAGAGAACGAAAAGTAAAGCAATTTGTTCCGTCGAATTTTTATCATTCTGGAAGGCATTAAAAAGTTGAAACTACCGCTGGGAGAATGTAACATTGTATGAAACCCACAGGAATAAGCATGCTTTTCCGAACAAAGCTCACAAAAATCCGGACATGTACTGAAACTGGCGGATCCAATAACCGAAGAGGAAATTAAATTTTCTGTTTGTTTTTTTTTGGAAATTCGCTTTTTTGAGCTTGTGGAAAAGATCATTTGGGAATTGTATGTTGTTTGCATTACTGGACATGTGTAATCAACGACTTTTATGAAAGATTCATGATGGTGAAATATTCGCTTTTGCTGACAGTTTGAAAAAGCAAGGTAAATAATGGACATATAGAATTACCAAATCATTTAGATTCATGTCGAATGTCAATGAAAATAATTCTAATTGGAATGAGTGATATTTCAGTTCATCCAATTGAGATGAATAACAGAAAAATAAATAACTGCGTAGTAGTTATAAATGTTCATATTGACTTATCTATATCCCAAATTTTCACTATCAAATCCGAAGATAAACCTCAAAAGTCAAAACTCATAACAAATATATTATAGAACATTTTTGTATAACAATGATAATTGATCGATATGTGTATTATTCATTATCGAATTCCGATAGAAATAACCTTGTGGACAAATTTCTTCATTCATGCTTTTTGTTTATTCAGGAGAAACAATGTGGATTTCCTTTCAAATGTGTAAACATGCGATGAGTAGGTACACCTCATTACCACTAAGTCAACAGTTCTTGAAATGCCGTTACTCTCGAACAGTTGTATAAGTACAGTCAATTATCCAAAAATAGAAACAGACATAAATTCTGTGCGTTGGCATCGTGTCATTTCGAATCAAATCGATCCTGAAATACGAGCTAAGAGTTGCTGATTTTAAGTTGAATTCTTGAGTCAATTTATTTTAGGAAAATAGTTTTGTCAGATTTGGTAATGTATAAATACTAATAGTGCAAACTGAAGATTATCTAGCTAACCACTGAGCTTCTAATTGGTTGAAACGTAGCTGGAAACATTCAGGAATCAATAATTATGGCAATACTTCTCATTTACTTCATGAATATTCCAAATTCATTTGGAAAAGAATATTCGATCCGCTACTGTTTGTTAATTCCAGTAAATTTTTTACAAATAATGGAAATTCGGTTATCCACAGTCGAAAGTTATTCAATTTTCGTGTATATATTTCATAGGGAATAACATTTGAGAAAACAATATGATGATGAGTTATACAAGCAGCAACAATGCACTTTCTGGCAAGCTGTCACAACTATCCTGCTCGAATAAATGGACATTTCCACACACACCACAAACAATATTCCATTATTTTCATTCATGAGTGAGATCACTCACAAACAAATTTTGATAAATTAAATACAAAACTAATTCAAATACATTCTTCAAGGGGAATATCAGAAAAACTCAGAAAATGATACACATAAAACTAAATGATAATGTGATGCAATAACGGAACCGAAATTCCTTCTACTCTAAAGAGTGAAATATAAGCTACCAATAACTCAAATTTGCAAAATAACCTCATTTTCCATTCAACCTACCATCGCCTGTGAATAACCCTGCATACTTCATAAATATGTCGACAATGAACATCGATTACAGCAATTAACAGAAAATAGTCTCACTTAAATTAATTAGAATATGTTGCAAAGTACGAATACTTAACCAACAAAGAAACGCTGTCGCGCATTCCCATCAACTGGCATATCTTGAGTTATACCTTCCGTTCTATTCATAAACTGGGCAGGCATACATAACACATACCTTTCCCCATTTCTTGAATAGTTTGGAGTGCAACAATATGATCATTCGGTAGTCGAACCCATTCATGTTGCACAAAAATATACCAACAATGGATTGGGACACTATACATCCGGTTTTTTTTTTTTATCGAGAATGATACTGTGTTTCTGTAACGCCCATACTTCAAATCGCTATTTGTACGATGCATTCAGGGGTTTTGTAGGCTATGGGAAGTACACCCCCGAATGTTATTGAATGGGTACCAGTGAGGTATCAGATAGGAAATACTTAGAATATGTTGGGTAAGGTATGACCCATTATATTTTCTGTTGAAGAACACTTTAAATATTTGATATGGATATTCCTTATCGAGGAAATATTACCAAATGAAACAAATAATCGACCACGATGAAATGAATTATACAATCTTGAACTTTCCTTGAAACAATCGGATAATGGTTTCTAAGATAAATCAAGTCCATGTTGAATTTCGTAACTCGAAAACGTCAAAGATTATTTCGTTAAGAAATTGAGAATGAAATTTCTTTACGCTAATTATGGATGGCTGTAGCACCTGATTTTTGACATGACTTCATCATGCACGAAAATTTTACTCGAATAAAATATTCCTTTGTTTTCATTTTTTTTCTTGATACATTCGATTGTTCTGAATGTCAAATATACCAGGTTAGTGGGTTGACACACGGTTCTCAAGAAACATAACTGTTGATTTTTCATGTATGATATTGAGAATAATTGAAATCCATTCAGTTGCATACATGATAAGTCGATGTGATGATGTGTCGTTACTGTCAAAGGAGGTGCTCAGATAGAAAAAATGAAAGACTAAGTATCTATTTTTACTGGAATGTTATTCGTAGTTGTCATTGGCATTATAATCTTCAATGAGTTAACATTGTTTTAGATGAAAAGTCAATATTAGATTGAATTGTTCCTCCAAATCTGATATCCGATGTATTCATATTTGAAGAAATATGAAGAACAACCAATAGGAAAACATACAGAAAATATGAAAATATCTCATGAGTCCTACAACTCATAATTGCGCCATAAATCAGGTATCGGCTCATCCTGTCAACCCCTTTTTTCTATAGAGTTTTATAACGTCTATCTGTCACCTTAACAGTGTTCATTTCTATCCCATTTTTTTTTCGTCTTGAATGATATCAATTATTGAAAAAATACGTTTCGATTCAAAATATTGAACCATCAAAAGTATATACTGGACAATTCGTAAAAGGAAGTCAATTACTTTCATTCATTCATCTATAAGTTGAAGTAATGTTTCCATGACATCTGGAAAAATTATATTATCATTATTTTAAGTTCAGTTTTTCTTATATTCAAATCAATCCGTGATTTATCGAAATAAATCATCTCCTTCCCATGAAAACTAATTTCAATGGGGAAGACCACTAAGTGATGAAATCCTTCCAAACCTTTCTTAATTGATGAATAATGAAATTGGTTCAGTATATATCCAATATCAAGGATCAAAATCAAAGCGAATAGATTCTACAGCGTTTTTAAATCAGCATTTTTATTCAAAATGCCAGAAATAAGTGGGCGGTATGACGTGCTACACCCTACGTCTATATTTGTCTGCTTCCATATATCTTTTGCTCACACCATGTGTAATGTTGTCAAGTTTACTCGTGGATTACTCCTTATTCCTTCGATATATTTTCTCAAAAACTTAACAATAAGTGATAACTATATCATGAAATGATAATTTGTGGAAAAAGTATCATTTATATTGTATTCTTTTACATATTTTATTTCGAGAATAAGTTATGGTATTATTATTTGCATGATATAGACCGAATAAAAAGTAGGAAAAATAATGAATGTTAGATTTTGGATATACAGAACATGATTATACTGTTTTGAAAAATTAGTGGTTTCTCCCATTGAATGATATACAGAGTGGGACAAAAGTCTGGAAACGCTCAATTATCTCATAAATGGGTAGTACGAATTGTACAAAATTTTGGATGAGTATATTTTGTGGTACGAAGATTCCAGATTTGACATATGCAATATTGCCAGATTCGTCGTTGTTATTATTACTAACTTTGGTTTTTTAAATAGATCACCCCGTATATATCTCCCGAATTTCATTTGCGGTAACATTCAATTATTATTATATTATTACTATCACATTTTCGTTAGTAGTTATTTGGAATCTTATCATGTATAATTGGTACCACTGTACTTGAAAAAGTATACTCGATCCCTGATGAAAAATTCCAGACAACGATGAAATTGGCTATCGAAATCTGAAATCAATCGACCGGATAATTGAGAATCGATTTTCCTAAAAGAATCCCAAGTTCGCCACTTCCAATGTAATCTAGATAGTTGGGAAATTGGAAATACGCTGGGTTGAAGTGTCACATTTGATATATGGAATGGTCCATTTTTGAATACGTTGAAAAAGAAGATCTGTCACTTGTTGGATATGTCGTGCACACTAGAGAGTAGATAAACAAACAATAGACTCAGGAAGTATGGTAAAGTTTGGTGAGAATGCAGTCAGTTATCATTTATATATGGAAAAGAGAAAGAATATTATGAGATCTTTGAATTTAGGAACAAATCATCACTGAGGTAAATAATATTTCAAAAATTCACTACTCTGTCCCAATGTAACTACTTTCAAGAAAACCAAGATCTCCATTAGAGAAGATTCAATCATTATAGGGTTCATGTGCTTCTGAGAGCTTTTACGACTTGCACATATCTATTGGGTGCGACCTCCCGTTATGTCAAGTTCCCTTACTGAATCCGTCCTTTTGAGAAGACATCATAGGCCAGACACTAGGGTCTCCAAATATTGGCCAGGTAATGGTTTTTCTAACCCCACCGTGGGAAACCTTGGCCTGTATAGATATTCGCAATAGCACAGAATGTGTGCTGAGGTTCCTCGTCTTCTTGGTAAAACCATTATCATTTATGTACTCGCCAAGTTAATAAAATCGTGTTGAGAACTCAACCATGATCCTTATTGTTTGCCTGTTTTGTAGGCAATCTGTAAATTTTGATGATTCTCTGATGAGCTGTTTGACTTCAAACAATCAAGGTAGTTGGAGGTCTAGAAAACCCAAAGCATGAAGGTCTTCAGCTGTGACCTGCTATGCACCCACCGATACAGGGGAATATATCAGCAGTCGTGAAGGTAACCACTTTCTGATGCCACTGAGGTGAAGTAATAGGTAGCTGTATCTTCTCCATAAGCACCATCTGCATTCTGGAGGTCATGTCTTCCATGTTTTGAATATTTTTTGAAGCTATATCTGGAAAGTATCTCATCCGGTGGCATTCAGCTCATTACCTATGTTCAGAACGCAATTCCAATGATTTTCAATATTCAAATTCCCAAAAAATCTTCCGAATTCGAACATGTATTCTGATAATCATGGAGAGGTGTATATTTTTCTAAGAATCAAATAACAATTTCATTGTACGGAATTTCAAATCACTGAAATAAACAATTCACTAACTTTCAGTTGGTAACCTGGTCTCCCACTATAACAGGATGCCTAGGAACGTTCAGATTATTGTCGTGCCTATCCTCAAAGGCAGCAGGCGTGGTTAGGACGTCGGCAAACTTCTACCCCAACGTTTATTACAGCAATGATATTGTAATCCAAAGTTTCCTGGCTTTAGCCACCATAAAAAAAATGCGGAATGCTAAACGACATTCTGTGTTCAGATTGGGGTTAAGAACGGTGAAACTTTGTTCACGTAGGGATATATCAATCAAAGTTTGTTGTGAGGAATTTACAGTTTCAAAACAGTATATGTACTGAATATCTCAGGAAGTTTACCTCCCAGCATATTATAAATAAAAAATTATCTTCATCCTCACCCACGGCACTATTTCTTTCCAAATTTTGTGCAATGGATGATTTCACTACAAATTTTATGACTAATCCTCAATAGATTCATTGTAGAAGTTATCATAACCGATTATGTGGAAAGCACTCATAACTACAAATTTGCCGTGAAGCATATCTTTTTGTTCAAAGAGAAACAAATTTTTGGAGAAATGTCATTATGATCATCATTCTCCTAGTGTCAGCAATCCTTACTTGAATACATAAGGTACATCATGGTATCAAGGATTCGAAATTGTTTCATATTTGAAGAAGCTTTGAGCAATTTATATTAATCTAAGGTGTAATTGATCTACGTTTGGGGTGGATCCCGGCGAGAGTGATGTTTTTGATCAGGCACTGCGATGGCGCGCCAGCGCAGGAACCATCTCCCTCGAGTTACCTGCTTTTTGAATTATCTATGTTTGATTGATCTATCGCGCCATCGCAGGAATCGTGTTCATCGAATTATGTGGATTCGTTGAATGATGGTATCCCGAACTTTGAAATAAATCAAATCTCCGATTTTTTATTCACTTGGCAACGCTGCTTGTTATAGTGACAATAAACTAGTCATTTGACAATTCAATTATTGCACGCCATATTGGGTTGAAAATATACGATAATAAATTATGAAAATGGGCATTTCCACAGCTTTCCATCATGAAATTTCTCGTGGAAATCGATTTTAGGACATGTTAATGATATTTTAGTCTATTCAAAATTTGTCCTACTAATTACGTAAGTACAATATCAATCAAATTCTTAGGTCTTACCGTGATCGATTTTCAGAAACTTTTCTAAAAAAAAGTATGTTAGAGGTGTTTCCGCGGAAAAATTTTTATTGGGTGTTTGTATTAGTGTTCCGAAGCTTCTGTGAAAATTTCATCAAAATCGGAGTTGCTCTTACCTATACTGTAGGTTTTCCCAAATTCGTTACAATATCATAATGATATGTTATTGATACCAAATTTATTGAAGCAAAATTTCAATGGAATGAATGTCGATGGTCACATTTCTGATGTTTGATTCTTTCAGCTAGTATATTATGATATATGGAATGCAACTCTTTGTAGTGGTCTTTCAGATCGTTATGATCCAATCTGGGGATTCCTGAACAATTGAATTGAATACTACGTAGTAGGAGTATTATGGACAAATTGCTACAAAGGTATACTTCAGATACCCAACTCTACAAATTGTATCCGCTGCAATAGGTCGATTGGGAATGGAAAAGGAAATATATTTCGAGAACAATCTATGGAATGCAAAGGAAAAATGATTCCAGATAATTCTGGACATTGAAAGAATTAATTAACTTCGTCGTTATATTTCGCTATAGTGGATCCTGCAATCATATATTATAGTCTCTCCAAGTGAAATTCTTCTTGGGATGAAGTTGAAGAGTTGAAATATTTCTCACCACTAGATAAAGGTGAACGATATCCGCCGCTGGGTAGTCTTTCGTGTAATTTAAAGATGGAGATGAGGGTGAAAATCGGGCCGAGGCGGGTTATCTGGAACGCCATTTTTAAAAGTCAAGTGTCGAGGAGAGATCTACGAACAGGGAACGTACGATCGCAGTCGATGGATAAATGGGGATCGAGGAGAGCGGCTGGGTGATGGGGTCGATGGGGGCTCGAGGGGTGAGATCGAATCACCTCACGTCAATCACACTCTGTCTTCGTCACGGAATCCGTCTCAGCCAACGTTCATTCGCAAAATAGAGATGGTGAATCTACCATCACTAGGGCTCATTTTCCATCTTTCTAAGCACATCTAGGTAAGTTTGGTTTGGAAAAGAACTAGGCATTGTTGAAAATATCAGGGAGTTTCACGCTTTTAAGATGCTTTGTGAATTTTCTACACCACCTATTTCGTTCATCAGAAAACTAATATTAGGGTTAATATACTTCTAGGGTTAATATACTTCTAGTGTCAATATAAAATACTAATGGTTTTTATTTCAGTTCTACAATTGAATAAAATTTGAATTGTACAATACAACGTCAGTAACAAAAATCTCATACAAAATTCATCATAAAGATATACACATACAACATACAACAAAAAGGAAAAATGATGTATTCTGTTCATGAAGAATAAGTCTATTTATAAACATGGAATTTGCATAATCCTCAAATATATGAAGTGGGTGATTCACCTAACTGGTTCATTAGAGGTTTATGGAGAACTGGAAGAGATATCAACTTGAAATTTTGGTGGATACTATTACTCAATGTGTTCTATTTTCCTAAAATAGTTTCAATACGCTGTTACTTCCGGTTAAACCGGAAGTGATATCAACTTCGTTTTTTTCAAATGGAACACCCTCTTTATATTTATTCGTCAAATATGAAATTCAGAACCATCCAAAGCACACTTGTGAAAATACACATGAGACAAATGAGCGTATTTCCACATTTTTGTTGATATCTCTGAAAATATCCATTTTATTCATATGGTATGCTTATGCAAATCGATAGGAAATTAAATTTTACGTCGGATAGTGTGAAAATTGCATAGTCATTCTATTCGAAATGAAAAATTTATGGCGATTTGAAATTTACAAAAAGTAAACTGAAATATCAAACACCCTGTTGAATATTTTGGGACACTTCTAAGGATACCTGATAGAACACTCTTTCATTCATGTGTATACGGAAATTGAACCTTAAATCTTGAAAATTGAAGATTATATGGACATTTTAGTTAGGCAGTCCATCTGTCAAAATTTTTCGAAAAAATGGAATATCTTACAAACGAATCACGAAAGGAAGAAAATTCGAAATGCAACAGGCCCAGAATTCTTCGTAGAATTCAAAAATGAAAAAATAAACAGGGTGTTTCATTTGAAAAAACAAAGTTGATATCACTTCCGGTTTGACCGGAAGTAACAGCGTATTGAAATTATTTTAGGAAGATAGAACACATTGAGTAGTAGCATCCACCAAAATTTCAAGTTGATATCTCTTCTAGTTCTCCATAAACCTCTAATGAACCACTTAGGTGAATCACCCTGTATATATATGAAGTCTGGAATGTAACCTTTTCGGCAGTATTGGGCCTATTAGGTCTTGTTATATTAATTCAGCGACATTTCTTGAACATTCATCTACTCGAATCTTCATGTTTGCCATTCCAATGAAATCGATATAATCATTTTATATCAATATACGACGATGAATATTATGAATATATGTCTGGACGTGAAAGTTACTGGTTGATATTTGTTTCTTTTCTCTCATATTGATGAATATTCAATACATTGAATAACTTGATACCTTGTCTGTATTTCGGTTGTCTGATGCACATTGCTGGTGGTATATTATGAAAAGATTTATGTCAGAGATATACAGGGTGAATTTTCATCTTGAGACAACTGAATATCTTGAAAACTAAAAATTCTATCAAGAAATGTTTTGAATGAAACTTGTTTATCTCAGAGGAGGCTATTGTATGATACCAATCTCGACCTGCCACTTCCACCCCCTGGGAGATGATTCTAATTTCCAAAAGTCTCACTTCGGTATTACCTATAGTTTTCCAGTCTCATTCTTGTTCTTTCAGAGCGACTGAGTTCAAATTTCAATTTATTTCCATTTTCTATTTGTCCGTCCATTGGTACAACTGATACCGGAAATTATTACAATTCTATATCGGAGTGAAAATAGCTGTAATGGATTGCAAAATTCGCACATAAAAATAATGTATTTCACAATTCACACCTAGGTAAATGTTGAAATTATGAATTACGAATGTACTCTTGGTAATGAACTCAACTGATCGACTATAGATTTAATTTCACAAAAATCGTAACATAGACTCATCACGATTTTAACCCAGCTGACAAATCTGGAGTACGCTACTGAACTTACTTAGAGATTCGAATCGAAAAAATATTCTCCAGACCACTCTGATACGGATAATAAATCAATGACATTGAAGAGTTGAATTGTTATAAGACAATTTCTCGGTTGATCAATCTCTCTCCCGAATCCACCAGATCCCAGAGATATATACAACCGAGCCGTATCATTTACATACTCGATCCCATAAAAATAATATTCACTTTCTAGAACAGGCTCCTCTCCGAATGCAAATACCGACTTCTTTTATCTTTATAAATACCCAATTACAGGCGACTGTGAGGGATTTTCGATAATCCTGTCAGTGGCGCCTCCGTGCGTTCTTCAAAAATTATCATGTTTCAACTAGGACGTCTTTCATTAATTTTCTGAGCGCGAATAAGCAGTTGAATTCACGAAAAAATCATTGGAATATTATCGATAAAGGGTATTATGTTTCTAGCATCCCAAAAAAATTACATCTCTATATATGTACAATTTTTCTTGTCCGTTAAATAATTATGTGATAATAATCTGTCACTTGCCTTGTTTTCGAGATATGAAGTATTGAATTCCGTACGCACGGCAATGGAATGCATTGAAAGAGTTTCATACCAAATTTCACATAAATAGCTACAGTGGTTTAGCAGATATTATTCAAAGAAACAAGTTTCTCCATACTATTTCAATATACTATATCTAGAGAATTTCGGAATGTAACAACACTTAAACAAATTATTTTATCAGTGACGGGAAAAAGTTCGACATTTTATCTCTGTTAGCACGTTGAAAAAATATCACTTTTTGAGATTACTCTTTTCCCCGGGAAAAAAGTGAGAACTGAGAAAAAAGTGAGTACTTTTTTCCTGGATATACAGTGAGGACCAAAAGTCCGTCGCCCCCCCTGTAACTTCTTTATTCTACATATTACAAAAAAATATTAAATACATAAGTTGTAAGGTTTCATTCGATCTACTCAATGGTTTGAGTTTCATTTGTACAGAGTGTCTCAAATAGGCACGGTGACTTGAAAGTTAATTTTTTTAAATGGGACACCCTATATTTCATTGCATTTCTACATTCTACGTTGAATTCGGAACAAGTTTGATGAATGGTTTTCTATCAAAAAAGTTAATAGTTGTGAACACTTGTGAACACTTGTAAATAATTATTTCGACTACTCGCTTATTTGAGACACTCTGTATAAATGAAACTCAAACCATTGAGGAGATCGAATGAAACCCTACAATTTATGTATTTAACATTTTTTTGTAATTTGTAGAATAAAGAAGTTACAGGGGGGGCGACGAACTTTTGGTCCTCACTGTATATACACATTTTGTCAACAAATTGTTGTTTTCGCCGTCACAGAAAAAAATGTGTTTATTTAAATATTAAATTTAAAATCTGATACTTTTTTCCCTTGTATAATAAATAACTATCCATTTGCATTTCGATGTTTGGTTCTTATATAAGACATTGACATTGAATTGACATTTATGATACAGAGTGGAACAAATGTCTGGAAACGCTCAATTATCTCACAAATGGGTAGTACAAATTGTAAAAAATTTTGTAAACGTATATTTTGGAATACGAAGATTCCAGATTTGACATCTGCAATGTTGCCAGAATTACCGTTTTTCTGATATTATTACTAACTTCGGTTTTCTGAAGAGATCACCCCGTATATTGTATCATTATTAGAATGTCCCCTTCAGTACGAGTTCAAACATATGTAATACTCAATATTTGATAAAGTCAGGAAGGTCTAAAATGAATAACACAAAAGTCTGGATACGCCTGATTACATTAATAAAATTTTAAATACAAACTAAATTACAACGTAAAGATAATAATATCTACTAAATCAGATGTTCAAAATGTGCCTGTTGTTAATTTGGCAGTACCCTAATCGATGGTAGATAATTGAGCGTTTCCAGACTTTTGTTCCACTCTGTATATCTGGGCTGACAATATTTCCTCATATCGTAAGCATTGTAACAGGTAGGTTTGGATGAAATTTCATCAGTGCGCTACTGAACCATACCACCGAAATTGTTGCTGAGTGTTGGAAATAATGCATTATTATGTGATTTCGTTATATCCAAGTGTGGATCTTCTGAACTACTGTAATTCGATTAATATTTTTTCGACTCAGTGCGGTAAGTGGCAGATAGCGCCATTTACGGCGTCGTTATAGCTCTAGGCTGGAATTGTATGCCTTTTTTTATGACCAAGGCGAATCCGAAATTAAAGTTGTTACGTACAAGGTTACTAGTAGGTACTTCCAGAAAAATGCCGCTTCCGATAATTCAATTATAATAATTATTGTGCTTTAGAGTGAGTTGAGATATAATATTAGGGTGTTTAATAATGATAACTGCCAGGTTTTTTACCTTCGAGAAAATTTTTCGTTCGAGTATCCGATTGAACTTTACGAGCACCATTCGAAAAGCTTGATTATTGGAGTTTCAGTTTTTTTGCAACGAATAAGTGGATAATGATTACATTAACGAGAAATTCGGGTCGAATTCAAATCATTGTATGGTGCCGTTCATTCTCATACTGTTTGATTTTCGAAACGGTATTTCTATAGCTGGAATATTACCGTGGCAATATCCGTTCCACGGTCATTCTTGTATCATGGGAAATTAATTTTAAACAACAGAGGTTAATTGGGAACTTTACAATAATTCTACTCTGACAGAATTGATCTCGAGTGTTTTCATGATATTTGGTTTAATCTATACCATATGAGTGAGAAGTGGGGATACTTTTATACTAGGCTACTATACAGCATCGAATTATACAGGGTTTAAATTTGAAAACTTTCAATGCAAATATTTCTTAAACTGAAAAAGTTAGGAAAGCGTAAGTCGCTACAAATTTTATACAGTTTGGGGAAACTACAATGACCATATTTTGGTTATAGGGCCTAATGCACCTCAACCTAAAATTTTGAATGGCACCACGCCTTCCATGATATCTTGAAGGTCTTTTGGGTTAAAATTCACCAGCACAAGAATATTTCCGAAATTTTATCCAGGGTCAAAAAAAATATAATTTGAATAAAATAATCCGCTTCACTTGATGATCTTCGGCAAAGTATTATTACAGAATGTGCATCTTTTCCAAGAAAAGGTGAGAAATGAGTTACGAATAGAAAATGGATTATATTGCATTTTGAGCATCTAAATAAATTAAATAACACTTTTATAAAACATAGTTTATTTATATAGGTTATATATTTTTTGACCCTGTATAAAATTGAGAAAAACTTCATGTGCAGGTGAATTCTGCTCCAAAATACCTTCAATTCAAGGTATCACAATGTGAAATTGTAAAATTTTCAGTCCAAGGGGTGACCAACCCTATACTGAAATAAAGTGGTTGTAGTTCCCCCTATCAGTATAACATTTATACCAAATTGCGCTCTATAACTTTTTCAATTTCAGAGGTATTTTCATTGAAAGTTTTCAAATTGACACCCTGTATGTAAGTACTTTTGGATACACAAGTTATTAGATTGCATGATTTTGCTTCATATATGATGTTCACATGTTGTGGCAGAACAAACGCAATTGAAAAATACAATATTCGTCAGTTTTATTCATTCCATCATTATTCTCTAAGAGTTATGATGATATCTCGAATAAAAAATATGCATATTCCATTTATTCAAAGGATACAGAAATACTAATAGCAGATTCAGGTTTTTGGTTTCATATGCATGAAAATGTATCTTCAATGATTTTATTTACGGAGTACTATCGTTGATTTTTTTCAGTTTGTGGTTTAAAATTTGTTTTTCTGGTTATAATTTATTTTCGTTTATATCGCTATCAGATTTCAAATGCCGATAGCGAATATTTTTCTGATAACGAGCTCCTACAGACAGATCAAGTCTGCAAGATAACAATATTCTAATTCTAGTTATAGCTGAGTTATAGAAAAAGGGAACAAGTGAGTTATCAAAGCTTATAGTAGAAAATAGTTTGAGAATCAGAAATATATTTCTAGGAATGTGAAAAATGTTATTTTTCAGCTTGTGCCATTACAATATCTACCGGAGTATCATCGTAACGCTAGAACAACCAATGAACATAACTCTCTTCCTACTCACAAGAAGATTTAAAATTATTGCCCTTTTATTCAGTACAGTCTTGCGTATTTTGTTAACCTGATCATGTAAAACATATGTAAAAGAGGAAATTTCTTGTTCAAAATTTGCATTGAATTAGTTTTTAGTGCTCTCGAAACCTCTACTCGCTGAACAAAGTAAGACTTTAATATCATCTTGTATGCCTTTTATGCATAGGACGCCTTGTTCTTATAAAACAATAGTCGATTATGTTTTGTTCATGATACGAGATCCATACGTACGTTGGGTACTCCTACTTTGTAGAGGACATCATGATCCCACAATAACGCACACAGTTACAGACTTTGGAGAGTAAAATTTAAACAATATGAACCGCTTGAGAATTTGATTAGCTTCACTGAATTCAAGAAGTGAGCAAAATCATAATTTAAATATGACAATTTCTTCAAATTTTCGAAATTGAAAAATTTTAATAAACGTTTTGCTTGGCTTATTTTATGACAATAATAATAATAATAATAATAATAATAATAATAATAATAATAATACATTTACTGTTCATCATAAGTGGATATACCTTACAATGTACAGAGTGTTACTTTGTGACAAACAATTGGCAAGTTAGGTTCACAATGATTTGGGAAAAATGAATTACAGAAATCTGAATCTCAAATTGAAGGCAATAATTATCAACAGATCAATATTTATACATAGGAACGTGTTTTCTAGCTGTCGTAATGAAGAAATAAAAATAACTTCAAAAACAGAGTACCTATTTGAAGAAATGCTATTAACCATCATGAACTCATCGGGAAAAAGTCAACAATTATTTTCTTCAGACTTGGCATTTGGCAAGAGGATTGAGTAACATTCTTTAGAAATTCATGTCTATTTGTATCATAATTATCTGAACAATTCAAGTGTTAAAGTCGGGGGTAAAAGACTTCAGAAATAATTTTTGAAAAACACGTTCGAAGCCATTGGATTTAAATTTTCCAAAATTAATCAATACATATAGTGTGAATAGAAATAGGGAAATGACGTTATCAGTATTTTTATGGTCTATATGGTACCGTATGAAACTGTATTCTCTATTACATCAACAAATACAGGAAATTCAGGTGGAATCGAAATATTTCGTTTCCCAAAGAGGCTATTCTTGTGAGTTCACATCATCTATTTGATCGATTGATTGATTGGAATCCATCGAAAACATAATCAATTTTGTGATTCATCCATTTCAAATCGTCTTTTCTGCTAGTAGGCTGTAGTACAAAAAAAAAACATGAACATAAAATTGAACTACAGATTTCAATCTCGAGTGAATACTGTTTGTTTTTATAAAAATTGAATGGGTAGTTTATACGACAAAAGCACTGAAATCGCTGCGCTCAGTACCCTGTAGGTATTATACTTAAGTAGTTTCAACTATTTGGATACACTTAACACCCCATGAAAACAGTTCCTCCGACTCAACGTAAACATTAGATAAACTATGCGTGGCTCTTTCGTTTGCGGCTTCTTCACAGATGTTTGGAATAACACTCGAAGAACTTATTATTTTTTTCCTATGAGAGTTCTACACGTTGACATAAAATATGTTGTTCATAAAGTAGATAAGAATGAATAAGTCAAGAAAATATTTTCAGATGAAGAACATATAATATATCAAATTTATCGGCATCGTCTGTGGAACTTTTACTTCAATAAATTCATAGGAATATTCGATATTAACATATCGGACTGTCATAATCAGAATCTTGTATCAGATAATGTGAAAAAGATGATTCAAAAAGTCAATGAAGTTTGGGAAATACATTTTTGTAATTTTGGCTATTAACAATACTCTGAATGGGAATGTGGTTTATCAAATTGATATTCCTTCTCATTGTAAAAAATCATACAAAGTGTTTTATTAGTGTAACCAAGTTAGATATTCTCTGCATTTTATTGAACGGGGATGTTCTTGCATAACATTGGGAGGAAAATTTCCAATTAGATGGAATGTTTATATACAAAATGACTAAATTGAGTGAATTGGGTTGACATATTTTTCTTCTGTTTTGTTCGACTAACACTTGTTATCATTTTTACAGGATGGCCAAATGAGATTGGATATGTGCTATATCATCGGAACTGGTGCATTCAAAAAATTAATCAATGTTTTTCTCAATGAGATGAAGTTCATTGAAATTTGTTGATTCATTCAGGAGATACAACTGTTCATTCGAAAGAAAACACAACCACTCCCCACCACTTCTTTTCAACTAATGCGTCAAAAAGTGTCGAGCAAAAACTACACCAATGAATCTCAACTTTGGAACGTATGTTTGTTCTCATCGTGTTTACTGGGAATATTTCAGTGAAAAATCACTTTCAGTCTCAGATGGCGATTACACCCCCAAGCGGCTTTTCTAGAAACATAACAATATAGTCCAGGATATTCTGTCGGCCACTATTATCCCAGAATCCATCACTGCAAGTCTCTACGACGAATAGTTTCCGAGATACAACCTTATTTCCATGAAATGATAGAATTAATTCAAAGAGCATTCAATTGATATTCAGTTGAGTCGCTGATATAAAAGGTGTTTCATTTGGATAAATAGATATCTTATTTATTTTCATATTGATTTTTCAACTTTATACACATTAAAATACCACAGAATTAAACTTAATAATTATATTTCAATAGATTTAAATGCATTCATTATAACTGAAACAAAAAATTCGCGGAGGGCGTTGTTGGTAACTTGGTTTTCAAAAATAATGTAATCTTCCGTTCGCCATCGACCACAAGTAACCCCTTGTCTTCAAATTTCTGTCGTGAATGTCTCAAGGAAACTGAATGATCCACCCCGTAAATGAGATGCTCCGATAAACATCCGGTATAAGAGGATGGTCCTATTAAATCATTAGTTAAATACCATCCAATGTGTCGATAAGAGCACACGAAATAATTGTAGACACCTCTCAATGGTACGTAAGCTCTCAAGCCTGAAATTATAGAAATTATATCATAACAAATGGGATGGCCACGCCCACCCTAGAACACAATCACGAATTCATCGATTGAAACTTATTAATTCGCCGGAGATATAATTAGATCGGCGCAGTTCGACACGTTTATCTAGTCATTAGCTTAGAAGATTCGAGATGAGACCCGCCTTACCAATAATTAAAACAGAACTTATTACGAAGAATTAAGAACTTCATACAGGCTGGTCCAACGAAAACGTACCGGAAGGTATAACTACCAGGAAGAGATTTCATCGAGAAAAACATGAATCACGTCAATTTTGTAAATGAGGGGGACAACTTTTGACGCAAAAACTAGCCCAAACTTGACCCTCCTAAGCGGGGGTAGCATCCCCTAAATTTCGTCAAATGGGAATGGTGAAAAGCCCTTTTGATTCCCTATACATTGCTTCTTTATTGTTGTAATTCCGCCTGCTTGTTGCGAAGATATGGACCTTTGTCGCTAGTGCATTTCTCAAAAAATACAAAAAGTAAAGCGATTCAACTTAAAAACTTACCGTTTTGTTAAAGTGATTGTCGAAAATATTTAAAAAAAAAAACAATTCGCTTTTTTCTATTTTTGTTGATTCCAGCTAGTTTCTCGATAAAATCTCTTCCTGGTACGTATTCGTTGGGCGACCCTGTATATAATTTCATGTACTGTACTCATCTATTAATTGAAGAGGCTTGCTCCTTGCTCTCTTGAAAAACTATTTCAATTTTCGAATAACTCTATGCAGTTCATAGCATTTATCTGCTATCTCAATGTCATTTTGCAGTAAATATAGCGATCTAGATGAATAATAGAATAATTTCATCGATTGTGAATACCTATATTATGATGAGCAAACAGATCAAATTGAATATTTCTTATAGTGTTCCGTGAATAAATTGGGTTTTTACTTTGATGGAAATGAAATGAATGAATTAGAAGAGCAGGTGATTCAATGTGCATCATGGTATGAAAGTCTCCATTTGGGATCCATTGACTATGCTTGGGAACAATCAAAGTAATTAGTTGATCACATCACATCCACAGCAGAAGATCAGCATGATTCCACAAGTCCTAAGATAAGTTCTTGCCCAATCACTCTGCTTACCAGTCTCTCAATAGCCAAATACCAGTTCATCAGATATCTCGATGTGACCCATAATCAAATATTACCTTATTTACCATTGCTAACTATTTGCGAATGAATTTAAGATTGCAGCGCCAAAGTGGGCAGTCACAAAACCATAAATGTTGACGTTGGATAGTTTTATTGTATTAGGTTATATGTGTTTTTTTGTTGATGAAGTGTGAGTTTATAATGAAAATAAAGACATTACAGAATTTTGCAGTGAGATAGTGCGTCAATATGTATGTATTTTCATTTTTTTGAAAGTGGTTATAAGCATTATCATGTGTTTTATTCATTCATATTGAAAATAATACGAGGTTAGAATACTGTTGTGGATGTGAATGTTTCTATCAAAATTGTATATACAGGTTTCTGATAATTTGTTTTGTTTTAAGATTTGAATGGCAAGATTCAGTTTAGGCTACTTCGAAGGCACTTTCAGAAGTGTTCATGATGGTGAAGAAGTTTTGAACGCTAGACATGTAATATCATGATTAAAATTGAATTCCTCCATTGCTGACCTGAGATAATGGTTTATGTTATGGAATGAATTATGAGTTTATAGTATTTGTTTTTTCAGCCGGATAAAATAGATGTAAGATCACGTTTTAATTTTGGTGGTACCTGAACAATACCATGACCCACTGTGACCTTCAATGTAAACAGAATTTCATCAGCTTGAAGAAATACATGGAAGTTAATATTGAAAGTTTGATTTCACGGATTCATAGTTTCACAATCTTCGAAATATTCAAATTCATAAAATCAACATAAAATCAACAAAACATAATACCAAACACAAGAACTATGTCAACATTTCCAGTTATTTTCAGTGCCACCAGGTGGCGTATCGCTTATGTTCATTCGCCAATAATGAAACATTCGATAAAGTAACGTTTGTTCAGAATACTTATGATACATTACAGAATGTGACTTCGACTTCGAAACAAAAAAAAAGGAATTTTAATTTCACTGGCAATATTGATTGATCATCAAATTACTAATATTTCATGAATATATTATTTCGCACTAGAATGGATCATTGGTGAAGTTATCTATTGATAATCATGGACTATTGTTTTCTGAGTCTCAATTGAAACACAACAACTGATATGTGTAACATTAGCTCAAATATCATAGATACATTGGAAACAATAATCACTACTGGAATATATGATATAATATATTACTAGCTCAGAGATTTAAAATTGAATGAATGCTGAATAAATTAAATTATACAGTTTCTCAATGTCAAACTTCTGCGATATCAAATTATATTTATTATAGAAATTAACTTCCTGAGGTTTAGAGAAAATTAGCTATTCAAGCATGTTTGTGGAGATTTTCAAGCTCTAATTTCGAGAACCTTCCATCTCGGGTTACTCATTGTTGAAGACCGGATTTTTGCATTAAAATTCCACTTCTCCTCGACTTTCTATACACGATCCTATTGATTGATTGATTCGATGGCCCTGGTTTCATTAAAACAGCGGGAACTCTCATCTCTCCTCCATCCAATAACACCAAAACTTTTCCAACTCGGAACTAATTCCAAAGAGACATCAGATATTCCGGGAACTAAATGGGCAATCCAACTTCTGTAATAATAAAACCACCCTCTCCCCTTTGTCCCGTCACATAATAACAATTCTATTTTCATTTATTTCATTCGACAGATGTGTGCGAAATGTGTCGGATATTATTAAATAGGCGAGATTTCGGATCGGAAGGAGCAAAGATCAACGGTGGGATCACAGCATTCTTCCCTCTTCTTTTTTTTAATATCGAGGAAATATAATATTATATCCTCTCGAGAAATGATCCTCAGGATCTGTTTGATGAACTGAACGTATCATTTATATAGAATCTTCATTAAGTATTACTGATTTAGTTTGAATTCAGCTCCTATGGTATTCTTCAACATTTTCATTCTTCTTCTTCAAGTAATTAAATCTAGAATGCTAGAATAGTGAAGTGGCCAACTTGTTCAACGATACTTTTCCAAACCATTCTCCTGTGCATAAGATGACGCGTCATGACGGTACTGTAGTAATCTTTCAATTGTTACGTTGTAATTCAGTTAGTATTAAAAATTTTATTGATGTAATTAGGCGTATCCAGACGAGAAAAATCATTCAAAACTCTGAAATATTGGCTTGGGATATCTAACGTTCGATTTATTTCCATTTTATTATTTAATAAACTGCATTTTATCTTTACTATATTACTGTTATACTGAGAAAGTAGCTTGAAAATGTGTCTCCCAAGAATTGATTAAATATCTTGCTGTAGTCGAGGATATCCAGAATGCTTATTAGGGAGGATCTTTTCTAACTTTCCACTTCTTCTTTTGATCATATCGTATTATTTTTGATGATATCATTTCTGAAAATGAACCTAGAAGCTCATACATTGTCAATTTAAAAGATAGCTCGAAAATTGCCAATCCGAAATATACAGCATGATTTGATTGATGCAATGTTGTCAGATTTGCTGTTTCTATGATATTTTTAGTTACTTTGATTTCTTAAATCCAAGTAAAGTTTCTTACGAACTGTCACTCTTCCGTGTCGAGACTGAGATTGAAAGTTGATGGTTTCTGTTTAGTGATGTTTCGCGTTTGAAGTGGAAAATACATCTCAATTATTTGTTTCGTTTTTGATGGGATCTTCTTTTTTAGCCAAATTCAGTTGATAGATGATTTTTTGATATAGTATTATTCGATACTCTCTTTCTTTGATGTAACATTCACTACTATTTTCGATTGAATTCGACGATTTTCGTCCCATGAATCTCTGGCTTTGAATGGTGTCGGTGCGTTCTCAATTCTAATTAAAAAATATGAATGCTGAATACCACGAGTTTGGGGTGCAAAGCTAGTTCGCCTCCTCGTGGTGCACCCTGGGTAACGCTAAATGAACTAGCAAAGAACTGGCGGTCAGACAAACCAAGAAGGTTCTCCTGACCACACGAGAGACAAACACATCACAGATGAATGTCCTAGAATAGCCCGAGGGGACATCCGAAGATTTCCTGATCAATTACATATAAACTCTTTAGATGTATATTTATAAAACAAATTAATGTGTCTTTGTGCCATACGCTAAATAAAATAACCACGAGTTTACCACATACCACTTCTGTAATGAAAATACGTATGAACTAATACAGAATTTGCTTTTGTCATGCTGATTTGGTTGAGTGAACGTCGTGTTGGAGGTTGAGGGTAAAATAGAAACTCAATTTTCATATTTTGGTTATTAATTTCGCGAAGCGCTGCATGGAATAACCAAAACGCAAAGTATAATTGAATTCGGCATATATAACGAAAGGCCTGCTTGGATAATACGTTGTGATGGGGTGCACAGCTGAATTCAGTATTTCTCATTCCTAGCATTGGCGTATTCTAGATTTTCCTTCCCGATAATATCTACCAAATATATGTGGGACAGAATATGAATACTCATTTCCTTTATCTACGACAATTAGATAATTTATTTTTGTTTCGTCGAAACCTCTCAAATTGTATACGTATGTGTGAGTGAATTCATGAACTATCGATAAGTGTGTATTGTTATGTGGATATTAGAACGGAACAATATATAGGGAAAAGTCTATTGAACAGCCTAGTTGCTATACAGTATACACATTACAATTATATATTTTGGTCTCTCTCTTCTTTCAACGAGACTTTTCATGTTTTTTCTTCTTATCTCAAAATAATAATAATAAAAATTTTGGTGTATATCCATAAATGTGTATCCTCAAATCCACTTATCGACTAATGATAATTCACATAATTTACTCTGTGATTACACTATAAGGCAAAGTTGTCCCCAATTTATCAAATTTCAAAATGTTTCGAAGTAGAACGAGGAAAGAAGCCTTACTACATTCCTTCTAAACTACGCTACTGGAGACTCGTCACTACGCATCCTAAACGTCATTTAAGCATCACTTTACATTTTTAATGTTGTCCAGAATCGATTACCTTTCTACAAATGGAGTTTGATGGCTTTGTAATCGCTTTTCAATCAACAATATTCATCAATATTGTACGTAGATTAATGAAAAGTTGAATTTTGACAATGTGCGGATCATGATTGACAATCATATTCAAATAGAGTTCGAGAAATATGTAAACAACGTATATTCATCAATTGTTATCGTTCGTAATAAAAGTTATAATAATAATAATTAAATTATTATCATTATTATTGTTATTATTATATATTATAGAGGGTGGGGCGCCCCATACGACACGGTCTCTGTAAACCAAACCATTGATTATTTCAGGAATTTCTTATCTTTATTATTCGTTTATTCATTGAGGCTGCAAAAGGAAATTTTTCTGGAGTCTACATCGTGGCTCAATAAAAGGTGACATATCAAAGTTGTATTTTTTAAAATGGAACACCCTGTATTTTGTTTCAATTGTAAATAGGTCAGGAAAAAATAATATGATTTCATGAAAAGTACAATGTACCTAACCAAAACCGTTCTCGATTTGTTTTGATTTTGAAAATGTAAGGTACAATTGGAAACTGAATAACATCGAAATTTATAGAAACCATCCCTTCCAATTCTGACCAAGCAAAAAAGAGGTTTCAGGCTATTAATTCCGACAGAACTCGTTTCCCAATATTATACAGAACGTTCAAAAATCAGAGAACACCCTGTATTTTTCTTATCTGAACAATACAGAAGTCAATTATTTTCCATTTCATATTGGGGTTCTCTATACCTAGCTTAAATGATTTTCAAGATATTGACATTTTCAAATAGTAGTGAATCAAGAGAGCTTTTAAACGACATTTATTTGATTTGCTTGCTGAATTCTCATTGACATTTATTGTGTGTATTGAAAATAAACTTGACTTTTTTTGAAAAAAAAATGGTGGTCATTTCGAAAATTTGGAATGGAGGATGAAATTCCCTATTTTATCTAGTTGAATCCTTTTTTTGAAATAAGTCGATATTTTCTTCATAAAATGTAGCAACATCTACCACCATTGTAAATCACTTTTTAAGAACTTTATTCTGAGCCATCACAAAGGGGGGTTGTCATTCAAGATTATTTACGTGGGGTGGCTGGGGGTGAAAAGGAAAGTGGGGAAAGTTCATTTAGTTCATAGGATTTTTCATCTCTGAGCATTTGTGAGTTATGCCCATTGATAATTCTCAAATTGTCAGCCAGTATATTATTATTATAAAGATAAAAATAATAATTTATGTCAGAAATGATAATGTCAATGCAACAATAATATAATGTTTATAGTTTCAAATGATTACAATGACAGCAAAGCAAACGGATAGTAAAACATAACGAGTATGTGTATTTACAAAATTATTTTCCTAATTGATTTCGTTTTTCATTCCCATGCATTTACGGTACAAATAATCTATTCACTACTGTCATCAACTACTAACGAACAGTCTGTGAATAGAAAAACAGGGCGCTTCAAATAAAGATTTTTTTTTCAGTTTTGACATTGTCTTCATTATTTGGATATCGTGAGGAATTATTAATCGCTAAATATTCATTCAATTTGAATTCATTTCATTTACGCCTTATATATTTATGTTGGAGATTTCTGGTTTCAGCAGTAGTATAGTTGTCTGATATCGAATATTAAGTTTGAGAAATCTTTTTATGTCACCCCAAGCGGTCTGAGGTATATCTTTCAAACTACCCCCCCTCCCAACCTTGTAAGAGGCTGTAGTTGAAGTTGTTGTTTAGTAAGATAATCATAAATGAGTCCATTTAAGCCATTCGATGACAAATTTTCATTCGAAAACATATCCCAGCTATTTATTTTAGTCATTCAAAATAAATAAACTTTAAACGGGTTATCAAATATCTAAAAAATATCGCCACAATCAATCATTGCTATCGATATCACGTGTAACTAATTGCTTAATAAACTAATCTGAATTTATTCATCAATTACTGATTTTCTGTCTGTACATACATTATGTTGTTGAATAAGAATTCAGCAAAATTCCTTCAGTCACCAGAAAAATTATGAACTTTGGGAAAGAAATATTTCTGGCTGATTTGTAAAACAATTCGTATAATTGAAATAGTTCCTCAAACATCTAAATATTATTAATCCCTACCGTCACTGCTATTACGTTTGATGAGCCGAACACAAATTGCATGAAATTACATACACATAGTCGACGTAATTGTTGATGATTTGAGAATGCAAATAGGCTACTGTGGACGGATGTGCCGGTTTGTAATTAGTTTTTGTTGAGTTTTGGAAGGCGAATGTTTATCCGCCTCGAGCTACTACCCCATGTATGTAATCACCTCTTAAATTTACCCCGTTTTGAGAATACGTTGACCAGGAGAGTGCTTCAAAGCAATTAGTTGAGTCCGTTTGTATTCCATATCCTGCAGATGTGTTTCTGAAATATCAAACGTTTCATGTTGTTTTTGGGAAGCTTAAAAATATAAATTTGTGTGACCACATTTTATTTCTCTGTATACAGCAGAATTATGAGTGCAATCTCATTTGCTTGAAAACTAACGAAATACCCTTACACAGAAAAAAAATCGCAAATAACTCATAGATATAAATTCATCACACCAAAACTGATGGATGAAACTTCCTGAATTGATTTAAATC
The DNA here is from genome assembly GCA_037013635.1 of Plagiodera versicolora. Lineage (NCBI taxonomy): Eukaryota > Metazoa > Arthropoda > Insecta > Coleoptera > Chrysomelidae > Plagiodera > Plagiodera versicolora. The sequence continues at coordinate 12,892,781 of CM072978.1, read as the reverse complement.
AACAAAGCCTCAGCCATGATTTCACATTCCCCGCCACCAATTTGAACATGATAAATAATAATATTCTTCAACTGGTATTGGTGGGACTGGGATCAATATCATCAAAGAAAAACTATTGTTTCTTTGACAACGTTTCGAATTTTGATAAATTCATCATCAGGGCTCAAAAATCAGTTTTTCCGAGTGAAAATATTAAAATACAACATGGAAACAGACCTTTCAGATACATGCTTACAGGACAACAATTCAACATCGAGCACGAGACAAATGAATACTCGGAAAAACTGATTTTTGAGCCCTGATGATGAATTTATTGAAATTCGAAACGTTGGCAAAGAAACAATAGTTTTTCTTTAATGATATTGATCCCAGTCCCACCAATACCAGTTGAAGAATATAATTTTTGGATCACCAAACTTACCATAAATAAATAATAATATTGAAGAAAAATGTGAAAATATAAAGAGGTAGGTATAACATGGATATTATTTTTCATTAAGAGGATCGGGTGCTTCGATAATTATTTCTGGTCGAACATGAAGACCGACGACCAGTAGTAAAGGAAAAAATATCCTAGAAATTAGATTTCTCTCATTTGATTTTCATGGCGTTTCCACGTTCCATTTATATCTTACTAACTGAAAATTTTTTCCATCCATTTCGAATATCCTGTTTCTTGAACCTATGCAGTATCCATTTCGAATTGTTGCTTAATAGAAACGCTCTTCTTCCGACTATGAAAAGAATTGCGACATACATGATTATTTTTCTATAGCAACAGTGGAACGTTCGTCAGGATTGATGATAAATATTCCATTTGTATAATTCTTGAATTCAAAACAGATGAGTTAATTCTTTCATTTGATCTAATCAACAGTCAATCAGTGCTTGTGTTGTATTTCAATATTGTGTGAATCAAACAATACATATATTTTATTGCAATTTGCGGTTTGAAGAGCTATAACTTGTGTTCACATAGAATCGCTGAAAAAAAAAACGATGAGTTGATATTCTTGGAAAAATATATTATATTTGTATGTTTCATGTATTTCAAAGCTCAATTTTCAATTTTCGATATTGATGTAATATTTATGATACGAAAGTAAAAATTGTTGAATGTGATTTCCAAAATTCTTTGATCATGTAAACATATCACTATTCTTATTAATGTTTTCATGCACATATTTCAGTCGGTTCAAAGCTTCCTTATCCTCCAGAAATGAATATTTCATAATTACGAAATTGGCGTCACTTGCTGTTGATACTTTGAATACATATTGACATATTTGAGCCCAGCCTCGATGAGGAATGTACAGCAACCAATATTTTCGTGTACGATTATTTTTTGAACGTTTCCAAATTACAATAATTATAAGTGAATTTTGCATAACTCCAATTAGAGAACAGGCATCTTCGCATTTAAATTCAGTGGCTGCAAATTATTTATTAGTTATATTTTGAGTATCAATTCACTCCGAATATTCAAGGTGGTTATTACTGAAAGTTGTTCGAATGACCAACAACATCATATGGTTAATTATTATGCTTATCACGTTATCTGTTGGTCGAAAAAGATATATTACGAATATTAATAGACACAAAGATGACTTGCAACTGAAGTCGACTAATTCATACCTGCAGTGTGCGTATTAAGTGTGGAAACAGGAGATGACACAATACCAGTAATTCTTTTGACATCTTCGAGAAGCGTACAATCATTTATCCTTATGTAGTTGAAGAGAATCTAGAACATTCAAAATATAAATTGCAGAAGATGTCCCATGATCTTTTGTTCAGCTATTCAGGGAATGTACAGAATGGTATCAAAGTGTATTGATATTCTTCGTATTCGATATATGACTTCATTATTCTCTTGCATCTCAGAAAGGAAATAAAAATGTTGCGAAAAAACTTACAAACGGGTTCCAGAGCAATACCTGTCTTGAAATTCATCAAAATATAATCGAAACCATTCAATCCAATCATCTGGCAGCAAATATCATTCCTATGTTTTTCTTCAGATTATGTCTGCCTCGAACAAATTGTCTGAATGAAAAGTTGTCGGTTTCAGTGGTGGTATTGAGAACTAAGGCCAAGTCGAAAAAACGTGTGCGTACAAACTGAATGATTCGAATTGTAAATTTTCTTTTACAATTTGTGAACATACCTACTCAAATTTGAAGCAAATGTTTTTAGAAGAATATTATCGGATCAATATCAGAACTGTTATTCTTTTTTTCGTGATAATGGACTTCAACAAGCTATTTCTGCTTCTAGTCATTTCAGAAGTTGGTTCACAAAAAGGTACAAGTCTAAACATTTCTCAAGATTCTGCCTGCACTAGTTCCGTTGAATAACACCAATATTTATTTTAGTTATAATAACCAATGTTTACCAGAAGTATTTGGAATACATACTTCTACAAAAGCAGACAGATGTTTATGGGCAAATATTAGAGTCTATGTTTAAGGTATGTTACTTAGGGAGTTTTACTGCTAAGCAGCAAGGTAAACATTTTAGCGGTCGAATACAAAAGAACCTGATCAAATAAATATTCAAAACTGGTAACATTTGTTCGCTAACTGAACGCATGGGCAAACATACTATTTTCAGTCAATAAACCCACAATTCGATGGTCTTGTCAAATACCATTTCAAATTTGAGTTTTGGTCAGACCAACGCTATGTGAATCGACACAAGAATCGCTCATATCTGCACTTAGAGTTTCTTTTACTGATACATTTCGTTGCTTTCTGTTGAAAATCGACAAAAACGAAATGATCGAGTGGAAGGTGGAATAAAAAATGGCCAGAAATAGTTAATGCACAAGGTGACATCAATATATCTGAGAAGAAATGCAAATCAATTGTGTATTTGTTATATCATAATGCTATGCGATTTCAATTCAAACAAGCTAAGGCATATATCAAATCAGCAAAATGAAAAATCTAATTGATATGGTATATTTATTCGAGCAAGTTAGTTGTGAGAGCTCGCCAGGAAGTGAGGTGTTGCTGCTTGTCTATTTTTTCAACAGTATTCCGAAACAGAAAGTTGGGTTGAATTTATCAATCAAATTATTTCGGAAAAGGTTTCAGATTTCCACCAAGATTGGATAACTATTAACTGTTGATAAATGTTGAACGGAATGGAAGAAAGGTCAGTTCTCAATTCAGGAATCATATGGAATATCCTAAGGAATAACGTAATGTTACACAGAATAGGTGAAATAATTCGCGAGCCGATAGAGGGAAGCTTTGTCCTTGATGCATTGTCAACACAGATTCAGTTGTCGTTGATCTTCTGAAAGATAAACGGAAGACTAAATCTGGCATCGTTACATTGGATTGGTCGTCGTAGTCGCCCGATGCAAACCCTATTGAAAATGTGTGGGCATATATTGAACGAAAGCTTCGTGGAAGACGCACATACAATTTGAAGCAGTTGTCTTACGAAATTCGTCGGATCTGGAGATACTTGCCACTAGAATACGCTGTCAAATCAGTAGAAAACATGCCTCGGAGATGCCAGATATCGACGCCGGTGGTGACTGGACACATTATTGACCGAATTGCATCATTGTTTGTAATGTGTGCAATGTATCTATAAATATGTTTCATCAGATAATCTTTTTTATAAATTAGCACGACCACTCGCTTACTGTACAAGAAATTTAATGGTCTGATGTATATTATTGGCGAACTTGAATAATCCCCCTGTATCACATGTTTGGAAGCTCTCGAATATTCTGGAATAGAAGAAGATGGAAGATCCAGTGAGCAGTCTGACGAAGAGAGATGAGAAGATGTGACAGAAGACTGACAGCTAGGGAGTTGAAGAATAGAACGCGACGTAGTAACATCGTTGTCAATATAAATAGTAGTAATAAATAGTTCGTTGATGTTTGTACGTGAAAATGAATAGTTCATCATATGGAAATCAGTCTGTTCTCTACTGGAACCCACGAATAACGTTACAATCATTATATTTCAGTATAGGTAACCATATGACCATAGCTCGATAATTACCAATTGTGGTAAATATATAATCCTCGTTATATATAGGAACGATTAGAGAAATATCTTTATAAAAAACCATTCAATCTATTTTTGTTTGGAAACTGCAACAATGTAAACGGAAGAAGTACTTTTATGTTCAAAGGGGCCGAAATATGTTTATAACGCTCGAGTGGTTCGTATTAAGCGCTTTATTAGCTCATATTATAATTGATTTTGATAATTTCGAGGCTCGCAACTTTCTGATGCCGCCAACATAATCTGGTTTAACAGCCATGAATGCATTTTTATTTTTAATGTCGAGATTAGGGCTGGAGAGCGATAAGTATCTCCATTCGAAGAACGCCAACTTTATTTTAAGTACTATTGACAGATTAATCTCAGCTGGATTTAATATCCGGATTTGTTTTTTTAATGATTTCTATTTATGGGCGCCAGGTGGCTAGTCTAGTTTACCCAAAATAATATATTATCTGAGTATTTTTCACGAACATTATTTACGAACTTGAAATTTGTAATATTACTAATATTCCTTGATTGAAGCATATACAAGATCGAAAGTTTGGATAACTATCTTGTGAAAAAAAATCTCGGACAGATCAAATTCAATTTGGTGTGGGACATTTTATTGTCCTACCTGCAGAACTGCCACTTCAACCTTTGATCCATTGGAAACAATTCTGAATATTTGAGTAGTGATTCTTCGAAAGCCCATTGAATTTTGTAAACAGAGTACAGTTTTGTAGTTTGAGTAAACTGATTATGTTTGAGAGTTATACAGGGTGTTATACAGGGTGTTACTTAAAGACATGCTAATATTTGAAGGGGTGATTCTTTGACACATTTTGAGAAAAAAAATTTCTATGAACAAATGTCCAAAAAGTCTAAAGTTTTCAGATACAGAGTGAACAAATTTTGAAAATTTCAGTTTCTTGATAATAACTGAGATGATATTCTAGACATCTTCAGAAAATTTGGTACATGTCTTCTATGCATCAAGGTGCATTTTGTGATGTACTAAATTTTTCATTTCCCCTACCAGTGGCTTTTTTTTCAGAATTTTATCACCCTGTACCTCAAAAGTTAAGACTTTTGACATGCCTATGAAAAGTGTATCTTCTCAAAATGTGTCAAAGAATAACACTTTCAAATATTAGCATGTCGTTAAGGCACACCCTGTATATTATTATACAGGGTGACTGATATGACGTATGGAAACGGTCGATTATTTCCTGAAGTAAGATAGCTAGCGGAAAATAATGGGATAAAAAAGTTCTAGGGTTTTCAAAAATCCATCACACTAAATAAAAACTGAGTATATAGGATTTGCCAAAAAATCTTGAAAAAATGATAGATTTCGAAAAACCCTAGAACTTTTGTATCCTAATATTTTTAGTACATATCAGCGACCCTGTATATCAATGCACAATCTCATCACAACTTTCTGCGATGTATCATTCATTTGCTAATGTTATCAACTTCGATGAAAGTTTGTTGATTTTAATATTACAGTACATTGAGATAATTTTTCATATAGGGCTAATTCCACAGATATGAAGCTTTGAGATCAGCAGATATTACATTATTTTCGGACTGTTCGGTAGTACATTGATTAACGTTTTCGAATCACTGTCAGACTAGTGTAAGTGAATTTGAATCGGAACTCACAACTTATCGAATTTATTTATTATTTACGAACAACCAATTGAATAACGAACTAGTTAAGTAATTGGTTTTCAACCTTCTGATGATTTTCTATGAGAAATTTCTGCCCAATACATTTCATTTCCATATAATAAAAGCGTATCTACTCTTTATTAACAAATCGGAATAATAAATATTGTGGGATAAGATTTTGACTGATTTCATCAAAAACTTCATTCGGAATAGTAATACACTTATTCATATTGGATTATATGGACTTCTGAAGCATAAAAAGGAAATGGTTCTGTAAAACGCAATTCCTTCGCTTTGTTCCACGGTCTATCCGCCTGAAAATATGTTTCTGATGAACTGAAATATCTGCACACAACATGTAATAGTAGCCATCTGGCTTCCTCAAATTTGATTTCCAGTAATGCAGATCTCAATATTGAATTCTCCTTCTATTCACCTCTGAACAATACACGCAATGGAAAATAGGACAGTATGATCATCAAGGGTTTTTTACCATACTGGATAAAAATACTAGTTCTGGAATTGATATCGATCTGAAAATTGCAAACAGGAGTAACCGATGGGTTAAATGAAAATATTTTCATCATTCCTTCAGAGACGACATTATTCTTCTTTATAGCTTGGTCTAACCATTTGCGGAATCAGATATTCGTTTTATTTTGGGACTTCGTCTTTGGAAAACGTTGGGAATCATTCTCGAGACTCAGTAGAAACAATCATAATTTTTTCTGTATTTATTATTAGGAAAAATATTTCAAAACATCACATTCAATACATTGGGGCCTTAAATAAATATTCCTAAACATCGATGAAAAATAAATCATCAGTACTCTTGATTTCATGTAAGTTTGCCCAAATTGTATTACATTAGTAATTTCCATATCTACAAAACTGGGAAAAGTTGGAGTTTGATGAAGAATAAAGCTTTTTCAAAATTGTATGTCGCCATATTGGAAATATACAATACCGCAGAACGCCAAATACATCAAAGGTGTAGTTCACACGAAATTGTTTGAATAGACGAACGAATATAATGATGATTTTAAATTAACATGGTTCAATGTGTCGATAATGATAATATCAATTGGAAACTGTTTCAACTACATGTAATATTTGGCACTTTTTTTATCGTATAACTTATTTAATTCTCTGTCAAAATATGAAATCAAAGTATATACCACCTGGTATATTCATTATTCATATCTTATACAATTTAGCGTGCTTCCTCCTAGAATCCAGTAAGACATGAATAATGAAAGTGTATCTGCAATATAGCAAAACTTGCTGCAGTACTAGTTGTTTATGTATTGCAGATATGCGCCTAATTTTCATAATCAATACATTTTTCCGCAAAGTAACAGGGCCATTGAAATGTCCCATCGGTTATTACCAACAAAATATTACTACTACCATATTTACGTACATCGAATACCTATACCGGCTCTTTCAAATGATACTTCCGATGGAATCTCATTCGTGGCCTTCCGAGGAATTATCATAGCAATTCGAATTCACAATACCGAGCCTTTAGTTAACAACAATGACAGAACAAGAAGGTACATGATTATCTTGAAGTTCGAAGGAATCTAGTAAAGGATTATGAAGATTTCAGACAGGTGGAATAGTTCAGGGAAAAATTGAATTTTCCGAATAGCACAATATTTAAAACTTTCTGCTCGAATTGACTAAACACCTTTTTTTTTTCGTAATTGGAAAACATATCTTTAACGATCAACAGAGGTAGGGTTGGTTGTAGGTGCAGTAAGCAAAATAGTTCAGATGAAAATTGAATTCACCAGAACAAAATTTCATTCTATTGTCAAATATTATTTCTGATCTCTATGGTTCTTGAAAATAAGTTTTTTTTTTTTGAGAAATTATTCTGAAACCTTCAAACGAATACTGTGAACTGATTATCAACTTTTCACTGATCTTTGTGGTATAATTGCCATATCATTCATAAATGGGCCGCACCAATTACTCCTTTATTTGAATCGAATTTCATTTCCATTTGAACTTGACGTCGGGAATAATGTTTTCTGTTTTATTTCAGAAGTACTCTCATTGCATTGCAAGTGAATCGTAATTATTGTAACGTTTTTTTTTACTAAAACACTGGGTTCGATTTATATACACTTTTATTTCCACTGACACGATTTATTTACAACGCTCGATTATCAACTGATTGCCTGCGCCTCTGTCCGCGGAGCTTTATACCTGGACGCTTCTCCAGAAGTTTCCTGGCGGCACGCGAACATTTCAGACCTCGCGTCTCGAACGTTCATGATCCGCGTCACCTGGAGTGGGCGTGGCCAAGCCATAGGCGTATCATTTCGTTACACTGCTCCCTCCTTAGTTCTGATCGCCCCGATCAGAAATTCTCCATGTGGCAACCCCTGACGTCGGCTCTTGGTGGCGAAAGCTACAGGTGTTTCCGGCCCTGCAGAACCCTCGGAGAAAGAAATAACAGTCGATCGTCTTTGAGGGACATACTCTTTTCGGGTTAAAGCAGCACACCGTGATCTGTATGCCTGTGTCTCGGAAAATAACTTCTATCATGCTCCTCACGATCTTCCAGTCCAGGTTTTCCAACCCATGGCCAATTTTAGGTAGAGCCAATTTCTTTATGTCATAATGGCAGACGACTTTCCTTAGGTCTACTAACGCGTACCATATATTCTCGTAGGTTGCTCTTTCTATCGATAATTTCTTAGTTATTAGATAGAATAAGGATCGGTTGCCATCTTCTAGTCGTAGTGCTCTTCCTACTCTGGGCATTTGATCTCGCAATTCATCCAGGCGGCCGAACTTCTTGCGAAAGACTGTTGCAATTCCTTTGCTCATTCGGAGATCTTGAGCGACGCAGTGTGCAATGGAAACATCTTCTGGAACTGTGAAAAGATCTTGCTGGACCTCAACGGTCACGCCAAGCCTGATCTTCCCCCTGCTTGCGTAATCCGACATGAATTCGGTGTAACTCGGTTGGAAGTCGTCACCGTTTGGTACTTGTTGAAGAGTTCTTGCTTCTTCGACGTCATTCGAGCCAGCATATGGTGCAAGACGATTTATGTGAACAACTTTCGGCTTCCCTCTTGGCAGCTTTCCGATTCGATAAATCAGGTCATTTATCCTCTTCTTGATCTCATACGGGCCTTCCCATTGTCTTTGGAGCTTAGGAGAAAAGCCTCGACGTCGTCGTGGATTATATAGCCAGACAAGATCACCTACTTCGAAGGTCCCCTTCGCGGAACGGGAATCATAGTGTTTCTTCATCCGATCACTGGCTATCTGCATATTCCGTCGGGCAAGGTCGTGGATGTCGTTCATCCTCAGCTTCAATTCGTCCGCATAGCCTTCACCGGCCACATTCTCTTCCGAGGGTTTACAGCCGAATTCCAGATCACATGGCAAACGGATTTCACGTCCAAACATCAAGCAGGCAGGGGTCTGGCCAGTAGTCTCGTTGGTAGCCGATCGGTAGGCCATCAAAAACAAAGGAATACACTGGTCCCAATCCCTCTGGTGTTCTGATACGACCTTGGAAAGATGTTTGCCCATGGTCCTATTCATCCTCTCAACCATTCCATCCGACTGAGGGTGCAAGGGTGTTGTTCTGGTCTTCTCAGCACCAATCATTTGACAGATTTTCTGAAAGAGAGCCGATTCAAAATTTCGTCCTTGGTCTGAGTGGATCTCCAAAGGAACACCAAATCGGCTGAAGAATTCTTTGACCAGAACATCGGCAACTGTGGGAGCCTCTTGATTAGGGATCGCATAAGCTTCAGTCCATTTCGTAAAATAGTCCATGGCCACTAGGATGTATTTATTTCCAGCATCTGTTACTGGAAATGGACCAGCAATGTCGATAGCTACTCTCTCCATTGGACTACCAACATTGTATTGTCTCATGGGCGCCCTCTTCTGGCCAACTGGACCATTGCCCGTTGCACACAACTCGCATTTCCGGCACCATCTTCGTACGTCTTCTTTACAGTTCACCCAATAGAACCGCTCTCGAACCTTCTGTAAAGTCTTCGTAATGCCAAAGTGTCCTCCAGAAGCACCATCGTGTAACTGACGCAATACCTCCGACACTTTACTCCTAGGTACAACCAGTTGCAACCTGGACTCCGTACCATCTTCGTTTTCAAATATTCTGTACAGAAGATTATCTTTCAGTACCAGACAATCCCATTGGCTCCAATACGATTTTATTTCTGGACTACATGCGCTAATATCTTGCCAGGACGGTCTTTCCTCTTGAAGCTTCCAGCCCAGAACACGTTTCAGACACGGATCGTTCTCTTGAGCGACTCGTAATTGTTGAGGTTGCCAATTATCACTTTCGATGGTAGTTCTTCGAATATGGCAAAGTCGTTCATCGAGCTTCGAACAATGGCTGCAATTCTCACTGCATGGTCTTCTTGATAGGGCGTCAGCATTTTGATGGATTTTTCCTGCCCTGTGTTCGATGTCATAATCATATTCCTGCAGCCGCTCTATCCACCTTGCTACTTGACCCTCTGGATTACGGAATTGCAGAAGCCACTTCAAGGCTGCGTGGTCGGTTCGAAGAAGGAACTTTCGGCCATACAAATATTTGTGAAAATGTTCGCAGGCCTTCACTACGCCTAGGAGTTCTCTTCTGGTAACACAGTAGTTCCTCTCTGATTTAGACAAGGCTTTACTAAAGTAGGCAATTACTTTTTCTTGTCCCTCTTGAAGCTGAGAGAGGACAGCTCCTATAGCAGTATTGCTTGCATCCGTGTCCAAAACAAATTTTCCAGTCTCTCTGGGATAACTCAGTATCGGTGCATTGGTAAGAGCTCCTTGTAGCTGTTCAAAAGCTCTTTGACATTCTGCATCCCAAAAGTATTCTCTGCCCTCCTCCGTTAGCTTTGTTAAAGGTTTAGCGATGTGAGCAAACCCTTTGACGAAACGCCTGTAATACGTACACAGGCCAAGGAAACTTCTGATCTCATGTTTATCCTTGGGTACTGGCCATCCTCGAATTGCTTCTATTTTCTCGGGATCGGCTGTTACACCATCACTAGATACAATATGGCCCAAGTATCTAACTTCTCGCCGAAATATGTGACATTTCTTGGGGCTCAGTTTCAAGTTGGCTCCACGTAATCGTTGAAACACTTCCTTCAGATTCCTGGAATGGTCGTCGAATGATCTTCCAACTACGATTACGTCATCCAGGTACACTAAACATATCTGCCATGTTAGCCCCCTCAAAACTGCCTCCATCAGCCTCTCAAATGTGGCAGGAGCATTGCATAGCCCAAAAGGCATGACCGTGAATTGCCAAAGACCCGATCCTATCGAGAATGCTGTTTTCTCCCGATCAGCAGGCTCCATTCCTACTTGCCAGTAGCCACTTTTCAAATCAAGGGTAGAGAACCAACGGGATCCGGAAAGAGTATCCAAAGTGTCATCAATTCTGGGTAAGGGATAACTGTCCTTTTTAGTAACTGCATTGAGTTGGCGATAGTCAATACAAAAACGTACGGAACCATCCTTCTTCTTCACAAGGACAACGGGCGAGGCCCACGGGCTATTCGATGGTTCTATAACTCCTTGTTTGCCCATATCCTTAATAATTTCTTCCGCCTCCTCCCGCTTTGCCCACGGAAGTCTTCTCGGCTGCTGTCTTATTGGCTGAGCATCCCCAGTATTGATTTTATGGGTCACGACGCTGGTTCTTCCTTTGTCATTTTCATCGATGGCAAACACATCTTGGAATTCTTCAAGCATGGCTCTCACTCGACTGGTCTGTTCTCTGTCCAGATCTTGACAAGTATTAATGACGGTGTCTACAAGCTCCTTGGAGTTCTTAGATTTCGGTGGTTGGTCGGTTGTAGTCACACAGCGGATCGACGAAACAGGAACACACTGTCCTACCACAGTTCTTCGGCTCAGCCCGATGGGAGTTTCCTTCACATTCATAACTCTAACAGGAATTACATCTCCAACCCTCACTAGAGCTTTCGCAGTCAAGAACTCATTATTGCCCACTTCTTCGACCATCCTCAGACTTCCTTTCCTACAGTATCCCTCGAGACTGGTCATTAGAATTTTCTCACTATGGCCGGGTATAGTTACATCACTAGTAGTTAGTAGGCGGACTACATCTTCTTTGTCTTCATGAAAAGGGAGTTCCTCACCTTCGACCTTGAGAACTCCTCTGTGTACGTCCAATACGGCTCCAAGTTTCCTCAAAAGGTCCATACCCAAGATTAACTGGTCAGAAATCTCAGCGACCAGTATGTTGTGCTTGATAGTGGTCTTACCAATGGAGACAGGAACATTAACTTCGCCATAGACTTTTATCCTTTCACCGTTCGCCGTTCTGAGGTGTGCTGTTGCTGGCGACATTCTGGAATGATCTCTCACTATTTCCGGTCGTGCAATAGTTCTTGTTGCACCAGTGTCTATCAAGAACAACTCATTCTCTCCGTCAATCCGACCATCAACATACAGGCTATGGGCTCCACCAGAAGATGTTACGTTGACGGTAACTACAGGGGCTTCAATTCTCAAGGTCGACGATCGCCCCCTCATGTCGACCTGTTTTAGTTTTCCGACTGCTGTATGGGTTTCTGGCAATTGCGACGAAGATGACCTAATTCGCCACAATTCCAGCATCTGGGATCTCGTTTCTTGGGCATCGTCTTATGGATAATTTTCCGAACCATATCTTCCAGATCATTCTCTTCATCTTTCTCGCCAATGGTTCTAATTCGATGACCTTTGGAAGTTTGATTGGCCGTTTCATGCTCCAAAGCAATAGCAAGTGCTTCATCCAATACTTTCGGTCTAGCCAATCGTAGAGCTTTCTGTATTTCGCTCTCTCTCAATCCATTGACGAATATGTCAACGGCTATTTCTTCCAAGATGTTATCTGACGCTTCAGGGTAGGCTAGACGCACCATTCGAGCAATGTCTGTTTCAAATTCCTGCAAGCTTTCACTTGCACGTTGGATTCGGCTGCGAAGTTGTGCTTTGTAAACCTGTTGCAGATGGGCATCTCCATAGCGTTTCTCAAGTCGGTTGAACAATGTTTGATAACATTTTTCTTGGCCTATAGGAATCGATCTTAAAATATCCGCAGCATCACCTCTTAGAGCCGCAGTCAAGGAAACAGCTTTTTCTTCTTGAGTCCATTTATTTGCCGTAGCGATGGCTTCAAATTGTCTGAGGTATACGGACCAAGATGACTTCCCATCAAACGGAGGCAATTTGAATCTCAAATGATGTTTTGTTTCTTCTCTTGTCCATTCCTCTTTAACTTCCTGACCTGTAATTACTGCGGTTTTATCCATATCAGTAGTTGGTACTTGTACTGCTGAGCCACACTTAGTTATCAGACATTCCAGCTGCTTTATTTTCTCTTCTAGTCCATCTACGTTTTTATGCACTTCGTCGATTGTTCTGGAAACTTCTTCATATCGGTCGTCGTTCTTTTTCGAAATTTCATTGATCATATCAGAAACTTTCTCGAATTTCTCATCACTTTTTCTGGAAACTTCTTCCAATTTTGCATCACTTTTTCTGGAAACTTCTTCCAATTTTGCATCACTTTTTCTGGAAACTTCTTCCAATTTTGCATCACTTTTTCTGGAAACTTCTTCCAATTTTGCATCAGTTTTTCTAGAAGCTTCTTCTATCTTTCTCATGATGACTTCGTCCGCCGACAGGAATTCAAACGTTTCTGGATCATCTCCATTGTCCGAAAGAACACCAATCAATCGTTCTTGTAGTATTTTTTTTAGTTCCACTACTATCGGCATCACGTTCCTCCAATTGTTCACGCAATTGTTTCACTGAGAGGTCTTTCAACTTCATTTTGATGCAAAATAGTCAGTACCGAAAACCAAAAATTATCGCACTAAACGTTCAAAAATGTCCTGTTCTTACTACAAAAGTTCAATGTCTTTCACTTTTTCTTTTTCCAAGTCCACACTGTATTTATTTTATAATTTTAACCCCACACCTGACACCACTGTAACGTTTTTTTTTACTAAAACACTGGGTTCGATTTATATACACTTTTATTTCCACTGACACGATTTATTTACAACGCTCGATTATCAACTGATTGCCTGCGCCTCTGTCCGCGGAGCTTTATACCTGGACGCTTCTCCAGAAGTTTCCTGGCGGCACGCGAACATTTCAGACCTCGCGTCTCGAACGTTCATGATCCGCGTCGCCTGGAGTGGGCGTGGCCAAGCCATAGGCGTATCATTTCGTTACATTATGTTGGTGCAAGTGTGGATTTTTTAAAACAATTGAGATGTTCCATATTGCGTCATGAAATCATTCTAATATCAAGGATTTCTTGTTACTGAAAATTGAATATCATATCCGAAATGGGGAAATTCATTTAAAACATATTTCAGTTGAAGTATCTCCTGAAAACTGAAAACAATGTAAGTTCTCTACTCCATAGGCTTAACCTCAAGTCCTCCATATACCAGCGTCGAAAACCTTAGCCTTGACAGACCCTCATAATAGGACAGAATGTGTGCTGAGGTTTCCTCGTCTTCTTGAAAAAAACTACGAATAGTTGAATCCGTGAGTCAAATGAAATTCATCTGTTTGTTGCGATTAAAATTCCCTATCAGTAGCCCAACTATGATTGTTCGCCTGTTGTGATCTAGTAGATGCTCTCAGAATGTTGGCGATGATTCTCTGATAAACTCTTTGGGCTCATTCCCGGCGTCCTTTCCAATCATTCGAATGAGTGTATTTAATCCACTGTTGGATAAGCACAGTTCTTTGTAAACAAGAGGAATTCTGATTTCTCACTGAACTATCGAGGATGTAACGAATTTTTTTTCACAAACAAAAACAATGAGATCATAAAATGTATATTCGTGTAGCTCTTGAGTGTGAATTTTTATTGCTTTCATTCTTTTTTAGTAAAACGACGGCGTCGAACAAATCATTCATATATTTTATTACACAAAAAGAATATAAATCAACCAGAAAATCCAAACTGTATCATCTTTTCGGCATGGTAAAAAGATTCCGGCGATATATGTTGCGGATCCGTGGAGATTCTGATGACAAATCGAAAAATCCAATAAACATGATAGCCTGTATCGGTATCGCGAATGGCGGCGTCAGCAGTTTTTTACGGGACTCCGAAATCCTCCAGATATAATACATCCAATTCAGAATTCGTTTTCGGGCGAGGCCGAAAGAAAGATAAGCGCATCGCTCACGATGCCCCCGAAGGTGTTTCCTAATGTTTCATATTTTTTGCGCTTCTCCGAGATTTTCACGAACCTTTCACTTTATGAGATAAAGGAGTAGAAGAAAATTGCGATACCAAGACGAATAGGGCTACGTGGATAACGAATCCCGATGAAAAACACGTAAACAGGGCGAGTTACAGCATTTGTGTTATTATTTTTCGTGTCAGCTAACTCCAATATCGTGAAGGGTGATTTTTCTGCTCTACCATTTTCCAAGCTGAATCCGAGGTCGATGATCTTGAAGCAGCATTTGAGAATATTGAAAATATACAAATAGTACCAACTCAAATTCATTGTAAGGGATGATTTGTAATATGAGGCATTGAATTTTATGAAAAAGTAATTTTTCATGTTGTTAAACAAAACTGCTGGCATGAAAAGAATGCTGTTTTCAAAGAATATTAATTATCGTTCTCATTATTCAATAATGATATGTATATATTTTATCTCAAGTCTCAAACTCAACAAAATTCTTTAGTTCCTCATCAGGATATGATATTTAAGCATATATTGAGTATAATACAAAATATGTATATCATATTTTCAGTCCATCATTGTATTTCAATTCACGTTATCAGTAGAATCATACTGAACAAAAACAGTGCAGCGAAATAATTTTTCCCCCTTCAATCTCCGTTACTAAAAACAAAATTGAAAAACGCTAGGACAAAATTTTTTTTAATGGGGAATTTCTCAACACAGACTCCTTTTACTCTCTTTCCTTCATAGATACCCCTCAATTTCATTAAATAGCCAGTGGGGTCGTGCCAGTATTGGAAAGTATTTCAAAAGTATAATTCTCTCCTAGTCTTTTTGTCATATTCAAATTCTGTATTGTACTGTTATTAAGTTTTATCTGAAGAATAGGTACCGAACAACTCGTTTTAAAAATCTGACTATTCCACCTGATCTCGGGATGAAAGATGTGTGAAATTTCGTATAAACGGACATTGGCATTTGAACAAACTATACAGTGAATAACTTTTCTGCTGAGTTAATGAATCAAAAGATAATTTGTCTTCGTCCATTGTGTATTCGCCGTTATCCTATGGCAACTCAGCTTAAAATATCATGAATCAAGTTTATTCCCTGTCCACTAACCTCATTTAATCATCCATATCCGATAACAACGCCGAAAACTCTTTCATTAGAAAGCTGTCAGTCGAGAATACCTAATAATATAGCCGTTCCTGGTGCCGCACAAAAACGAAGGTACAAAAATTGTCATCGCTGTCGTTTGTCATCTGTCTTTGTATGCTCGCGGGATTTCTAAATACCCGGCTTATTAGGGCCGGATTTTGTGACACAAAGTACAGGATGTTTGAGAACGTTCAGGTAATGAAACTGCTTCACTTTCTTGTATACTCAGGTTTCTTGTTTGAGGGGATCGTTCGGAAATGCCGGTACGAGGTGCTTAATAATTCAGTCTTAATTCCAACGGGTTTTGTCGTTTCATGAGAAAGAATTAATTTTTTCGGTTTCCTTTATTTATTGATCATCTACTGAGACGGTAGAAAGTGATATTTGAAGGGTAAATATGGTTTCCTAATGGCACTTATCAATTCTGAAACAACATTTCATCCAGTAATTGAAATCGAATTCTGACGTATTATAGTGATTATACGATAATAAAATGAAGATAAATTCCCGTGTAACAGATTCAATCGTAAATATCAGATAGCGAACGTTTTTTACTAGAATTAAATTCCATATAATAAATGAAGGATTATATTGTGAATGAAGATTTGGAAGAATATATGAGGAAAATCTGAATACGATTTAAGATTACAAAATCATTGCGACAGTTAAGCTCAGATACCAAAAATTATCATTACTCTCAATTCATTCAATTCATAAGAAGAATACGCTTATGCAAAAATCTTTTCTCTCGAAGGATAAACAGGTACTTTGTTATTTCTTGCAACGGGTGGATCGTAAAAATATCATCAAGTATTCATTTGTAATATTAGTTAAATTTTTCGATGAAATATTTCCTCTCATATCCATTTTCAGAGTTTTTGATGAACATTCGACGAAAATTCAATTCGAAAATACAAATATTCCTCAATCTACAAACAATGACTATTCTTATATTAATTATCGAACTCGAACAAATTATATCACCATACTTTCATTCAGCTATAGCAATGTGATTTCTATAGTGGCAACAAATTGATGCGATTATCCAAAATGAACGAATATTTTTCTTGAACGATCAATTCCGTGGTGATGGTTGTCCTGACTATACATGGTGAAAATATAGATTCTGATAATACACCTGGAAAGTTCTGAAAGCAGATTAAATAGGTTATTCTTGCCGGTTCTAATTTCACGATACGCTGCCCCTGCCTTTGTACCCTAATATTGCTTAAAGCATCTTAAGAATGAAATAGCCTCACACAAAAACGATGAAAGAGATTAAGGAAGGGGCCTCGAGAAGATATTGTATTTGAGTTACGAACTCTTTGTGCCGATTATTTTCCGTAAAATAAACTTTGAACGTTGAGGAAACCGCCGAGATGAGTTCAAAAGTTCTTCGGGCACATGATCTTGAAGCTTTTAATATTATATATTTTTATGGTTTGTTATTTTATATTCTGTCAACAGTTATGCTGTATTACCAACGGAATTTGAGTCAGAGGGCCAAAGAAAGGATTCTGGTTATAAAACAAAATAAAACTCCAACTTCAAGAGCTTTCGAGACAAAAATAATGACTGATAAACGCTCGCTAATAAGAAATGAATTATCATCAATATTTCAGAGCATACAGTGTGTACATAAGGAGAGAAATAGAAAATGCCAAGCCAAAATGTACATCTTTTGATATCATAATTGTGTAGATGACGATTGATGTTTCAGCTGTAGCGTAATGGATAGTTTTCACAAATTGTTACGGCTATTCTAATAGTCTCATTTGAATATGCTTCTCGTTATTCGATTTGATAGCGACGGAATTTAGTTCCCATTACTAAATAATAAATTTGTATGTTGATGAATTACCTAGAGCTTTTTATTTATTTTTGCCATCAGAATCGTCAATAATGAACATTAACACAATTGTTAACACACATTAACAGAATATTCGTCAGTTGGTATGCAAAGAGGTATGTATTTAATCACGTCCACTCGTATATTCTGAATGCTGAAAATCACAACGAATAAATACTATCTGCATTATTCAAAACTGAATTCCAGCATTTATACTGCAAGCCATCAGAACTAGGGAACTGATGTAAGTATTTTGTTTACAAAACATTTTTCCTTCAAGTGAAGAGTTATTAGAAACAAAAATTCGCGAACTCTCCATTCTCATCAGGATTTTGAATCTACTCAACTTTTTCCAGCGAGTTACAATCAAAACGTTAATAATAAATAATTAGATGGAATTTCCAAGAAAATATTCACTGTTCGACAAAACTTATTCTCACGTAATGTACCTGTTGTTCACATGAAATCCAAATCGAGAACATTCTTCGAAAAAATATAAAATTTTCATGTCGGACTTTTTTCATGCATATCAACAACCATATCTTGAAAATAGTAGTAATTCATGTGATTGCTGAAATTCGAATATTCATCTCGACAATATTCCCTACTAATAATGAACAATGATGGTTGAGGGCTTGTAAATGGACAATTTCTGAATTGAAAATTCTGCTCAATGAACAATTTTCTATCGTTTTCATCGTATTGACAGAGCTTTAATAAAAGTGAGCACTCTGTTCTAGTATGTTTGACTATTGTGATTAATACCGGAACCGAGAGATTGGAATCTTTATTGATATTTAATGTTTACTTTTCGAACTTTTGTCTATTTTTCCGCGATATACGATGAACCAACAAAAGCATGAATGCTCCACCACAATACCCTGAGCTACAGCTTGAAATTCTCATTACTTTCAGTTTAGTTCATCGTACTTTTCAATGATAGAAGAACAGATGAAGAGATAAAGATTGGGCCGTTTTAA
Source organism: Plagiodera versicolora (assembly GCA_037013635.1). NCBI lineage: Eukaryota > Metazoa > Arthropoda > Insecta > Coleoptera > Chrysomelidae > Plagiodera > Plagiodera versicolora. Next base: position 12,873,850 of record CM072978.1, on the reverse strand, counting down.
TTCCAGTTGATTCCTATTTATGATGACAGATATAAGAGTCATCCATTTTCGAAATAATGTTTTATTGGTTCGCATTGCATGAGTTATACTTGTTTATATTGCAAAAACTCAATAAATCTACATATGACGAGATTCAAATTCATTAATTCATCAATAATTTCGTGTTTATGCGTGTAAATACTTGTTTTTAAACATGAATCATTCACCTACAATTGAGCTGAAAAGTTCGTAGGCTAAGTCGTAAGTTTTGTCTTTAGCCTATAAAATTCGGCAAGTTTCTCTTCATCAGAGCATCAAATATGACTGGTGACCTCTAGAAGGACCCAGAACAGAGAAAAAGTCGTTGGGGACTAGATCTGGAGAAAACGGTGGATGTGGAAGCAACCCCAAGTCCAATTTATGTCATTTTCATTCATTTGTCATACGGTTCATTGTTATGTGAGGAATCTCGGCATTCACAGAATTTTGCATATCAATTCCATATCTAATTCTCATTCATGCAACAATTTAATATCGCTTCTTTGCTCATGAGAAATTACAATTTATCTGTAGAATTATTTATATGCGTACTCATAATAGTAGGATTCTGTGATCTATTTCTGGGAGGAAAAAAACAAACTTGAAAATGACGAAGAACTCATTTCCAGCGAAACATCTCTTTCGAGCCAGGCGGTATTTCTTGTTCTCCGTAAAGAGGAATGCGAAGCCCACAAAAACCCAAAAACGGTACAATAATTTGACAGAAATGCAACGTAAACAATTGCAGTTCATACTTTTTGTGTCTACGTCACCGGGAATCTCCAGTTTTACAAGACAACGAGACATATCTTTCGGTAACAATCTGTCAGACGGTCTGAATTATTGGGCGAGGACCACCCCTGTTCACGCCGAGGATTCTGTAAATAGAGAGACACAATGCGCTGCAAATGAATTGAATTAAGTTCTCGGTACCACCCAGAACATAGAGGTTCGCACTGTCTGCTGAGGCCATTTGTTAGACAGTCCAAATTAACCGACTATGACGATTTTAAACAGCGTATTGTTTTTTTGGGACTCTCGAACGCTGTTCCCATAGAGTTGACGTGCACATGTTGTTGGCTAATTAATAACATTCTGCTTAAATAACCGTTATAGTGCCAACTAATTTGAGCTATGGCCGATACCTCCCAAGGTTTATATAGGGTGAAGCAAATGTGATTGATTCAAATACTGCTGATTTCGCAAAATAAAGAACATGACTTTCTAGAAATTGTATTTCAATAGTGTTGTATTACCATATTCCCTTTTCTGTCATTCAAGTTGGTTGATTTTTTTTACGATTCGAATGACGATGAGAGAATTTATAAAATTCTGTATACACTGTCTCAGAAACCATAAGAGATACGGAAATGGTTAAATTAGAGAAAAGTTGGGCATTTTCAAGTCTAACAATGTGCCGTTCAGAAAGTTTCGAAATTCCAATTAGTTCCGGAGATATGTCTGAAAAAACGAAATTCGCCGATTTCGTTTTAATTTTTTTCTGAAGTTATTTGAAGAGATACAAGAAAACAAAAGACACCATCATTTCACCGCACACTACACCAAAACGTTCGATCTTTAATAAAAACGATTTTTTTCCGTTTTAAATATCGCAGAATCATATCGTGTCATACATCGTTGTATTGGTAATTAAATATGGGTATTCTTTTTTTCACGGGCCATATGAAAAAATAAAGTTGATGATGGTTTGTCCGAAACGAAACGTCGTACGGAAAATCTCTCAACGCTGCCTTCTAGGGATTGAAAAACTGCAAAAAGAAAGTTTCTTTCGTTTTCTTGTATCTCTTCAAATAACTTCAGAAAAAAATTAAAACGAAATCGGCGAATTTCGTTTTTATAGGCATATCTCCGGAACTAATATGAATTTCGAAACTTTCTGAACGGCACATTGTTAGACTTGAAAATGCGCAACTTTTCTCTGATTTAACCATCTCCGTATCTCTTATGGTTTCCGAGATCCCCATGATAGACATCCTTATCTTGGACACAGTGTATATGTAATGTTTCAAGAGCTAATCTTTGTCTTCCTATATTTTCATAAACAATATCTGAAAGAAACAATATATATAGATATGAGGACTGTTCTGTTTAAAACTAGACGTATTTTGAGTTTTGAAAATGATATTGAAGTCAACATTCCTCAATACCTACCTAAAGTGGTTGACATTTTCAAAAATCAACTCCGGGATCTACTTTTTTGATAAACCAAATGTTGATTTGTACCAGTTAGATAGTTTCTTTTTTTTTCGATTACTTGAAATCGAAACATAATCTGAAACTGAAACAGAACTGAGAATTATTTAAATCATATTACATATATTGCAAGCAGATGATTTATGGCTATTATGGTATTTAATAATAATGGCATTGACGTACACAGTATTGGGTTAGACCTCAACTCCATTTTATGTGTACAGGGTGGCAAAATAATAATAGTGAGTACTGTATATCGGAAACATTCAACGTAGAGACCTGAAAAGTTATGATTTTTGTTACCAAGAGAAAATCGTGGAAATTATTATTATGTTTCTAGGATGGCCACCAGGGGGAGTAATAGTCATCTTTGAGTTTCAAAGTGATTTTTCATCAAAATATACCTAGCGAACTCACCAAATAATGTAAATATCTTTAAGTTGATTTTCATTGTAGCGTTTTTCGAAGTGGTTCAAAGTTCATTGTAGCGTTTTTGGAAGTGGTTCAAAGTTCTCCTAAAAGGCTCAGAGGATTCTGATTAAAAACAGCATTATGTGATTTCGAGTGATGCCACTAGATGACCACTTTTGATACAATAACAAAGAATGGCGAAATTCTCTGAAAATTCGAATGCATCACCATGACATTCTGGACGTTATATTTCGTACGTATCTTTGAAGGCTTACGTACAGTGATCACTTGATTTACTTATCAAGACGTTAGTCACCGAGAATAATTCTGTAGTTGGTGATTTCCTCAAATGGGACAACTCAACTTAAACTGACCAAAGTGGCAAAGCTGTTGTGATGATGAATTAATTAGAACTATAAAAGGTGTAACTTCGGAATACTTATAAAGACATAAACATAATGTATGCCATGAAAAAGGTGAATCGTAAAATTGCTGGCCAACCACATTAAATTGTTCTACGCGAGATTACGTAATTTATCACGCGCAACTGAACATAATAAACGAAACAAAATTCTCTCACACAATGAATACGCTACGTTCATTTGTTCGTCCACTAGATCTCCCGGAACGTCATCGAGAAACTAAAAGGACGAGTTTAAACTGTACTCAAACAATTCCCGCCCAAAAAGCAATTAACGGAATTCCCGGTACGTTGTGTGGTTAGAAAATTAGTAAGGGAAAACGTACGGTGGCCTACATTGAGTTTGGCAGGCAAACATGGCCGAATTAGCTCCATTAGAATTTGGGTAGAGGAAGTGTGGGCCCTAGAGTAAACAACGCTTTGTACACCGGGAAAGTTGAATGACAAACTCACAAGACGATATACATTTTTCCATTTCTCTAATTACGCTACAAGAAGTTTTTAAATGTTGCTTCACGGACTGAAAGATTACCTAGAGAATGTGTGGAGAGCCGGATATATTATCCATCAAATTTTATATTTTCTTAGGTATAAAGGGTGTTTATCGTTTCTAGATGTTGAATGAAAAATATAGATATCGAATCTCGTTTTATTCAATGTTAATTTGTAGAGCAATTATTGAAGTTTTTCATGAGAATTAACCATTCATTTGTTCACACTCATTTAACCTGGAGCTAAAATTTTCAATAACTCGCTGGAGCATCGCTCTTGGAATAGAGTTGATTTCTTCGTGTATTCTTTGCTTCAAAACATTCAGGTTGGGTGGCAATAGATTGTAAACTTTGCTTTTTAGGTAGCCCCATAGGAAGAAATCAGCAGGCGTTATTCCAGGGCTCCTCGTTGGCCTATTGATGCCTCCTCGGCGACTCACCACTCTTCCTAAGTCCTAAAGACCAGCTAATGAGTCATTTTTGTAAAAATGAATTTTGTTGGAAAAATGTATTGCAGTTGTAGCCCTTTTGGTTTCGCATTTCTGTAGCCAAAAAAGTCCGGATCGTATGACAATATCGGTCAGAATTAACGGCCTGAGTTCCAAACGAAAATCATTCTGAGACACCCTTTACTAACAGTCGAGTACAGACAATTTTCTGCTATAATTCAATGATACTATCAAAAGATCTCAAAAATCTATAGAATTTCAATCCGTTCACAAAAATTTCATCCTATGAGGATTTTTAATATTCATGGAATTTCATGTTGAATAATTCATAATTGATCATAAGAATACAACAAATATTGCGATGTTTCTTTCACTTATGCAGAATTTGGAATTTTTCATTCACACTAAAACAACATGCTTAATCTATCCAAACCCACATAAATTAATTCCATGCCATCATATGATGATTAATACTCCTTCAATACTGAATGTTAACCTTCCGAAACTTCCGAATAATAATCATCAAATACATAACTGATGTTCCCAATTTATCCATGATATAAAACATACCAGTCCTTTACTGTCCTAATTTGAAATACGTGCTGTTCTATGCTGTTGCTGCTATACATTCACTAATTAACAAAGCATGTTCAAGAAAGTCTCGTAAATCATGATTGCAGCAAAAACCTAATTTTATCGGATTGTTCGTCTCTGTTCATTAAACTTTGTGAGTTTCGAACTTGCATCGTTATGTAGAGTTTGCTCTCCAAGGCTGACGATTTATTGTCTCATTGTCATATTCACATACATGACATGTCAGGATGTGATTCTGTTTATCGATTAAATTCTATCGACGATGAACTACAAGATACGCTGCGATCTTTTCCGATGAAACTTTTCGATAACTACATCAATAAGAAGGTGAATGTTTCAAATAGAGATCCACAAGGAAATATATTGGGTCTATTTTCTCCTCGTTGAATAGCTACGATTTATTAGCGGATCATTAAATCTTATCCACATAACACGCCCTCAGTAATAGAGAAAAAAGAGAAAAAACCGAAGGAACGTTTTTGGAAGTATCAGAATGAATGTATCATAACCAACCCTATACAAGTCGTACAAGGTGTCTCAAAAAATTGCATGACATAAATCACATCTTCATTTATTTTTCTCTAGTTGTTTCAATTATAGACATGTATTATAAAAAACCATGATATAGTATGTTAAAATTTTTATAGTTTATAGTAATCTTAGTTCATTTTATGACTAATACCTTCATTATATCGATTTGTGATTTTCCATCTGCTATTTCCTACATCAAAAACTATAAAGGAAATAACTCGTACTCCAAATTCACATAAACACATAAACTGACGTTTATAATTTTTACTGGCACATCATTTATAATGTTATATGATACCATGAATAGTTTATATGATCTTGAAATAGAAAATATGTTTCCTACCAATCGAAATCATGCTGGATTTGCTTGGATCACTGCCAGAATGTCAGTCCACGAATAATTTTCTGTGTTTTTTCTTCTCTGACAGTTTGATTTAATTTAATAAATATTAATAAAAATAGCATATCTATATCTATATCCACTAAAGTCGGAATGGATTGTTAATATTTCGCATTAATAATATCGTTTGAGGATTGGAATGAACATTCGGCTACCGCTATACATTTTCACGAACTCAATTCCGTGAAGATTTTGAAAAAATTTCCCTGCAAAATGCAATATCCCATGAATAAAATGTATACTAATGATACCTCCTCCCATTTTTCATAAAATGATGCGGATAGAAGTGGTTAAATTCATAATTGCAATTATGGAAATTTATCTTGTGAACTATGCTCCACCTAGTTGCGATCATATTTATTTTCTCGCGAGTAGATGTAACACGGATTTCCACATTTTTTGGGAAGCTGATGGAAAAGCAAATGATAATATTGGATCATATAACGCCAAAATGTGATTTATTGACTAAATTATACAGATAATGCATCTTTTGATTTTACACCGACTGATATAATTTCCGATACCTCTGAATTCAAGGATGACACGTTAACGTCTTCATGTTAACGATTGATCGAAATTTGTGTTGACTGCGTGACGTCAAATAAGTCTATCATTGATAAATTATTTTTGATTATATTCTTTTGGAAATTTGAACTTCAATGCAGGGAATATTTTCCAGTGATATCATCCTATAACTTTGATTGATGGTGTATAAAACAAAATATATATGACTAGGTGAAGAGAAATAAAAGTGAGTTGAGAAAATATATACACACATTTTTATTGTTAGTTAATGAACGATCCTAACAAACCATTATAAAAAATTATTGCTAGGTAATTTTCTTCAGACGGCTGTATTTGAACAGAAGAAGATAGTAACTATTTTCTACACAATATTATATATTCTTATAAACAAATTCATCAAGTTATTCAAGCATGTGCTTTCTTGAAACTTGAACTCTTTCGAGTAGGTTTTTTAATAATAGATCTTTTCACAAATCGCCCCATTCAGCAAGCATAATATAAAAAAATCAAATAAATATCATGTGAGAACTGTATATTATGTGGAAGCTTCAGGAAAAACATTTTCGAGTTATTTAAATAGATTTTCAAACCTCTGAATAATTATGATTTTGAAATTGATAACATGTAACAGCACTTTGAAAAGTAGCAATATAGGATTTTGTTTTCAAAATGTCCATCCTTTTTATTCCATTGTCAATATAAGTAAATGAACCAATATTTCTATAAATTGGCAAGTTGACTATGAAATATGAACGATGACTCTAGTATATATAGATTGGATTAGAAAAATCATTATTTATTATTTATACATGATTTCTGGATAATAATAGCATGACAATTTTCGAATATTAATGGTCAGGTTAGAAATTTATTCCAAAGAATAATTGAAAATTCATATCCTAACCATGGAAATGAGTTGCAGTGTCGAAAATATTTGACTACAGTATTGAGATTTGATGAGAGCGAAATGAATAGCTTGCTATATTTTGAAAACATTACATTTTCTACTGAAAAGCAAAGCTATTGATATGCTTCGTAAGTGGATATGACGTGGTCGCTTGACGATTTGATCGGATGAGAATAGCATTGCTTCTCTATTGATTATGTGGAATAAACTTGTTTCTTGTTACAGTTATGAATTTCAGCATATACTTCAAATATATATTTCCTGGAAAATGTATAAAATCATATTCGAGGACATGATGACGCAACCTTTTTAAATAGACTATATTCAGTCCATTTTTGGGGGCATTTGGAGTAGCGATATACCGAATTAGATCAATCCAATTTCGATAACTCTTTTTCCCTTCCTTGTGCTGGATGATCTCAAGAAGGGGTATTGCATTCCAAATTAATGACTTGGAGGATAACCATTTCAACAACAATGTAGGAGTGTATTAATCTTGACGTCCGTTCAGCCAATCCAGGAACAGGGTCGTAATCAAATATAAAAGCGGATTAACTACGAAAGGCAATTTGTTAGTTCAGAGTAGATTAATAAAATGAAACATCTCGAGTGGTAGGTTTAATACTTGAGAGAGTGTAAAGCTATGGCATCTCATGGGCCCATATTCATCAAGAGAACGTGAATAATCTGAATAAAGTGTTACTATATAGTTGACAGAAGAAAGTAAATGATGAATGTCTTATGAAGAATGAAAAGAGAATCAGTTTGAAAAACAAATTTTGTGACATACCCTAACTAAAGTTAGTATATACAGGATGTTTCACAGTGGATGGAACATTAGAAGTATCTGGAGAGCAGAAAGACAGATCATTTCGAATATTATACCATTTTTGGAATCCTTATGAGATTCCACACAACTTTCCCACATAATTTCCCATACCTATCTGTGACGATTTCCGAGATAAAAATTATTTTGACAATTTTTTGTGCAAAACCTGACCATTGAAAAATATCAATTCGACATGAAACATGACTCCAAAATATGTTTCCTTATTATTTGAACGATTTTGAGTCAAAAATGAATGTATAAATTATCAGATCGATTAAAAATTATAGAAATATTAGCTTACCAAAAATTATCACAGAAACTTCGGAATTATTCCAAAACTAGTCGTATCAAAAAGTTTCTCAGTAATAAAACCGTCCATTGCATCTACTACTCAACCCTTATTCCAGGGTGAATGAATGTATATCTCGAAATAAAAATCGACTCACATGAGCATCTTTTCACATTCATTTATTCCTTCATTGTGCTCTACGGGTTAACACCTAATTACAGAGCAAAACCATTTCAAAAAATGAGACTTCATAAATAGCAATGTACAAGAAAAAATGCACAACTCATGATGATAATTGAATTGTATTTGATATGAACTGAAGAATTTTTCAGGAAGTTAGTACGTGGGGCATTAAAGGTTTCTGGATTTCTGGATGTAATCCGTGGAATGCGAAATCAGAGCATTTCTAGTAATTCAAAGCAGTGAATGTAAATATGACATGAAAATTGCGTCTATCTTTCAAACTAAAAAACTTATGCCGATCTAACAAATCCAATGTGGTGCCAGAAGGAGGATAAACAACGTCAATTTTTAAACTCATAAGTCTCAAAAATCGTCTTAGAACAGCGTCAAATCGTTGTATATTCCAGCCTGGATATCAAAAACGCCAAGTATAGTGTTTTTATTGTGGAAACGTTTATAAAGTCACGAGAAATTCTGACAATATAAACGATTTATGAAAGTAATTTGAGCATCAATGTGATTGTTGAAATAAAAATAAGAATCAAATGTAACCCCAAGGTCCGTTGAAATTTGAGAATGTTGAAGAGATGTCTTTTTGTTTCAATATTGAAGGACATTGTCTACAATAATACCGCAATGTTCAGTTTTTTGTATATCTTGTTTTATGCCAAATTACATTCAATGTGAATTATAGATTCCTCTGAAATATTCTCCTTGAATAATTCATCTACTTCGTTTGTAGCGCCTCTGTAACGCCACTGAACGAAGATAAGGTAATGTTGTGAATTAGTGACTGATGATCAGCCATGAAAGATTAATTATTTTATTTAGTAAAGTATTCACGGACGTTTCAGTTTCAGAGATGGCATCTCCGTTGCGATAACATTTGAAGGAAACATGTTCATTTCGTGTCCGCTCCAAAGCAGCCTTGTTTTTTTCAGTGGTATATTAATTTTAGGGAAAACGGCCTCACAATATGGAGTGATTGTGCACTGTCCCAGGACCCTGAGTCATTAATAATGCAGCTTGAATTATTATTTTGGAGATAACTCGAAACTGGGACCAAATGTAACACGCTTGTGATTAATGACCGAGAGGTCGAGTTACATCGAAATGAAATCGCCTTTGTTTTATTTTCATCACTAATTATAAGAAGAAATGTATAAAGGTTGCAAAATGATTTTTCAGATAATATACTGGCTGCTGGAACACAAAATAATCAATTTTGATTTCATTAGAAACACGAATAAATTGCCTAATCCACTTTTGTTATTGAAATCAGCGAATAATATTGAGGAATAAATATAGTTTGCAAAAACTAAGACACGTGCTTTATCATTACTCAAAAGGCGAAAATAATCATTAATATTGAATTCAACTGCTTAGGAAAAATATTTTTATCGTAAAAAATATGCGGCGCTTTTTAAAAACTGATCTTGTAGCACCCCACGCTTTGTTTGCAATGACAATGTTTCAACATTAATAATTATTTCCGCCTTTTAGTTCACTATTATGGCATGTTACTTAGTTTGTAGAAACTATATTTTATTTTCCATTTTCCATTTTTTCGTCTTGATCAAAACTTGTACCTTATCTCCATCGGCCAATGGTCCAATTTCAAATGACGGGATGAACTAACATTACTATTAACTCTCACAGAACAATTCGCATGTGAAAACGGATCGTAGGATACTACACTGTGGTCGAATCATTGAACTTTTGTCATGACCCCTTTATATGTCACTGATAAAATCATACTTGTGCGATACGATTAGGCCAATCTCAGGTGAATGACAAGTAAACGCATGATGTGACATTTCAAATGACTGTAATTAGCCGATTTAACTGAGATTCAGAGAAACCTCTAACTCTCACCCATGTCATGGGAAGATACCTGTGATGGAAAACTTTTAAATTCGTTTTAAAGATGACGCCACTCGCGGAGTTACATACATACATACATATACAATTCAAGCTAATATAAAGCATTGCAAGAGAAATGACAGTTCAATCGTAATAGTTATCCTTGCACAATTAAACTATGTTTAGATCCTAGGTCGTGATTTTTTTCTTCCTAGTAGAATATTCCTCTGTCTGTTCAATATATTATTTCCAGACAAATGTTCTGTAAAACTTCGATAATATTGAAATATTCAACTTCCCAATGAACTGAATGAATGAATGAATGTTTATTAAGATACCAACTACGGAGAAATTAAATATACAGATATTACTTACATAGATAATAAACATTGAGGAAATCCACAAGGGTATAACCCGCGCGTGGATGTAAACATAGACATAAAAGAATTTACACAAGTTATTAAGTGAGTGTGAAACTTCACCTCATTAGTTTCATCGTAGCGAAGTATAGAATCATCTTTTAAATCGCATATCTCCTATAAGCGACCACAACGTTGGTAGATATTAACTGTGATAGTGGGCAACTCACGTTTGTGAAAATATGTCTGTACGCTTTGAGAAACTCAATACCAATAATACATTATTTGCCATTTCATTCTCAATCTTGACATACCCTTGTCGAATTGATACGTGAGATGCTATCAATCGAAGTAGAGTTTCCTATAAACCCAGATTGTGTGAAATATTCCTCAGCTATTTATGATTCAAAGTCAAATACTGTTTGATTGGAAGAGTTATACTAAGTGAAAGAGGAAATTTTCGTTTGAAATTGACTCATTCATTTACGTATTTTTAGCTTGAATTTTGATTCAAAAAAATGAAGTAGACATAATGATGCGTTTATACATGGGTACAATAATCAAATCAACTGATCACAAGTATGCAGAATTCGTATTATAGGTTGATATTTTGATCTCGATTATATTGTTAGTTTTCAAACTTGAGTCAGAGAATTCAACTCGAGTTGATTCGTGTTAAATCCAACTCTTTTTTTATTCACAACATGTTCTGAATCAGTCCGAATGTTGAATATTAAGTTAGTTTAGTTTCTAGAGATTAAAGATGAGTAATTTATTGAAATAAATAACCGGTTTCAATTACTGCTAAATCTTTAATCGAATTCATCAAACATTTGAAGAATGCATGGTATTCAATAAATTTTTATCGCACCGATTCCTCATCTCTTGACCTATAGCAAAGAGGTGTGTCAAACAGGGAGAACTTTTATATACTTGGTATATCACTATCCAATAACAAAGTATGCGTCAATATTATGAATAGAATCAACATATCGTGTGCACGCCCTTCAAATTAACATATCCAAACAAGTAATTAAACGGTTTTTTATTGCAAGCTGAAACCTTCTCTGCTTGGTCCATAAACAATCTGACATTCGATTCCACAAGCAACTGTTTCGAATAAATATCATATAAATTTCATTAGTCTTGATTGTGGCTTTATTACAACATAAATTTTGAACCCATCCGTATTTTTTATTGCGTACAACCGTATTCAGTTACAGTACCTTTTTGGATTCGCTTTGATTAATGAAAATATCAACAGCTATATCTTTGATTATTAAGTATGACAATAGCGCATTGATATTTTTATAGGCTTAGTTATCTTACTCCTCCTGGCCACCCAATAAGGTACATTGTCAGTAAAATATTTTCTTAGTTCTTTCACGTGCCAATTTAATCACATTCTTTTTTGTCAGAAATTTGATGCTGGAACGCTGGACGATTTTCATTCAATGAAGACGCTCACATATTCATTTTGATTCTGCACCAAAAACCAGGAATATGTTTTTCCTTTCATACGTTGAGTAATCTCGACAGTCGAAAGGTAGAACCGCTTTTAGTTCAGAATGAAATAACGCTGAAAACAATTGACACAAACTGCGCTTGTTCATCTGCAGCATTTCCAATAGATGTGCAAATTTTTCTGACAAATTATCAAAGATTTTTAAATGTAAATAATCGAAATGCTTGATTAATAAATCAAAAATAATCAATACGACTGAAAGGAAAAAAATTATGTATAGTAAATGGAAAATAAATATATATAATAGAATAAATTTAGATCATGGTGTGAAATGATTGGAATGAAGTGAAGAAATGAAATCAAATCAATTGGAATGTGTGGAAAAAGAAAATAACGTAATAATAAATATAATTCGAAATTCCTCAAAAATGTAAAAATATACAGGGTGACTATTTAAAACAATAAAGTTGATATGTATTTTCGGTTTAACCGGAAATGGTACATTGAATTTGATAGCATTTTCGAATTACTTGGATTTTCTTGAAAGGGGAGGAACAATTTCATTCGAAAATACTAAACCGTTGGGAAGATACTAAGGGGGTTCCTTACTTTATACTAAATCTGTATAGTTGATGAGTTTGAATAGGAAAGCTGTGGAGTGACAATCACGACGGCCCCTCAGGCTGTTCATAGCGTGTCCCTTCAATAGTTCATCATAGGAAGAACAAATTGTTGAGAAAAAGCTCGAATATAACCATCCTTCGATTTTATTACTGCTGACCTGAAAGCTAGATTGAGATTATCATTAGGTACCAACCACACCATGTGTGGCTGATCTATAAATGGCGATAGTTCGAAAAAGGCGATCAGTCCTAATCTCTTTCAAGCCATATCTAATCTGAAGGTATGTAAATCCATTCAATTCCGAGCCACCCTGTACCAAGTCGATACGCGATATGCGTTCGAGGTTTGTTCACGTGCACGCAATGGTTATTCAGGTACATTATGTTTTGACTCCTGCTATAAAGTACTTCTCGTTAGCGATAACAATTCAAACATTGTTCAGTTCAGACCTCTACCTGATACGCCCTCCGGTCGAGGACTCGTACTAAATTAACCCTCTCGAGTTCGAAAACAATAAACAAAAGAACCGCGTCCCTCGAAATTAAATAACGTTGTTTGTTCCCGAGACGGGGCACACACGGCTCGCTCTAGACACCTTTCTGGTTGCATAAAAACCTTCGGCATAGACTAAATAAACTCTCAATTGGCACAAAGAAGTCTTGAAGTTTATTAACAAAGCGTTTCATACGGGCACGTAGAAACAACTAACTAGTAAACATTTACGATGCAAAATGTGTCGGGAGCAGACCACTTATTATTACTTATGCTTATGTGCAGCAGCTCACACGGAAACATTTATGAAGGTGAATTCCAGAAGAAACACATTCGAACAGGGTGATCTGATATTTCAAGTTCTAGAATTAGAATTGATTTTCTTTTTCAATGCCAATGTCCAAAAAAGGTAAAATACAACTTTATCAGCATTCATTCTGTGGAAATTTTTTACTAAAATACTCCGAATGAAAACAAGAAAAACAGTCACTATAATCGGAAGTGAAAATGTGTACACACTCCGTTGCTGTATTCTCCTCTCCAATTATCTTACACCTTTTCTTCTTGAAAGTTCCTGAAATGTGAGAAAGAATATTCATCCAGTCATTAAACATTATTTTCCATTCATTTCCTGATCCACTGTCAATTCAGGATCAACCAATGTCTTGAGTACAGGTCTGGAACTAGAGTATCACCAGTTTCGAAAAAAGTATTCGCTATCTTTATCCGCTAGGAGCGTTATTGTTCTAAGTAAAACTGATCTTTGACAGTTTGTATTGTTATTGTAAATAAAACAAACGATTGGTTATTCTTGAATAATGAATAAAATCGATGACAGAAATATAATTCCTTTCAAATTATTTTAAATAAATCAAAAAATATTTTACCGAGTAAGAATTATCCAGCACAAAAATAATGCTCAGAAAAACTTTCACTCGGATGACCTCGGATAGCAAGAGAAATACGAGTGACACATGATATACCAACCTAAGACAGAAATTTGAATTTGAGGGGTGGAAATGGCGAAATTCGATGACAATTAGTTATGTTAATTACAAAAAGGGTGCTATGACCATGGCCTTCGGCTTTTGTTTCTCGACCGCAAAGGGACATTTACCGAATTTCAGTATTAACCAATTTCGACGAGGGATATTCAAATGGGACAGGACTTGCACGACAACCCGACACTTTGGGCAATCGTATAATATAATATTACAGAGGGTGTCGAGCCGAGTTCTCTGTGTGTATATGCAAATTGTAGAGAGGTCTGACATAGCTGCAAATATGTTCATGCTTTCGTTATATTTTGACAAGAGACAAGATTTATAGTGGAATAAACATGACACTGATGACGTATAGATCTAAACAAATGCAATATTTTACTGTTCAACAAACAACGTATTTGCACCTGCCAATTCTCATTTCCATTGCTCGCTACAATCGAATATACGAATGACGTCATCGCTTTCGTGACTAGATTATCTCCCAAATAGAAAACAGTTTTTCTTAATTCCCGGGTTATGTTTTGAAAAACAATCGAATACGTTGACTCTTATAGTGCACTACATGAACTTTGTGGTAATAATACACATTCAATTTATGAAGATATCATTGTCAATGTATCGAAAAAAAAATCATCCATCAATCCAAATCTTGCATCAAAATTCCACAATGCATGGGAAAGGGCACTTGGCATGGAGAAATCGAAACTCCATATCAAATCCATCTCTATATGGAGCAATAGTAAGATAATAGGGCTCAATCAACATAACTTTCAAATAAGTACCTCAACATTGTGGCTATTACTGAAATGCACAGTCACAGATGGTGTTCTGAAGAAGACATCCTCACAAGTTTACCTCAGTGTCCCAGAGAGTATGAAGAACTTATTGGTCAGGGGGTCAGTCTTTTCTTCTTGAGCAACAGTAGGCATAATAGGAGGCCAAAATACTTCAAGTTACACTCGACCACTCGCAAATTCAAATTAATATTATTTCTATAAACTGTTTAACAATTGAAAAAATCATTCTCCAAGTCGTGAAAAAATACACAGGGTGTCCCATTAAAAATTCCAGAAATGATACCACGTGATTCGAAATGCGACATTGTAATAACTTTGCAGCTTGCTCAAAATGCGTTATATTACCAACTATTTACAAATTGCAATATCGTACCCCAAATACTTTTCGAGATATGTACTGGCCAAAACCTCGTGGGCCCTGTATGAATTTTTTACATTAAATTTCTTACACAACGCTTGATCTCGTGATTCTTCTACTCAACCATCATGAAGTTGATGAGATTGGTTTAGAGGAAAGCCGTCAATTTTATGGAACATGAACAAGAAATTGAAAGTACCAACTGGTGCGAACAAAAAGAAATGATTAATGAAAATTTACGACCCTTATAAAAAGGGTACAAGGTGTATTATCAGCGGTAATCACTGGGATATCCCACTTTGCTCGCAAAGATCATGAATATACATTCGGAAATACTCCGTTCAGATGCATATTAAGCTCCAGTATCCCAGTAAAAAGTCTAATTAAATGAATCGTATTCTGTTTTTCAGAATTTTAAGCGAAAAACTAAGTAATTCATTAACAAGACTGGGGTGGGCGCCATATAAGAAGGACATCAATAGGTAAATTACAATCAACGGCGGACAAGAAAGCTCCTGATTAATTCAGTAGGTGCCGAAAAAAATCGATACGATCTTCAACTTTCAGTCTCGATAACATCAGTGGCATACGAAGAGCTGTTGCCTCTAATGCAGTGTTTCCCAACCAAACCTTACTTCACGCATTACCCCACATCTACCGTTCTGAAATTCTTATACTCCCTGTACTTGAGAAACTTATAGGTTTCAGAAAAAAATTGCTCAGAAATTGCTATCGAAAAACGTGAAGTAGAGTAGAATGAAATTCAAATTCAAAATGATATCGAGCAAGATTCCTTACTTTAATATATTATTCAATTTTATTTGTTGATTCGAAAAATCGACTAACTCTGGCTATAGCGTACATGTTGAGAAAGTTGTATTGAAAAAATGATTCAAGAATGAAAGAATATCAAGATAACTTACACTAACAAGTGAACCGGTATCAATTAGTTCACAATTTCGGAGTCAATAAAACTGGAAGCAAAAAGGTTTTATTCGTGTCGATTTCATCCCACTGCTTTAATGTTATGTTAAACAAACAAAACCATTTGATATTTCATTCAAACTACTTTTTGAGAAGTTTGAAAAGTTATTACAGCGTTGAAAAAATCACCAATTCGATTTATGAAAGCAATCTGAGAAACCAATAAGAATTCACAAAGGCTCAGGAGTTAAAGTAATTTTCCATATTCACTAAAAATTTCATTGACATTTTTCGGAACCTATTGAGAAAATATATCTGCTACACCTGTTCGAACAATCAAATCAATTGTTAACTTGGGCACTATGGATTGACAGTTCGTGATTTTGAATTTTCCTCCTTGGTGGAATATGAATTTTATTATCAATTGATTGTAATTGGAAGATATGAAGAACTGGTAAATAGGCATTTCTGTCTCACGAAATTAACCTACAAATTGCAAGAAGTCACATAAAATATTAATGAAACTGGAGAGTAGTAAATTCGCATATCTTGTTAGGGTAATTTACATTTTTATTGTCTTTTTAATGGAAACGGATATAAGAGATAAATGGAAACTATTTAATACGATGCTCGAATGAGTTAAAGCAGCATGATAGATTTTTTAATTATATTCACATTCGAATATTCATTTATTCGAATGAAAAATTCACCCGAACTCGCTTAATTGCAATTCATTTGGGTGTCGTATCTATAGGAAGTAATTATGGTTTTTCAATTTCTTTCACTAAGAAATGATACATGTGTATGTATTGATTTTTTTTTGTAAAAAGATATAAATATCCCATATCCGATATGATATTCATCATAATCACATTATGTCTCATATATTTCGAATAAAATTCGCTTCTGGTATCAAATTGCACCATTTCGTCATGAGACGTTTCATAGTTACTAAAAATATTTTATATTCAAAAGTTCTCTTTCGAGAGAAAGCTACAGTTTTTTTAACGGTTTAATATTGAAATAGACCTGAACTCTTCATTAGTCGGCTGTTTCAACGACATTTCGATTCAATTATATTGTACAGCCAATTTTGTGTGGTGAATATTGAAAAAGTCGTACCGGTCATATGGAGAAATCCGGTCCACCAAATGGAATTCCAATATTGCAACTGGAAACAATAAATCTTAGGTCTCCGAAATGAAATTCTATTAAGTTCGCCCGACCCCTACCAAAAAGAAGCAGCGAGACATTCATGTATATTAATTTCCATTCTTCATGGATACGAATTCTTAATGAACTAAGATGTAGGCTCTTGTGTTCTCAAAAAATGTCGTTCGGTGCGAGATAAATGCGACTTGTCTCATTCACGTTCAAAAGGAATTTATGGAGCGAGAGCCCTTCCTTTGCATTTTTATCCGTGTTAATTGGCGAACTCGAAAAATGCCGAATTGTAGCACTGTATGAGTTGGAAGCTTAGCCATTCATTTCTTGAAAACCACCAGCATACAAGCATTTGATGCCGAATATATTGGCCAGATTCGAAAGTAGGATTATTGTATTGTTAGCAATGTTTGAAAATCGGTTAAGAAGATAACCCCACTTTCATTTTCTTATTGAAGCTGTCCTGTACTCTGGATGAATATAAATTTCAGAATACTTTTAACTGGTTCGAGAATGAACAACATCATGTATCATGAAAAACCTTAGTGCACTCGTGATAATCAAGAAGTATATTATTTTCCAATATCTATGAAGTCAACCTTTTTCATTCTGCTAGTTATGTACAGGGTGGGCAAATTCCGATGTTTGTATAGGACAACTCGGTAACTAGGAGAAACCAAAAAATTTTATGTCGCATCCTCGGTCGCTTTTTTCGGGATGAGCTCACTAGCGAGAACAAAATTTGGCTATCCTTTTTTGTTTTCGATTTATAAACAAAAGTTAGATTTTGAATATCTTGGTTGTTAGTAAAGGTAGAGGTATAGCGAAATATATATAGCGAAAATGATGCTATACTTCATTTGTCTTCAGGTTTTATTTTTGTTATTTTTCACAAGTAGTCGTGATAACGAATAATAATAAGTAACTTGGCTCACTGGCTAACTGTTTCGGTTCCTTTTTACTGATATGAAATAAAAAAAATACAAAAACGGTTTTGTTTATTTTCTTATAAAACTCTAGCCTTCTCTTGCATTGAAATTAATGTTTTTTTTGTTTGTTTTTACATTATTTGTAAGATGAAATATTTTTTTATGTTAAGTTTTGTAATACATCTGAAAACACTTAATATTTCCGAAACAGTTGAAGATGGGTATGGGACATTGTACATGAATTATGTTCAGAATTTTCTGAAGAATCCAGAAAATAATATACAGAAGGTTGTATTTTAAATAAGGAAGTTGATATCTATAATTTTTCTTGAAAAAAAAAATCGCGTCTGAAAATAAAAATCGTCGTGTCCAAGCGTTTTTCCCAACACGCTCCCATTTATTCGTTATCGAATTTATTCCATTTGGCTGTTCCACTCTGTATAATATCACAATTGTTATTAATCCAAATGAGATATAAAATAATGTTCCTCATGATTGTATAAAGACAACATTATCATTTGAAAATGGAAATAGGAACGGTGTTAAATATCATTTTCGCTATCGAAGACATCAAAAGCGACCTAACGTGATATTTACGAAAAAACTATTTCTATCAAAAATGATGACACCCTGTATTTTGAAAACAAAGCATTACTGGACCTTTGGTTATATGAACTTTTCGTCTTGGAATCACTCAAAAATAACCTCTTCGAATTTGACCACGTACTCACATTACACCCCGTATAGAAAATACTATTTCCTTAGTATTTTAATTATATTTTAATACATTTACCATCCAACTAGTACTTATAAATATTCATTCGGTCCATATCAGCTGCAGATACGTAGTAAAATTTAATTTACATTTTGTGTGTCTGAGACAAACCTTATTAAAATGTACTGAACGGTTGTAGAACTAATCGCAAACAACTCGGTACTCATTTGTTGAGATAATGGATTATGTTTGCCAATCACACGAATTACCCACCTAATCTGTATTCAGTTCTGTTCAGGTAAACATAGATCCGTTTATATGAGAAACCGAACATACCAGGTAACTAGAGAGTTTCCGATCGTGTGACATGAAACGTGTTAGTAGTGTCACACTACTCCATCTTGAAGAGTAGGTACACTCTGATTACGAGAATCAGGCTCTTACATGAGCTGACTATTGAATTAAACTACTCCTTAAACTCCTTAACGCATAAAAAGTATCGCCTAGTTCTGAATCTATGAACTTGCAGATAGGAAAATTGAGGATGTATTTTTAAGACATGGACAATTCTGAATATTAGTTTATTGGTAGCAATCATGTGGAAATTTCCGATATTGAATTAGATTAACGATAATACATACTCCATATAGTATTTTAAGTGAAATGATCGGTTTGTAATAACGTTAATAAAAAAATCATCGGAGATTGTGATTATCTTGGGAGCAAATTGAAGCCTATTTCCTGTTTCACTGGCTCAACTTGGTCGAAGTGAAAATTACGCACTTTGTTGATTCGTTTAACTATGTCTTCAAAATAATACTTCAGTCACTAACTACCTTACCAGGTTAATAATGTATAATTATTTTTTGTGTAATCAGTGTTTGCAAATACCGTCACCTCAATCAATAATTCAACAACGATGTAGAATTATGTGGAGGAATTCATTTTTCTTATCAACTACAGTTTTAAAGAAAATATTATTGAATGGAAAAACATCAAACATATAGAACTTTGTATAACTTTTAGATGAACATATTTGATAATCAAGTCATTATTGTAGATTGAGACCCCTGTATAGGCGGAACCCAAAGAAGTAATTCCATGAAAATATTGTCATGAATTGGTATACAAAGGATCTCAATCATCGAGGGTCAATGAAAAACATATTTTCCAATTACTTGGAAAGAAAATCGATTTCTCAACTGCACGAAATTCTACATTCATGAACGAACATCTCCAGGTTCCAGTTATATAAGGTTCCCACTTTTGAATTCGAATTATTTTCTCGAATATTATGTGAGTGACATAAAGTAGAAACAATCAATATGATCCACATGACATTGCCTATCCATAACATGCTCTTTTTGGATGCTCGCGTTTGGTTTCTGTTCTCCTAATGGGAATGAATTTAAAAATGCTGGGCCAAAGAGGGCAGTAACAGAAGTATAAATATTGACATTGGATAGTTTCATTGCATTTGGTTATACGTGTTTTTTTTTGTTAATAAAGTGTGGGTTCATAATAACAATGAAACTCTTGCAGTGAACTAGTGCTTTAATGTGTATGTATTTATTATTTTCTGAAAGCGCTAAGCATTAATATAGGTACCATTTGTTTAATTCATTGTATCGTTGAAATAATCTGCGGTTATAGGATATTGTTGTGAATGCGAATTGTTCAATCAAATTGTATACAGGATTCTAATAACCTCATTTATTTTTATATTCGAATGGCAAAATTTAGTTTAGGGTACTTTGAAGACACGAACACTTTCAGAAGTGTTCATTAAGGTGAAGAAGTTTTGAATGCTGGACATGTAATATTATGAAGAAAGTTGAATTCTTCCACTGTTATGGAATGAATCATGAAATTATTGTGATTGTTTTCTCTGCTTTTTTTTTCTGTTTCAGGAAAAATCTTGAAGAGTTTGATAACTGATTACAAATATTGTCTATGAAAAAGTCTTTGTCTACCATAATAGCATCATGTATGTGAACTTTCTAACTTCAAAGTCGAGGCACTTTCATGGAATATAGTTTTTTCAGATGTACTTCCACCATAGGTTTCACTCATAAAGGTTTTTAATATTCCAGGAGAAACACCTGTGAAATTTCACTGTGTTATTATATTCAAACTGAGAATAAAGCCTGATTCTGCCACAAAGGCATTTTGGTTTTTGTGTAACAATTTCTGTATAATCAAGCACTATCCTAACATCGAATGCTTTCAAAACATCTTGGCATAATTTCTGTATTTCAGAAAAAAAACTGGACAGAATTTCATCTATATGTACACGATATTCATCAATAGCTTGAGGAAAGCATATAAATTAAGATTAAAACTTTTTTTCAGCCGATCCATAATTTTACAATCATACAAATATACAAATTGAGTATAAAATCAACAAAACACAATATAAAACGTATGGATTGGAGAAGAGGTATGTCAAGATTTCTAGTTATTCTTTAGTGCCACCAGGTGGCGTATCGCTTATGTTCATTCGCCAAATAATCGACACACACAACAATACTTCTACAAAGAAATACTTCATTGATTCATCATTCAATCACTGGTTAGTTAGCTTAGCAATCGACTATTAAAATTTTAGTAGATTATAATCTTCAACATAATATAATTCATCAACTCGAATGCGAAAGTGAAAGATTTCTTCCTAGAATCATTGAACTTTACACGGGACTTATTACAATATTTATTATTCACAATCATGAATATGAATAGATTGCAACTTTTTGATTTTTGCGGCACTTGTGAGTTATCGATACACTATCGTACTCATCTATTAAACCCTGATCGAGGTGTGATCTTGAATATTTCAGTACATGAAAACGTCACATTGGCAAGCGAGTGCAATAATTCAGACTAATCGACATCCCACTCGGATTCGACATACCGAAAGAATGACCAGAAATCCGATATCCATAGTTAATTATCACCTAGCTTCGATTTTGTATTTTCAAGTATTGTTCTTTTGATTGTATCGTCGAATATAACTCACGAAGTTTAATTTCCCAGAGTCGTAACCATTTGAGCATAGCCGTCTTCACGATGTTCCGATGTGTACCAACTGATAGCGTTTGAAATAGATCATCTTATTCATGGGAGGTACAGAGTGAAAAAAAGAGATCATCTAAACATACGACTTTGTTATTGATAATTGAAATTGTAAAAGAATTTGTTGATGATTGATGACGTAACAGTTGTATATGTATGAGAAATATTTTGTCATCAATGATAGATATATTCGTATTAGAATTGATCCAATTATTGATTACAAAGGAACCGCGGTAGTCAGACCCTTGTCTTGTCATAATTTTTGATTATTCCAGTATGTACATTGGTTTGTACAAATAATTTTCTGATGTGAAGAAAATAATTTAATGTAAGTTCTATATTGCGTTGTTCAAGTTACAGAATTTTACATACATAGAAGTATGATTTGTACTTTAGAGTATAACGTACTTATAAAATCTTATCATTGGATTGGATTTGTCGGACGACAAGGTAATCTTTGTAAAATATCCTATAACTATAAAGGTTTTAGTCAGTACTCTGTAAAGCGTTTGTCAGATTACCGAGTACTGATTTTCAAAAAGGAACATCTGTACCTTAGTCACAACGTTGATGAAAATTTTGAATCCAATAATTTCATTTCGTACTGAAATGAGAGTGGCATTCATTTCAATATAAATATACAACTGAATCAAAATACACTCACAAGGTTTTCAAAGATTTTTAGAAGAATTCTTCAATCTGATCAGCACGAAATATGACCAATAATCATGATCACAAGAAGTAAATCAATACTCAACCTTAATAACTGATCATTGTGAATAAATGAATCAATATATCTAATGAACAGTAATCTTTCAGATATGAAATATCAATTGTTCCATTTAGATAACAAAAATATAGAACCAGATTATCGTACACACCACAAAATCCTTGGACGTCTGACAACTCCATTTCATCTGAAAGAAGCGGTGATTATCAACTGCCCACTCGAGTAGGATCTTAAGAAAATATGATATCGTGACCGTGCATACGATGTACTAAATCAAACTTATAAAAACAAATGGCCGATTGGTTTTTTTTTGGCTGTAGGATAATTTATACCTTCAACATAGCAGGCATTCTATTTCAATACATCATTGGATGTTGAATTTGTTTTCATTAATGTTTTATTATTTTCCATGCGATGAAGATGATTTTGGCTTTGCGGTAGTTAAAGGTATAACAGAACAATAAAAATGGAGGAAAATTAAGTTTTATTGGTATTGCCGAGTTGAAAACTCTAGTTTCACATAACTCGGAAAACTTTAAAGTGGCAAACTCCTCATTTGTTACCATTAAGCGTTTAAACTCTCTTTGTGTTCGTGGCAATACAACCCTAAGTTCAAAGTTTCGCCACAGTTTTACAGATAGAATTGGAGTTGGCCTGATATGTCCGTTGAATTACTATGTCTAGACTTCCAGAGTGTGGTGTAACCCTA
Organism: Plagiodera versicolora; assembly: GCA_037013635.1. NCBI lineage: Eukaryota > Metazoa > Arthropoda > Insecta > Coleoptera > Chrysomelidae > Plagiodera > Plagiodera versicolora. The sequence continues at coordinate 12,850,383 of CM072978.1, read as the reverse complement.
AAAGCTTTGGCTTATTAGAAAAACGTTCGGGTGAACTATATTTTACGGCGGATTAAATCAGTATTTCAATAAATCCCACTTAGGAAAAAATTAATATTGAATCTATAATCAAATTATTGATTTTGAATGCTGAAGCAACAATATGTTGAGGAAATCACAAAATCAATTGGATTCTTTTCAAAATTTAATCTATTCAAGTATTTCTCATTCAGGACGCAATTTATGTAAAACAATCCACCCTTGAATAAAATTATGTGACTTTACTATAGGCTAACAATAATCAAATATTCTTGAAATATTAATTTATATTAAGTATATCAGTACATATTTTTTAACGTTGTTTTCTTCAAAATGTATCTTCAATAACCGTTTTTCAAAAATCTCTCAATTGATGTCTGATGGGTAATTTTGCGGGTCATTTCTCTCAATATCGGATTTATTACTAATTAGAGACTTACTGTAGATCTATAGCCATCTAATAAAACTTTAACTACTATGAACTAAACTGTAAGCGAATGTCACATCAAAATCACCTCGGAGATATAAACTTCTATGAAATGTCGGCATTAATTGATGCACTCAAAGCTATAATCTGAAATGAGATGGATACGTAGATGGTGGACTGACTCACAATTGGTTAAGGGATTATGGAAAAAGATTTCTAATTGTGGAATGTGGTACAAAAATAGTTTTACTGATATTTTTCATAGAAACTAATTGCATAACATATTCCAGTGAATTACTTCCTCCTAGAGTGGTTAAAATAGCACTGACATGTAGTTCCCACTCTTCTTCACTCGTTTTTTCTCGAGAAGTCGGTCCCCAACTTCTAACGAGTATAAATGAGAATGGATATTTTATATTTCGAAATACCATTTCGATCGGAATTTAATGTGATAAATTATCGAGTATTTCCCGGTGTGGTGTGAGACCATTTTCTTTTACTCATCTTGAACACGAACATTAAATCAGCATAACAAATGTTAATTCCATTTTATTTTTTGACTTCAAGAAGGTCACAGTCATTTGACATCGTGATTGTTCTAATTAACTAGATATTAACGCAAATAAGTACCTAGAATATTGATTTAGTATGCATTAAATATGAAATTGCTCATATTCGCATAATCTGGATCATATTGTATAATATGATGATTTATTTTTTCTGTTAATCAAGCATTTTTCATTTTTGGTAGCAGTCTTGAAACCGTCATTTTATGGTAACGCTCATGCGCAATTGATTCAATCTGTTCCAACCGAGAAGTGATCGTAATCTGACCATCATCTTTCTGTTCCAACCACATTCGTGACCGTCCGCAGCATAGTTTCAGGACGGTAATTTCGGTACATGCTCAAAATTGAAAACTGTTTTGATTCATGAGTATTGACATGCGCATTAAGAAGCTCTTTGCCAAAATAATTTATTAGCTAACCCAGCTTTTTGTTTGGGTATTTTAAATTTATATTAATAAATATGAGTGACGATGGAGATACTGATTATTTATACGAAACAAGTGAAAATGATCATGATATTCAGTACAATAAAACAAGGGTCAAAAATTGTAGAATGTTCCATTTTCATATTATTTTAAATATTGTAACCAATGATTATTCTCAAACGAAAGAACAATAATCTCAATCTTGTAAAACGTGGGTAGCCGAAATCCGTCAATAAAACCGATCCAACTCTCGTAACTGTTTTTGTAACGTCATGAAACTATGCGAAGTTCGCGCATGCAAACTAAACGAAACGGTTACAAAACAGTTTCGAAACCAAACAGAAATTTCTGTTGGAACAAACCTAATGTTTTCGTTACTCCAGCTTCACAAATTGAAAATACCGATGATTTTTCAGTGTTCATAAAAGGAATAAACTATTTGAAGTTTCGATAAGATCAAGGAATGATGTAAAAATGATTTGTATATTTATTTCAATGTTTTTTTGTACTCAACCCAAAAATTACGTTGCGGAAGCTACGGAGATGAAAAAAGCTGAAAATCATATAATCACAAAAAGTAGGCTCCAACCTTTTTTCCAAAATTTCAAGTTTTATGTAAGTTTCTATTTTGTTACCTATGGGATGAAAATTGTAAAAGCTACTGTTGATTGACAGATTATATTTTGTGAAAAAATCGTGTGACAGCAAATTTTTTCCATCAATGATTAACGAGAAGATTGTAAAAATTGAGATTTGCTGAATTAATCAAATTTCCTGTTTATTACTGGAATCAATGTTCGGTAATGACTTCAAGAAGACTGAAGGGTTGTAGTTTTTTATGGTTGTATATCATTAATAAATTATTTTTTATACTTACTATTTGAAATGGGTCTATAAATAGTATAATCCAAATACAAAGTTTCGGCTGTTGGTCATTAGTCTAATATTTTCAAAGGTATGAAAAGATTTCGATATTCGCTGAAATGTACATTTTGTCCACAAGAAAAATACAAAATTAAATTTGAAATGACATATATTCATATAGCTGTGTGATAATTTATTGAATATAAATTTCTAGCTCTACAATATAATTCATTACAGCAATAGCTGCGAACATTTCAAAAAGTTTTAATTCAATAAAATACGATCTCATGGTTTTTTGATCCATATATTTCATTCTTAGACTGATACTCATATAAGTTAGTATACTTTGGGCAAAATATGTTGTTTCTTAAATCTATCAAATAATAAACTCCAACCAAAAAATATATAACAATAAAGGCTCTTTATTATATTCGAGTTTGAACTGAGATAAAATGTTGAGCTTATAGTCTACCACAATAAAGAGCTTTTACCTAAAATAAAATCTGTACACTTCAAGCTTAAGTAAATAAATAAATATCTGGGTACTTGTACCAAGTACTTAATAAATAAAGACAGAATAAAATAATAAATTCATTCTTGACACTAAAAACTCAGAAGAACGATGAAGCAAAAAGTATTAATTTCAATCAATAAAATAAATTATACTCGATTAACAGTCCAATCGTTATATATAATTTTTAGAGGTCAACTGATCAGTCCTAATAAATGATAGTTTGCTTTCAAAGAATTTCTAGTTTCATTCGTTCAAATAAGTGCTAATAATTTAACTACTCGCGAATTTATAATTATAAGAACTGATTGAGGAAGGAGGCTGTTACGATTGGACAACAAAAATTACTTAAAAAAAAAATGTTTCGGTTTCAACTTGACCGGGGTAAGTCAAGTCGTCGTTGGATAACAAGTCTTTTGATAACTTGTTACATCATCACTGATATGTGAAGACGCTCCAGAAATGAAAATATAAAATGAACTCGATAGACGAAAGGAAGAATTAAGGCGTTAGGATATGATACAGAGACAACCCTAATATGGCTTATAATATCACCGCGAGTATGTTTGGCGTGGATTCGGGCACACGATTCAAAGATCGGATTCCCCGTACAGAGCTGTCGAGAATGACATGTAATCCAGTGCTCCGGGTACTCCGTTGGGGCCTTTGAAGGGCGGCATGCGCTGGATGCAGTACTCTGCTTGGTCCGGTGGCAGTTCCCTTCTGAGTTCGTCGGGTAAAATGTAAGGCTGAAAAAAATATTCACATGATAGTATTAAAATAACTGTAATACAGGATGATGCCCAATATAACAACAATATGGCGATGAATAGTTTGTCTATTATTCAATAATGCCTCATCTGAGACTTTTGTCCCATTTGCAAAGCTTTTGAAAGTTATAACAGTCGAGTGAAATCAATAATAATCAAATCTAACATATCTACTTCCACTCCCTCCTTCTATTTCCACTTTAAATTTGTTTCCATAACACAATCGTGGAACTTTCGACAAGGAGAATGGGATAGAAAAATACTTTCTAGATCTAAAAATGTAGTTTTGAAGTGCTATGAACAGCCTGTATAAAAGTTGATTAATTCTTCTTTGTTTTAAGAATCTTTATTTCTTCCGATGCAATTTTTCTTAGGATATTCACATCAATAATAGTTATTTATGTATCAAGGGCTATTAACACGCCTAGGTCCATAAAAGCATATTACGCCCGAAATACATACAACATTTTATGCACGACCAGTATATTTCATTGTGAATACCTCTTCACTTCTCAAGCATGATAGGAATACATCACCGATGAAGTGAGGTTCAGATTATATCGGAAAAATGAATAAGAAGTGATGGAATCCACGTTACCATGATTACTCAGTCAACATAGATTTCCGATGATATGACAATGAAACTCAGTTAAGCGCCTGCTCCACTGATTTATTGCCAAGCGGGCGGTAAAATGGCATTTTACCGCCCGGCGGGCGGTAAAGTGCTACTTTACGCCCGCATATCCGGGCGATAAAGTGCCATGTTACGCCCGGTCGTGCATAAAAAACATTTTTAGTCCGCAATAGATACCTTTAATTCCTAATTTCCCAAAATCTACAAATTTGCGATTATTCTGATAACCACAAAAATGTACACTTCATTAAAATCTATAGACTATTCGAATTAGACTCACCTTATCGGCAGCAAGGATACGGAAGCTGTCAATGACTTGTTCGGCGGTATCGGTGTCGGTGCTCTCGCGCGTCATGAAGTCCAAGAAGGCATCGAAGTGTACGTAGCCAGTGTTGTTAGCGTCGACAACTGCCAAGATCCTCTGGAAGTCGATGTCGCCTTGTCTGTCCTTGCCGATGGAGTAGCCGAGCGATACGAGACAGGACTTGAACTCTTCGGGAGTGAGACGGCCTGTCCTGTTCTTGTCGAAGTGGTTGAAGGATGATCTAAAAAATCACAATATTCAGTGATATAAAATGTTCAGCAGAAGACGAAGTTGAGAAATTTTATAGTTTTGTTTTCACATACTATTTCAAATATTTTTAGCCATATTTCAGTCGTAATCAGTATACAGGGTATTAAAAAGTAACTGTAAAACATTTCAGGAGAATATTCTTAATTGAAAAAAAGAAAGGGTCTTTCATGTAAAGAAATCTTATATATAAAATTTGTTTTAAATTTTTTCACAAGACTAGAAACGTAACAAAATTGGAATTAACGTAACATGTAAGTATTCAAATATTAAGACATAAAGTTACATAGGAAATAAATTCTAGGGGTTGCGTTTTCCACTCCTGACAACCATGAGGTAAACCAAATAATTTACTGGCTAAGTGTCTTTTTGTCACGTCAAATTAAATTTATAAACTTTTTTAGCGTTTGTGTAAAAAAATTAAAAACAAATTCAATGTATCCCCTTCAAAGAGTTGTATCTTAATAATGAAGTTTGTTTATATGAAAGACCCTATTCCTTTCTTGATGAGGAAACACTTTGTTACAACCTGTATAAACAATTTGGGACTATTTCGGGTAAAATGCACATTTTGATTTCATTTCATTTTGATTGTTTTGAAGTAATTTATTTCTTGTGCTCATTCGTTCCAAAATATTATTAAATGAAAAGAAAACTACCAATCAATTAATCTTTCTTCAGTATCTAGTCATCCGATGATCAATATTTCAAAAAACAAGAATGTCCCAAGGTCATTTCATGGCATCAAAGGCATACTTCATCTATTCAGAATTAATTCAAATGTTTTATTTACCTGAACTCATTCAGCTGTTCTTGAGTAATACCCTTTGAGTCACGGGTAAGAATCTGGTTCTCGACTTCATTGATATTGCGATTGATTGAGGTCAGAAGCTGCTCCCATCCAACTCTCAGGGTTTCCATGGTGTATTGTGTGTATCTAAAATGAATGAATTATCATTATTATCACCGTTTTATTCAATCTGAGAAATTAAACCCAAAAAACTGATCGTCACGTTATTCAGTTATTAACCAAAATAGCATTTTTCAAGTAGAAGATTCAGAAATTGAAACAACTCGTGGTTGTAGTTTTATTATCTCGAATATATCTTTCTGAACTAGAATTACAGAAAGTACCAATAAACAGGATGTTCTGTTTGACAAAATCTTATTGACGATTATTCAAAAATATGATGTAATTTATTTTAACAGATATTCAATTAGAAATGAATATGAACTAAAAACTTCATCAAAACCAATAAGATTCATCACTTATGCAACGATTGAAAATTATTTCAAAGTCCTATAGCAGCGATTTCATGAATTATTCTGGTAAAAAATATAATCGCCATTACCTTTCCTCTTCACTGGGCATGGAATAAACAAATACTGATATCAAAATGTAATAAGTAATACACTTGGAATAATGTTGATATAATATGTTGCTTGTACAGGGCGGGCAAATTTCGATGTTTTATATAGGGTAATCAGGTACAAGAGATACAAAAAATAACCTCATCCTCCTAACCTGTTCTCGAAGATCATGCTTTCCTGCACAGCTTGGTGAATCTTCTCCAATTCCTCAATGTGTGGCTTGTATGCGTACACACCTTGTTCGTACTCTTTCAAACGATGCAGTTGATCCTCCAAAGTGCCGTGCAGACCCATTCCGATGGCAGTGACAGCGTCTAATTGTCTTTCGATCCACGGTCCGACAGCGTTGGCTTTCTCAGCGAATTGACGTCTGAGCATTTCGTTATCTACGTGGGAGTTGTTAAGGAGAGAAATACAGAAACTTTTTCAGTTTCTCATTTGAGGCTTTTTTTCCATATATCTGAAAATATTCTGCGTTTTGTCAATTGAATGAATAATCGGAAATTCTGGAAATATGTCATTTTGTATTTTTTTTTATATTAAACTTCCCACGAAAGGAGACATCCTGTAATGTATCTTTCTTAATAAGCGATTGTTAAAGAATCCTACTGTATCTTCATCTACTTGGTTTTTGGTTTAATTAAAAAAGTAATTTTTTCATAAGCTGAATAATTTAAATGCTGTTGAGATAATATTTCGGTAGGAAGCATTGCATCGAATATAAATCGAGTGTTTGAGTATTTGACATTATTTTCTTCAGTTATTCAGCCACTGTATGAATCATATGTTGTGAACATATCAAAAGGATACTCTGTTGCTTCCTGAGTTCCGCTTGCAACGTGGCATCTCTCTGAGGTACCAATTGCCTGACCTCGCCCCATTTCCTGGTCAAGTCCTGGAAAAAAGATCGTAAATGAATTTATCTTCTGACTAAACCCCAGCCACACCGACATTTTACCTCTATGTCACCACCGAATCCTTCCTTATTTATGCAGGAAAAATGCAAAACTTTTTATTAATAATACTACCCTGAACGTCGAACGTTTCTATGAGATGAATGATTGTGAAGTGACTTGTGATGAAGACGACCGAGCTGAGGAATGTAGGGGGTAGATAAAGTAAATAACTCACGTGAGCTGTCAATGTCGTGTAGGGGTTCTCGAGACCTCCGGGAACTTGGTGTTGTTTGACAATAGATTCAACTTCCTTTACTAGTCCTACGATGCTTTGGTATTCTTTGTCAGCCTCTCCTAGAGTTGCCTGTGAATATGTAAACAATTGTAAAGAACGCAAAATCAGTTTCTTAAATGAAATAATAATCATATTGGAGATGGCATTTATGTGTTGACTACAAATTCACATTTGATTTTACAATAATAATACGAAATCAAACGAACTGGTACGTTTCCGATATATGAAGAAATGGTTCAGTTTCGAAAATATTTTCAGTAAATAAATGTAATTCAATTCTGGGGGTATTTCTAGAGGATGGTCAAGAAAGCACCCATTTAGACATATATTAAGGAAATGGGTATCGATAGTCTCACCTTGAAATGGTGATGAGCGTCGATAAGGCCTTGTATCTCCTCAACGGTGTGCACGATGAAGATGTCAACAAGGTCTTCGCGAGTGCCGTCCAGCCAATTGTTGAAAGGCGCAGCGCGTTTCGCAAACTCTAGATGAAGGATGTCGATCTTCTCCAGGATGCGCTCGGCGTCGTCCAACGCTTGACGGCGACGTTGTGTGAGTGCTCCCAAACGGTCCCATTGGTCGCAAACACGTTGACATCTAGCGTTGACTGTCACGCTATCGTGGTACTCGAGGGTGCTGAAAAAACAGCAAAACGATAAGTTACACCGTAGGGTCGTACTGCAGTTTACGTTTCCTAAACGCGCTTTATGAAAATTGAACTTTTTAGCACCACACGGTTTTTTTACAATAACAATGTTTTCCTCAATTAATTCAAATCTATATCAATGATTATTTTCGCCTTTTTGGTTGACCATTGAAGCACGTTTCATAGAATATACAAACTATTTTTATTTTTCATTTTATTACTTTCATTTTTTTGTCGATGTACTTGATTCGAACCGACGCCAGAAGACTCCGACGTTTCGTGTTGACTAAAACTTGCGCCTCAACTGGGTCGGCCAACGGGCTCAACTGCGTATTTTTGTCGTCATGTACCAGTTTGTACACGAATTGAGATCAGCTAGAATGCTTATTTTGAATTTCCTCTAGTCGGGATGGGAATATGTCACAGTTTGGTATTAATACTCAACGAATCTATTCTCAACTAAACCTTGAAAATTTGATATATGAGTAATGATAATTTTTGAAGTATCTAAGATATATTGAGTGTCGTCTGTAGATTCTATACACTAGAAAGATATTCAACTTACTTAAGCTCTTGCGCGATGGCGGCGATCTGTTCAACTCTATCCTGGTGCGCCGCTAAGTCAGACTCAAAGGCTTCGTGCTTCTTCTTCAGCGCTTTAAGCTCGTTGAGCCGGCAATGACGGAAGTCCTGCGACTGCAGCATTTCCTCCTTGCCGCGCGTCCATTCTTCATGCGCATCAGCCTTGTGTTTGAACTTCTGGGCGAGATGCTCCAGCCGCTCCAAGCGCATCATCTCCGACAGCAACCACTCCTCAAACGACTTTTCAGCGTGTTCTAGACCCTTCCATGCGTTCGCAATGTCCTGAAAAACAATTGCTCAGATACCATACAGGGCCACCAAATGGTTGCTTACTGTACGCTTTTTATTGTCTGAATATTAACGAAACGAATGTTCAACATCACAATACATCCTCAAAGGATAGCAACGAGGAAAACTAATTCGTCGGTGAAATAAAATGAATAAATCGAGTATAAGAAAAATATCAATGGCCTATTTAACAATATCTGAGTATCATTTGAAATGATACAATGACGTTTATATTCCACTCAAATTCGAAACTACACCTACCGACACCATCTTGCCCTCCGTAGGCATGTAGGCCGGTCTATTCGATAGCCGCAACTTGGTTTGCAGCGTGTTGAAGTTAGTCTCCAGCTTGGCTTTCTGTTCAACGCGTGGTGGCTTGTGCTTGCGTCGGTACGTGCGGTACTCCTCCAGCTTCTTCTGCACGCCAGCTAACGAGTTGTCCGTCTGGCGGGAAGCTAGCCACGGCATGGTGCGGCGGATCCATTCTAGAAGCTGCGACAAATATTTCATTTAGAAGAAAACAAATATATGGAAAAACTTCCCAGTAGATATTGTAGATGTGTGTGTGTTGGTATCTTGGGACCAAAATTGTGTGATGATTTTATTGAAGAAATGTTATATAGAGATAGAGCAATATGAGATGGAAAAATATGATTTATGAGATTTTTTTAGATGTTCGTGGACCAAATGTTCATGTTTTTGTTTGAATTAACAATATGAGTATATACTTACATCGCTAGCCAGACGTTCGTATTCCTCCATAAGACGTTCATTTTCTTGGTTCACTTTAAGAACTTTGCAGATTCTATTGGCAGCAGTTTCAGCCTATAATATACAAACGTAAGTTATTTATTGTCTTGCAGAAATTGCTTGAAAACAAAATAATGAGTATCTTCGTCGTTGTCAATTCCATTTGAAATATTTTTGTTCAATATAAGTACAATGTTTCAGGTCCATCCATAATAAACGGCAGTATGGTAAATATCATTATGAATATTATATGTATATTATTATTCTTATAGGAGCTTCTTTGAAATTTATATCATTGATAACTCAATATACTGAAATATTCAGATTAATGGGTAGTAATATATTGCATTACCATAATATATCATCATATTATTATATTCAATCAGTGAAGGGCGCGTGTTTCCAAACTGGTAAAACAAGTAATCGGAATACGGAATATAATGTCTTCTACGTATATTACAATGCTCATGTAATGGATAATGTGATATTTGAAATACCATCAATTGTAATCTGATAAATTCACATGATACAACTTTGACTCAGCTTGTTTATTTTAGCTCAGGATCTAAACAAAAGTAACGAAAATAGCAATTTAAAAGGAATGAAACCTTCGATTGGTTGTTATCCACATCACGATAAATAGCTTTTCCAAGAATTACACACAACATAACATTTAATGGTTCAGTAAATCTAAAAATAAGACGTATTTTATAGGTTGTTCGTAAGTATTTGGAATTTTTTCCGAACATAGCAGCGCATGGAGTGCAAAACAAAATATTTTATCCTATTAATCTGAAAACTCCATATTTACCAACCTGACAAGATCACAAGAATTAATAATATTCTCTTTGTATTATGATGAATGATTTTTATGTTAGAAATTGTATGATTGAAAAATGAAGATACTCATATTTTTTCGTAGCATAGGTATGTTCTGGGAAAATAAAAGTTAGTAATTACACGGGTTGTTCCTAAATTACTGCCTCAAAATGAAATGAGTAGGGAGTGCCAACAATAATATGTTTTGCAATTATCTGAAATCATCGACATGAAAACATATCGGGTGTTTCACAGTGGATGGAACATTAGACGTATCTGGAGAACAGAAAGACAGATCATTTCGAAAATTTGTGAACGTGGATAATCAAACTTGCTCTATCCGTCTAAAATATTTTCATCGATGCAGTGTAGCCGCTTGTATAAGAAAGTAGTAGCTACTTTGTTATTTCAAATGGAACACCTCGTATATTATATCATTTTTGGAATCCTCATGAGATTCCTCACAACTTTCCTACATAATTACCTATACCTATCTGTGACGATTTCCGAGATAAAAATTATTTTGTCAAATTTTTGTGCAAAACCTGACCATTGAAAAATATAAATTTTTTACCAATGCAAATTCACAAAATATTGCAATTTGAGTTATAGCTGCATAAGACCAACAAGTATTCTGTCGATGAACTGGATCTCAGTTTCAGCATACAGGGAGGCTCAGAAGTGAGTGTCATCCGGGCACTCATGAAAATGACTGAACCTCTGTTATTTCAAATGGAACACCCTGTATATTATCACTTATTCGAAAAGCTATAACATTTTCCATTTTGATTGAGTATACTTTCCCTATACCTATCTCGTACAGTTTGTTAGTTATGATCAGTATGCTGATTTACCTCGAACGAATTCGAGAAAATTTGTTAGATTGAAGAGGAATTCTGAAATGCTTATATCATCATGAAAAACTAAAAGTATCAAAGTCTTACATGTGTATTGATAAATCTAGAAAGATTTCAAAAACATTTCAAAATTTCTCTTCAATCTAATGAATTTCCTCGGATTTATCCGAGGTTAATCAGCATACTTTTCATCAAACTCGCTGCATGTTCTACTGATATTCTTGTTACATTGACCATAAATGATGAAAAAATCCATCTTAACTGCATTCAAGTAATTATTTTCTGCCATAGTATTTTTACACCCATGTATCTTGAATACAGGATAACAATGAAAGAATAACATGTTAGTTCTCTGTCAGAATGAAGTTCATAGCCTACTATCTTAAGCACTATCCAATATTTATGTTATTGGAGACGAATTCATAACATAAGTGATCATAACTCACAAACTGTACGAGATAGGTATAGGGAAAGTATACTCGATTAAAATGGAAAATGTTATAGCTTTTCGAAAAAATGATAATATACAGGGTGTTCCATTTAAAAAAACGGAGTTTCAGTCATTTTCATGAGTGCCCGGATGACAGTCACTTCTGAGCCTCTCTGTATGCTGAAACTGAGATCCAGTTCATCGACATAATACTTGATGGTCTTATGCAGCTATAACCCAAATTGCAATATTTTGTGAATCTGCATTGAGAAAAAATTGATATTTTTCAATGGACAGGTTTTGCACAAAAATTTGAGAAAATAATTTTTATCTCGGAAATCGTCATAGATAGGTATAGAGAATTATGTGGGGAAGTTGTGGGAAATCTCATGAGGATTCCAAAAATGATATAATATACGAGGTGTTTCATTTGAAATAACAAAGTAGCCACTACTTTCTAATACAAGCGGCAACACTGTACCAATGAAAATATTTTAGACGGATAGAGCAAGTTCGATTATCCACGTTCACAAATTTTCGAAATGATCTGTCTTTCTGTTCTCCAGATACGTCTAATGTTCCATCTACTGTGAAACACCCTGTATACATTGTCACTGTGGTTGATAAAATACAGATGGATATTTCTAATGGCCCTTTGAAGAAATTACGATTCGATTTGCAGGCAACAATTTACGAACGCCATATATGGTTGTGTATGGTAAGAGGAAAAAAATCACCTTCTGTGCGCCTGAGAAACGATGATAGTAGGATGACACATACGTCATAACTGCTCGTTCATCTGGCATAGCTGTATTTTGTAAGTCTGCATGCAAACAAATGAGTTAATGAAAAAAAAAACATAAAACATGGTGTTATAAAAATAAAACAACGAAATGAAACAACGTGGATCTCACTGCAAGCTATGTTATATCGAGGTATCAAGCGATCATTAAAAATTTCAATAAGATAAAAGAGACTTAAGAACGCTATAGATTTGTTTGGGACCCATTTCCTTATAACAAATCAATGCAATTTAGATCAACTTGTCCTATTTTAATATACGTTTCCGCATCATCTTCGAGATTCATGATAGAATTCTTAATGTAGCTGATCAAATATGTTGATGATCCTTGATTTTGTTGTTAGAAATTGCGAAAAACTCAAAAACCTCAAATTTAAAAACTGGTTAATTTGCACCATTCATCGAAACCTGTAGATACCTGTTGGGCCCCTTGGAAAGCGTGATAATAACATGACACGTAAGTCATGATGGCACGCTCATCCGGTTTAGGAGTGTTGATCAAATCTGAAAGTGGTCAGAGGCATTGAGACAAACATTAGAACTGATAATCAGCTCAAAAATTTCCCAACGTTTATACAATCCAAACAAATATTGATACACTATCCAGGGTCAGTAAACAGAATTCTCTCGATGGATGTTTCCGTTATGATTACACAATACAGGCCGTTAAAAATCATCTTCTAAAGGGTATCGTGGATGTGTGGCTAACCAAAGTTAAAATATACATTCTGTATTTCTTCATGTATATGTATTATTTGATATTCAGTTATTATTTGTTTTCTGGTCTTGGAATTTGATTTTCGTGAGCTACTGGCTTTGTAATCAGTATAATCTCATACATCAACCTTGTAATGTGCAGGGGTACATTATTAACTTCATTATCAATAGGTCATTTAGCTGCCCATGGGATTTCCATTGAAAAATACTAATTGTTGAATTATACCTCTCCACTTGGTCATTATTTTTGTTTTGTACTCCAATAAATATAATATTATTTCTTGACATAGTTTTCGTATCAAGAAAAAATATAGAAAATTCAAGTAGACTTAAATAACGAAGCAATTAACCAAAATAGCCTAGTCGACTAACTCTGTATTTATGATCTCCATTGAGCTAGCAGAACCACTTTCGAATTTTCAAAATTTTCTTTGGCCAGCTAGGAAAACCCAGGATTCAAAAAAAAACGAAGAGCAAAAAATTCGGCGATAGGCTAGAATGAGAGCCTTAAAAGAGCCTTGAATTATGGTATCATCAGATCTTGCAAAAATCTTATTTTTGAAAGGTGTTTTCGATAGCTCAACGGTAAAGCTAGCAGAACCCACGATTTTTCTTATAAATCGAAGAGCAATAAAATCGGCAATAGGGTAATAAATCAGCCTTAAATTATATCATCATATTATAATATTAAAGAAAATTCAGAAAATTCGAAAGTTGTTCTGCTAGTTTATGGAGGTGTTTTGTCTCATTCTTATCCTCTATTAGATAATTGTTTCATGAAAATCGTGTACAGATAAGAATGATTTTACGTTTGATAACATGAATCTGTTTTATGAATGATTAATCACGTGATCCTCCCCCCAGACACATGCGCTTCTAGCGGATAAGTAAGATGAATTATTCTTAAACCCATTCTAACCCCAGCAATCGAAAGTGCTGTGGTTTCCAGACCTCTATGTTTGACCGTGGTAACAAGTATTTGTTTCTTTCTGGATTGATGTCAATGAATTGAGGTTCACATTTTTTATTCCTGTATTTCTCCCACCAAATTAAAAATTATTTTTTCTGATTTCAAATGGATAGAAATATTTTTTTAATTATTTTATAATTTGTCCCATCTGTTGAATGCTATGGGCTGTGGTTTTAGGATCGCACTGCCTTCTCAAGGCATATAAAGTATTGAGAAGAAGTATCCGGTTTCCTCACTCACCGTCGGGATCCAACATCCTTGGAATGTCCAGATACTTCTCGGCGACGTCGAAAGCTGTGTTCAGGTTTTCGAGCGGGTTGTCCTTGGATAACTTGTTGTAGTCGATGAGGTCGGGTCGATGACGATGGATAAGAGCGCAGAAGGCCAAACCATCCTTGAATGACAGATGGAAGTTCTGGACGTTGACGTTCTTGTACGGAGCCGTCTTGCGTTGGCACCACAGTAGGAGACCCTCCTTGGCAGTCATCTCCTCGACGGAGATGTCTTGGATGGCGAAGCGCAAGATTATGGTCCAGATCATCCCGAGAGTCATTTTCAGGTTGCCATCGACGATTTCTACAATGCACAGGTCGATGAAAACAAAATGAGGGAACAAGTCAGTATTTATAATATTTTTTGAAAAAAATCTTCATATATATTTTTACGGAAAAATACAAACTGTCATCAACTTGGCATCGTCTTGGAACCACCTTAGCTTCTATCAAATATACTGAGTGATTATCAAGAAAATCATCTTTGAAACTGACCTCAGCGATGTAAACCATTATAAACTCCCAATTATTCTTTACATTTCATAGAATTCGTTCGTGAATGAATTTTGTGCAAAAAGTTTTTGTTGCATGGCACTTTTGTTGGCAAATTACCTGTCTGCGCTTATACAGCTTAGGGAAATTAATAGACGAACCATCGTATGCATTGAATGAAACGGAGGAAAGGTTGGAATCATAAAATCATAATTTCAAAGATTTTTCTAATTTTGAAAAATGCCATCGACAAATTGAAAATCACTCGGTATATCTGATGGGGGCTAAATTGGTTTCAAGAGCCTAGATGACAATTTTTAGTCTCTCAAGAAAAAATTTTCTCCATTTTCTGGATACTTCATGAATGTCACTGTATAATATTGGTCATATATAATATTCTCGATAATTCCTGATTTTTCAATGGTCTGTTGTCGATTATTTTTTGGTTTTAAATTGGTATATTGATTATTATCTTCATTAGTATAATGTACCTTCTGCACCGATGGAAACTAGCTTCACACCCTTGCTGGCGATGTAGTCCAACGCCTTGTTGACGTTTGCGATCTTGTGGAAGCGCATCTTGCCACGATCGGGCTTGGGTAGAGTTTCTCCCGAAATCACCTCGAGCAGCAACATCAACTTGAGGCCATTGCGGAAGTCTTCCTCGATGTTGTCGATGCCAGTGCCGGCCTTCCTCAGGTGGCTGTTACACCATGCCGTGAATGTCTGAAATAGCGGAAACTGAATGAGTCCTGGAGTTCAACGTGCTTACAATTGGAATCCTGCGTCCCAAGTTTCCAATTTTTTTCTTGAAAAATTGAAAATTTATTACATTATTCGTGAAGGAACAAATGAACATTGGGGTAGTGTGAATCATGTGAATTGAATGTTTTCATTTTCTCATCGAAACAAATCATATCGAAGCATTTTATTCGCCACAAAAGAATACATACAACGTACCTATCTGATCACAATGATGTCTTCTCGAAATGAACCAAAACGTGTTTGTATGTGTATGTATTATTGAAAGTACCAAAATTAGTATAACAATAATTTCGATAATTTCACGTTCATTACGATCATGACGAAAATGTTCGTACCTACCACGGTCATACACATGAGGTCTGGAATCTACGGCAATTTCGAGTGGTGGGGGGTGGCACCAGTTTTGAAGAAAAAGTTTCCATAATTATCCGCTAGGAGGACATAGGGGTATAATCACGTGATTAATCTTTGACAACAAAACAAACGGTTCGGACTCGAATGGTAAATAAAATCAATGACAGAAATATTATATCTTGCAAAATTCTCTCGAATAAATAAAAATCATTCCTCCTTTCAAAAAGCTGATCGGATCTGATTTGTGATTGGCTGACAGTGACAATAGAGGACAGCGCTGCAGGTGGCGAAACATGAGAACCACGAAAATTTCCTCAATGTTTGGGTCACCCCCCACCACCCGAGTTGCAAGACCTATGTATACGATCGTGGTACCTACATACCTCAACATTACGACTGTCGGTATTTTATGAAAATCATGTTTCAAAACAACAAAGTTCGTCAAAATATACATCGCAAAAAGTTCAAATGGAATCAATGTAATAAAAAATAAAAGAATTGTCACACAATGAGAAGCAGCAAGAATATTGCTTTGGCAAATGTCACTTACTCACTTTCTATTGGGTGCTTCCGTTTATGTATGCAAATATGTATATATTTGGGAAAATTAATAAATGAAATATCCTACCTTCGTGTTAACATCGTCTCTATCTAGTGCCTCTAAGACATTATTCAGTTTATAGTTGAACATTTCACGATGCTGCTTTTATTCCCACCGATATAAATTCATGAATAAACCAACAACAATGGTATCATTCGAATGGCAATATTGTTATTCTCTTTCCACATAACGTATACGAATTGAATTAGAAAACTAGTTCTTGAATATCACACTTCGATGACTATGACATATCATATGTCACCTGATTGACAGCAAAGCATACAATGCGTTGAAGTGTTCATTGTTCAAACTTATAAATAACTTTCTAAAAGTATAGAATACCATGATGTTCCATATATTGAAAAATCAGCTTTTTGAATGTTATCGTATTAAAAATTATCGAATATTTTTCCACGTGGTCATTGGCTCTGAAACCTCATTCAAATGACTGATACTTCAATATGTTCTATAAATGGATTTCACACATATGGTATATCACCTAAACCCATGAGACCAATTCAAATATTTTTTAATTCGAATAACATACCCTATATTTCGTCACATAAATAATAAAAAAATAGTTCTCAATATCTATCAACAGATATTTGACACTTTATTAATGAAATCCCCTAGATTACATCTTATATGATAACGAATTGAAATACTGATTTCTAACATGATTGATAACGATAAGTATTGAGTGACGAAAAAATGTGACCAATCTCTAGGGCTTCATTCAACTATTTCATTATTTGCCATTATTCCTACTAACCATGGAAACTCATGGAATTTTCTGAAAAAAAAACTTTCATGTGCTGAAAATTCTAAAAGCATAAAACAATTTCTCCAATTCAAATTTGCGAACAAATTTTCGGTTACTCTATATTCATTGATCCAAATAAATTTCCTCATTTATACCTAGAGTACATCTTATTGGATTCGAATTGAATGTTGAATATTTATCAGAATTATCTTGATCATACTATTTCTATATTCATGAATCATACGTATAATATCTATCCTTAGTTTCAATATTTATAAAGTCGATAACTGCAAGAGATAGGAAATGAACGATTATACAGGGTGATTCAATGGAAATGGGCATACTTTAAGGATAGGTAGAGGTCGCCTAGCTGGTTCTGAAAACCCCCATATGATGGGTCGAGCGACCTGTATAAGCGAGATACAGAGTGTTCTATGTATTTCTCCTATTTATTTAATGGTTCATAAATTGCGATCCGCATTGTATATTTCACAACATAAATTCATTATCCTGTATGCTACCTAATACCGAATGAATAAAACTCATAATCCAGGTACGGACTTGAAAGAATTAAAGAAATTTCATCAGTTATCATATCTGAAAATCTATTTGCACATATGAGAAGAGCAGAAAAAAATATTCCAAAAGAAATGTGTTGAGTCATTCCGCATACCATTCTTGTACCTGTTAATTTGAGTCAAAATTAATTTTTTCGATGAAAAGGTGGTAAAAAATTAAAAAAACCTTCTCGTCTCTAATATTTCACTTTCAATCAATCAAATCACTAACCATCGACAGGTCATTATTTAGGACAAAGTAATACTTCTATAACCAGTTACGAACAACCTGTATGTGTGATGAAGATTGCATTTATTCATCATACTACACTATACAAATGATAAAATGATTGAACAAGCTATAATCAGAAAGATAATATGGAATGGATGAAATGTATTCTATTTTCTATCTTCATTATTCTTTAAATGAATACAATTTTACAAAAGTTGTGTTTCTTAAAAAAAGTCATACTTTTTCGGAAAGTGGTTTCTTCTCATTTCATCATTTGTAGCATGATGAATAAATGCAATCTACATCACATATACAGGATGTTTGTAACTGGTTATTGAAATAGCACCAAATAAGAACTGTTGATTTATTTTACATCAAGGTTGTGATCCAAAATTTACGATATAATGAAATGGTTAGTAATTTGATTGATCGAAAGTGAAAGATTGGCATTTCGAGACGAAAAAGGTATTTTTTTTAATTTTGTATCACCTTTTCATTGAAAAAATTAATTTCGACTCAAATTAACGGGTACAAGAATGGCGGAATGCGGAAGTACCAAACATATTTGTTTCATATCTGCAAACAAATTTTGGAAATTTCGCCATACATGGTGTTGTATTGAACTAATGGAATTTCTTTAATTTTTTTAAGTCCGAACCTGGATTATTAGTTTCATTCATTTGGGATTTGGTAGCATACAGCATAATGAGTTCATGTAGTGGAAATGAATGAAATATACAATGCGGATCGTAATCGGGCGCTCGATATGGGGGTTTTTCAGAAGCAGCTACGCGACCCCTACCTACCGTCTCCCAATGAATCACCCTGTATATGATATGTATGATTATGTAACTATGTAAACAATCAATAAAAATACCTTTCAATCTCATTAAAATATTTTTATTATGAATAGCGACCGAAACGTATCTCAGATACAATGTCATTCAACCTCAAATAAAGCTTATGATTTGTTATTTAATGAGGTATTGATATGACAAGAGACAATGCAATACATAGATATAAAAATGTCTAGAATTGATCTATTACAATTTTCTATTTGTTGTTAAATGTCAAAAAAATATTCTACTCATTACGCAAAATGTATTATTGGAAAAATTCATACTAAAGTGGTCGTATATGCCGACTGATCTCGTAGAATCTCAGAAAATTTTATGAATCACGATGTCACAAAAACAACGTATTTCCTTGCAAGCCAAAATATGACTCGGCAGTGAATTATTAACTTTTCACAGAGAAAAATTATCTTACTTGGATACTTCCAAAATGACCTTGAATAACAAAATCATCTGTAGAATTTCATATAATATAAAGTACTGACAGCCATATCTTTGAACTAATGCAGCATCTATTTAATCATCGTATTATGTTAAAAGATCGTTTACCATATGTCAAATAATGGCATGTATGTGCTAATACCATCAAGTACGGCGATTCTGAAGCAATTAAAGGGCACTTTGGAACGGTAAGTATCAGATCGTCAATTTCATAAATAGAACAAGCGATGAGATACTTTCAAGTGACCAGAGATTTTAACTGGTAACATGAAAATACTGTTGGATCGTTATATGTCAGATGGCAAATGGAAATGTACAAGAAATTGGAATAAATTTTTTCCAACGGTTCATAATGTTCTACTATACTATATTCGGATATTCCGAGACAAGTAAATACGGCCTGATAATCCGGAGATTCAGCATACAAACGTACCGAATTTCTCTCTGTTTATCGAAAGAATTCCTCAATTTCTAGGTCGCGTAGAGGTCAAGTTAATTTTTATGCTTTCCGGGAGCCAATAGTCGTTTCACATAAGCTAAGAGTAAATGCCTGTATCTCGTGCGAGTTTATAATTTTTGTTATTGTTTGCAAGAGCAACAAGAACATACGGTGAGGTGACAAATAACGAAATGCTACGTTCATTATTACCGTATAAAAGAAAGAATGCCCTGATTTTTCTGAATTTTCTCTCAGAAATGTATTGAATTCTTTCAAACAGTTATCATTTTTCAATCGTTTTTCTCTTCCAGTAGTTTTTTTCTTGCATTAATGAATACTGTTCTTCATCAATAATTGAGTTGATTTGATGTCTCCGGATACTGTTAGGATAAAAAAGTATAATCAATTATTATCCAAAATAATTTTTCGAGTATGAGAAATACGTATGTGGTGGAAATACGTTAAAATATAATTTCAAAACAGAAATTGGGTATGAAGACCAGTGATCATGATATACCCCTGATTAAATTATTATTTCATATTAAGATTCTTGCAGTTGCTGTGATTTTTTCTCAGACAAAATATTCGTTTCACAGGTATTATTATCATTATTAGATCATTGAATGAGTATTTACTCAAACACATCTACAATGGATATATCTATAAATCGTTCTACGAAAGTTAATTGTACAATGTACGATCAGGAATAAATTATATGAATTTACCGCAATTGAAGTATTGAAATTGAAAGTGTACATCCATTGTAGATGATGTAACTCATAGTGGCACATCGTATTAATTAAAATAATATTTCACAGTTGAAAAACTAGGTTTAATGCTGTTTAGCCAGCCTAATTATTTATATCATTGATCACAACTTAATCGTTTCTAATGTAGGTCAGACAATTGTAAAACGTTGATTCGCGTGAAAAAAAAATCATAAATTATTGCTCAATTAAGTGTTACGATAATCGTCAATCAAGTAACTGTATGAAAAGATTCTTCGAATAGATTAATCTCAATTCAGCTTATTGGATATCTGTACAAAGTGAAGCACGATTTCAATGAAAATACGGCTTGTTCGAATAATGAATACATTATGTTACCTCCATTAAGCTAGCAGAACCACTTTCGAATTTTCAAAATTTTCTTTGGCCATAATTTAAGGCGAATTTATTGTTCTTTGTTTTATAAGAAAAATCGTGGGTTCTGCTAGCTTAACCGTTAAGCTAGCAGAAGCCAACAAATACCAGAGAGTTTTTGGAAAATTTGAATACGCCATAATTTAAGGCTCTCATTTGAACCTACTTCCGAATTTTTCGCTCTTTATTTTAGGTAAAAATATGCGAGTTCCTTTTCGGGAGAACAAGTATCTATATTACGTCTATCAAACTTCAAAATCAAATTGAACGGAATAAATCATTAGCATCAGCAAAAAATTCGGCGATACTTTCAAATGGGAGCCTTAAAAGTGCCTTGAATGATGGTGTGATGATTTATTCCATTCAATATGATTTGGAAGTTTGTTACACGTAGTATAGATGCTTGTTCTCCCGAAAAGGAACTCGCGCATTTTTTCCCTTAAATGAAGAGCAAAAAAATCAAAAGTAGGTTCAAATGGGAGCCTTAAAATAGCCTTAAACTTTCTCGTATCTGTCACGATTTTTCTTATAAAACAAAGAGCAATAAATTCGGCAATAGGGTAATAAATTAGCCTTAAATTATGGCCAAAGAAAATTTTTGAAATTGGTTCTGCTAGCTGAATGGAGGTCATTATGGTGATGTATTAATTCCATACACGTTGTTTTCAAATGTTTACAAAATGTCAACATAACCATAGAAGTACCTACATACATTAAATGAAATGGGTTCACATCTCATTGATTAAAACAATTATATTATCGAATAAAAAGCATCATAAAGTAAATGTAACAATCAATTCATATCGTTATCGAAATACCTATTTAACCAAATCCTAATTTCAATCAATCGAATCTACATTTCATCAGTCAATTCTTATCAACGTGAAGGTCGGAAGATTGGCAGAAATTTAAATGCTTCTTAGCTGGCGGCAAAAAGCTGCTTAACTAATTTAATCGCATATGAAGAGTTTCTCCACAAAACCTATATACGCGGGCATACATAGAGGTCCGGAAACTGGCAGGGTTTCGTCACTTAGCGCTGCCCTCCCTTTGTTACTTTGTCAGCCAATCACAAATCAGATCTGATCAGCTTTGTGAAAATACGAGAGAATTTTGCGAGTTATAATATTTCTGTCATTGATTCCATTCACCATTCAAGTCCTAACCATTTATTTTGTTTACAATACGAACTGTCAAAGATTTATCACGTGCCCATACCCTAAGACCACCACTCAAAAGTGTTTCCAGACCTGTATGTACGATCGTGATGTTATATCAACTATTATGCTTCAAAAATTGTTCACATATATTAAGGTCATGTCAACTCAAGGTATATAGATTTCTGGATAAACATTGACATTCACCAAAAAACTCTTACTTCCAAGGGACAGTAAAAAACATAATTATAAGTGGATATTCAGGTCATTCCACCAAAAATAGTAGATAATTGTTCCAAAGGCCATTTATTCATAAATATATTCTGATGATATACCATACGCTTATAAATAAAAAACACTATGAAATATAGAAATTAGAACTATGAAAGTAATATGAAGGAAATCACAATCTGATATCAGAATTTTTATTGACTTTTTAGAAAAGAGAACAATAAACATCAATATGAAATATGTTACATTAATTATTGTTACCACTATTGTTACTGATTGTATTCAAAAATTCCAACATTAATTACCTGAGTCATAAGGATGAATTACGAAATACAAAAGCAACATAAATATCTAGTATACCATCTGATTGGCTGGGACCATTTATATTTTATATAGTTATAAAAGGTGCCATTCGGCAACAAATCACAACGAATAAGAATCAATATTTCATGTTCATTAAAGAGTAATTCAATGTTTGTGTATATATTTCAATGTTGTATGAATTAAACCATACATTCTATTCCAACCAGGTGAACATTATTAACATTTTACTGAAAGTATCGCAGAAATGAGGGACGAACGGAAACTAGTTTATTTTGATGAGCTGTCAACTGTCTTTTATAAATAGCCTAAGCCATTCGATAATCATGATACGATCATTGCGTTGACTTGATCCAAAATAGTAAATTTCGACATTTCAGTTTTCCTGTACCTGCGACTTCAACCCATTTTGTAAACGATTACCCGTATGTAATGTTATCATCACAGTGCTAACACTGAAAGAACGTATCAACATTACATAAGTAGGCCCTGTTTATCTTCCCTATGTAACATGTAACAATACTCAAGAAATCAACCGTGTTTTCAAACAGTGATATAACAAGTAATAATTGCTTGAATATTAGTATCAGTAGTAGTACAATAACCATAATTATAATACCAATCGATACCATTGTTTCCGGATAATTGCGTTCGCTTCAAGGATTTATGATAGTGATTCTCTAGTAAAGTATAAGTTATAGCGTAATATACCAAATAGTATTTCTGAGTATGAAACATTTGGAATGTGAAATATTTTCTGCTAGTTGTCATAAGGAAACTTGATATTTTTTTGTATGCTAATTCCTCTTTCAGGTTTTTGACATAGGTTCGTCAAAAGTTACTGAAAGTCAAACGGAACATTTAGTTCCGAAAATCCTATTCAGAAATAAATAAGAAGTATACAGACGAATACATGCATAATTATCATAATCATAGTAATGGAATATGCTCTTCGAAAACCAATCAAATTAAATTAATCCATTTCTACAGATTGATCTAGTTTCACTGTTATTTTGAAAACTGGACAATAAAAATAGATATAGAATACTTATTGTTGGATGAGTTTCCCTAATATAGATAATCTGAGGATTAATGAATGAAAATTGCGGTTGATGTACCGCAAATATCAGAAAATGCTTCGATGAAATATGAATGATCAGATAATGTTTTATTTTTCGTTATGAGAAACTCCTGCCAAATCAATAATCAAGTTTGACAAACTTTACATAACTCTTTTTGTTGATGATGCTATGGTTTTTGAAAGTACCATTAGAAAACACGCTGAGGCATATTTCAAATAAAAATATGACATGAACGAAAAATACATTCTTATCATAAGCTATTTTATATAGTATCAGAAATAATTTTTCTTGTATGTTTTGATTTAATTACAATTCCTCTGGAAAAGGATAACGATAAACTCTGCAACTGGCTGATGTGACGTAGTCACTTGACAAGTTGGTAGGGTAATAGCAGAAGGGGAATAGTGTTAATTATTATCAGTATTACATTACATTTTGAATGATAAAAAATAAAAAAATATATATAATTAGATCTGACCAATCAGTTAATAGGTAGAAATCGAAGTTATTCAACCCGATAATTGTAGTAATCGGTTCGTAACACGAGTTCAGAGTAGGTAATTGCAAAAATTTATGGGTAGGCTTCTTCATCATGTCGAGCAATTAGATCGTGATTCTTTTCGAGAAATTCTGCTTGTTATGAAATTAAAAAAATGGAAAATTTCTGATCAGAAGCGAATGCTGATGATATTTATTTTGTAATTCGTTTTTAGAAAGTGATAACTTTTAGATATTGTGATGATATCCGATGTCATTGTAGAAGTTTAAAAGATTGATCAAGAGTTGTGGGTCTTTTTTCTGAAAACGTGATCTGTTTGTCAATTATTGTAAAGCACGTAAGAAAATGAAAGTGAAAGCAACGAAATCGGCTAATTTGCATTCAAAGAAAGAAACAAATAAAACGACATGCTGTTCATTATAAATTGACAATATTGAACAAATTTAGTCATGCGGATATTTCGTAAATTAGTCATCGATTTCATAACTTCCGGCATGACAGTAAACCTGAGATAATTTAAAATAACCTAACTCGTGGAGATGATGAATTCGAACAATGATATACAGGGTGCTTCATCTTTTTTCACAGCTCAGTTATTAGTTGAGTACATGTTGATACTTCTTGTGGTGCATACTTTCTTGAATTGACCAGCTGTGCAAGATTCAGTGTAAAACGTTTTAATTTGCGAAGCACCTACCCTTTCTGTTGAATTTGTCAAATTGAATTCCTTCTATTATCAAAAAAACTGATTATAACCATATCTTGATTTCTATTGCATCAAGAGATATCGACTGAAAACTCGTTTCGTCAATGTCCATTTCAAAAATAAAAAAGAGGTGGATTCGATTAAAAATTAATCGATACAATATGTCGAAGATTTCACAGACATATTCATCTGAATCCAATATACAACGTGAAAGAATATAATATTTTAAATTTAAGATGGATAGTTCTATTGATAGTTATAACAATTTCATTAAATTGGTTATGACAATCCCAGTTCGAGTTTCTCTTGATTGTACTCCTCTGTTCTCAATTATTACCTTCATTTCAGTTTATTATTCATATAAATGCTTGCATAAAGATGAACATTATTGTCATTTCATTACCTAGTTTATTTTAGTATAAAGTTTCCAAACCTTCAGAAATTTAAAAAGAACACCAATTCCTACCTCCTTTCCCTTGCTTCTCACGATGTTCTCTGAACATTACAGGATGTCTGCTTTCGTGAGAAGTTTTATATAAAAAAAACACTATGTCCAGAGTTAGTACGTAAATAAACTCGTAATATATACCTTACTGGAACAGTGAAAGTTCCTTTTATTCATCATTATCAACGACAAGAACAATATATTAGACAAACTAATAAAGACATGCAATATGCGTAGGAATTCAATTCACTCAAGAATATTTCAATAGGTTTCCTTTGGTCTTTCGGAAACAATGATATGAAACAAATACAAACCATAGTACTAGAATGAGAAATCAAAAATTAAATTGAATGTGATCATAAAATTTTTATCTTCAGTATTTTCCGGATATTTTAAACATTAAGTAATAGTGTTTTTTGCGGATATAAATGTCATAATTGAGTTTGCACATGAAACTACAGAATAATGCAATTGTTAATGCAAATGCTTCTAGACTGACTGATTATCACATTTATTTCGAAAAAAATACCGTTGATACAGCACATTGATCAAAATAACAGCTTCATCTGAAAGCTGATATTCCTACTTTTCAAGAACTGCGGAAAACTCGTTCCTTATCGTCTTGCGGGTATTTCCGATATTCGTACCACATTCCAGGTCAACAGCACAGTCGACACTTAGTCACGTTATCGTTCCAAGTTGGCTCTTCTTACTCACACGATTGCTGTTTGTTTATGCGCCGTTTGTTTTTTCTTGATTGGTGATTATCTGCCTCGTGACCCACGTTCCGTTTATTATTCATACCACATGCCGAAAGTGTTTCGATCTGAATCAATTTTAGAAGAACATTTGGTTTTTGGTTGGCGGTGCTGTAGCAGATGTTCGTTTGTTATGAGTGAATAGGAGGCGCGTGCTCAAAGATGAATAAAAACAATCAAGGAGGGTCTCCTTTTGTTTCTCAGACGCTTTATCCAAAACATTATTCTATTTTTTCAAACAAAGCTATTTACATCAAGAAACTTCCTAAGATATTTTCTCCATTACTGATGAACTATTTTCAAAATAGGTCTGAATATATTGGAGAAGAAACCAAGAAATAACATTATTCATCGAAAAATTGTATGTTCAAGTTTGACCAGTCAATATTTCCTGCATCAGTTTTCTTCAGATTTGAATAGCAAAAATGGTAAAATTTGTTAACCTGAATATAATAATAACGAATGACAATTATAATATAATAACAATGTTTGACGATGAACTTGAACAGTTTCTCAATCTGTTATGCAAGCCTCAAATCGTTCCAATATAATCTGCACGTGAGGTAAATTAATGGCTTATTATTTTTATTAACATCATAACACGGTAATAAACATTTTCATTGTAAAATCAAAAACAGCAATTAGTTCTTCTCGTAAATTTGGTTACACCCTGTAGGTGTATCGGCTGTGTCCAAACCCGTTGGGAAATTGGACAATACATAATGAAAAATGATTTACTTTCTAAATATCTTTATATTAAGATTTTATAGTCAAAATATTCATTTACGTGTTCAAAGGTGATAACAATTTCAGCTATGGTTGTTATTTTCTTTCACTATAGAAAGTTTTATTTTCTTATATATTCTTATTATTCATTATTTTACCATTGGAATAATGTTATCAAATACATATTTCACAAATATTACAATAACTCGAGGAACATGTGCATATTTTTTTTTATTAAAAATGAATCTTTGTTGTTCTCATCAACAATAGACTTGCAAGGGTCACAGTGAAAGGCTTCAAGACCACACCTACTCATAATATATTTCTCATGAATTGTAAGTCTTGTCGACTGGAAATTCTTGCAATGAATCAAAATCGCCTACAGTGTTGTATAATCGAAAATACTAGACAATTGAACTAGATTCAGTATTGTCAGAGAATATCCATGGTTTCAAGTATCTATAAATTGGTATCTTGAGAATTGAATAGAAATGAAAATTGAATGGAATACAAGCATATGAAGAGTATAACCATTATTGAAAAACATAAAATTATGTTAGAAGTGGTGCCAAATAGACGGGTCGAATACAATGTCAAATTTTGATATCAATCAACCAACATAACATTATACTAAAGAAGCTAGCAAAGCCACACACGAATTACGACTGGGGATTAGTCTCATAATTTTAGGCTCATTTTAGGCTAATTTATTACTCTAATCCCGAATTTTTTGCTCTTCTCTTTTATAGAAAAATTTGTGGCTTTGCTAGCTTCGGCCGAACTCAGCAAAGCCATTTTTGAAAAACAAATATTTTTGCTAAATTGATAATGTCAAATTGTAGATCTAATTTTAGGCTAATTTATTACCCTGTTCCCAATTTTTTCGCTCTCCTCCTTCACAGAAAAATGAGTGGTTTTGCTGGCTTCGGCCGAACTCGGCAAAGCCATTTTTCAAAATCGAACTTTTTTCCACGATTCGATAGCGTCATATTTTATGATCAATTTTAGGCTAATTAATTACCCAAGTTATGGCTTTGCTGAGTTCGGCCGAAGCTTGTAAAGCCACAGGATTAAAAAAAATTAATGAATTTTCAACATGTTTTCTGTGAATTTCATGTCAGTTTCATCAATTTTAACAAGTGAAATCCCCAAAGAGTCGTATTTTGAAATGATTACGTCACTCGTACACGAAAATCAGAAAATACCGATTTTCTCCAAAACGCGTGGAGCAAAAAATATAAAACTTGGGTAATTAATTAGCCTAAAATTGGTCATAAAATATGACGGTATCGAATCGTTGAAAAGAGTTCGATTTTGAAAAATGGCTCTGCTGAGTTCGGCCGAAGCTAGCAAAGCCACAGATTTTTCTGTGAAGGAGAAGAGAGAAAAAATTGGGAATAGGGTATTAAATTAGCCCAAAATGAGCCTAAAATAATGAGACTAATTGCCAGTCGTAATTCGTGTGTGGCTTTGCTAGCTTCTTTGGTATCATAACATTTGTAGATCTATAGATAACATGGTGCACAATATTTTCTTGGATTGAAATCGACTGAATCAATCTCATTCAATATGGTTTTGAGTTCTGTCGCAAGAGATTATTTTGTGTAGAGACTTTCCAGACCTGTAGCATTGTCAAGTTCACTATATCACATAAGTGCATAATAACCTCATCTTATCGAAACCGTTCTCAGAAGAATATGATGTGATTTATTATTTGTTAAAAGCAGGAACACGTGGATCAGATTATTTGATCCTATGGCGTCGTTAAAATTTTTGATGACCTGACATTTTCCTTTTAAACACGTTCTATACCAGAACACTGTCTATATACGGTTTCGTCTACAACTTGGTTTATATGTCATATGGTGTTCTGATAGGTCAATGGCAGACAGAGTCAGTCACGGGGGGGATTAAACAATACTGGATCAAGGAAAATAATTAGATTAATACGCAGAACGGCGGTAAATGTCATTCTCTTTTTTTTTTCATTGATGGAGCATCATCCAATGTACACTAAACGTTAGGCTATACGTTAGATTATGCAATTAAATAGAGTGTGCCCAGATTTGCTTATCTATATGTAACTATTTTACTCGGAAATTCATCAATTTTCACTTTTATCGAAAGTGTAACCCTTTTTTATCAATAAATAGCTACCATCATGATAAATATTACACCCCATACATTTTTGCTATGAATTCTTATAGTCAATAAGTTTTTTCAAGCTATAAATCATCATTCGGTATCCGATAGGATTATTATTGCCGATATTCTACTGTTCTATGAAGGTTTATATAATAGTGAATTTGTTCTAGAGACTTTTTCATTATATTCTAGAATCAAGGCTTCATTATCTCTTTGTGTTGGTATGGTTTTTCTAACTCAATTAAGATTACAATATAATAGAATATTCATGACATGAATATAACTGAGCTATGCACTTACATCAATAACAAGACGCGGCAATGACTTAATTGCAAAATAAACTCAAAAAAAAAACAATTGTTTTTAAGAAATTATCAAATATTTGGTTATCTCAGTACCAATGCTCGTATAAACCTGTGACTTAAAATTACGTTCTTTATGCATGTGAATTTTATTATGATAATTTGGGTCGCAGCAGTAATTTTTATCTATATACAGGGTGTGTCACAGTGGATGGAACATTAGAAGTATCTAGAGAACAGAGAGACAGATCATTCCGAAAATTTGTGGGCGTGGATAATCAAACTTGCTCTATCCGTCTAAAATATTTTCATCAATACAGTGTTGCCGCTTGTATCAGAAAGTAGTAGCTACTTTGTTATTTCAAATGGAACACCTCGTATATTATATCATTTTTGAAGTCCTCATGAGATTCCTCACAACTTTCCCAAATAATTCCCTATACCTATCTGTGACGATTTCCGAGATAAAAATTATTTTGTCAAATTTTTGTGTAAAACCTGACCATTGAAAAATATCAATTTTTTCCCAATGCAAATTCACAAAATATCGCAATTTGGGTTATAGCTGCATAAGACCATCAAGTATTCTGTCGATGAACTGGATCTCAGTTTCAGCATACAGGGAGGCTCAGAAGTGAGTGTCATCCGGGCACTCATGAAAATTACTGCAACTCCATTTTTTTAAATGGAACACCCTGTATATTATCACTTATTCGAAAAGCTATAACATTTTCCATTCTAATTGGGTATACTTTCCCTATACCTATCTCGTACAGTTTGTTAGTTATGATCACTTATGTTATGAATTCGTTTTCAATAAAATAAATATTGGATAGTGCTTAAGATAGTAGGCTATGAACTTCATTCTGACAGGGAAATAACTTGTTATTTCTTTATTGTCCTCATGTATTCAAGTTGCATGTTTGTAAAAATACTATGGCAGAAAATAATTACTTGAATGCGGTTTAGATGGATTTATTCATCATTTATGGTCAATGTAACAAAAATATCATTAGAAAATGCAGCGAGTTTAATGAAAAGTATGCTGATTTACCTCGAACGAATTCGAGAAAATTCATTAGATTGAAGAGAAATTTTGAAATGCTTATATCATCATGAAAAGCTGAAAGTATCAAAGTGTATTAATGAATCTAGAAAGATTTCAAAAACAGTTCAAAATTGCTCTTCAATCTAATTTCCTCGGATTTATCCGAGGTGAATCACTTCATTCTTTTCATTGAAGAGAAAAACTCTGCATGTTCTACTGATATTCTTGTTTCATTGACCATAAATGATGAATAAATCCATTTTAACCGCATTCAAGTAATTATTTCTTGCTATAGTATTTTTACACCCATGCATCTTGAATACAGGATAGCAATGAAGGAAGAACATGTTAGTTCTCTGTCAGAATGAAGTTCATAGCCTACTATCTTAAGCACTATCCAATATTTATTTTATTGAAACGAATTCATAACATAAGTGATCATAACTAACACACTGTACGAGATAGGTATAGGGAAAGTATACTCAATTAAAACGGAAAATGTTATAGCTTTTCGAATAAGTGATAATATACAGGGTGTTCCATTCAAAAAAATGGAGTTGCAGTCATTTTCATGAGTGCCCGGATGACACTCACTTCTGAGCCTCCCTGTATGCTGAAACTGAGATCCAGTTCATCGACAGAATACTTGATGGTCTTATGCAGCTATAACCCAAATTGCAATTTTTTGTGAATTTGCATTGGGAAAAAAATCATATTTTTCAATGGTCAGGTTTTGCAAAAAAATCTGACAAAATAATTTTTATCTCGAAAATCGTCACAGATAGGTATAGGGAATTATGTGGGAAAGTTGTGAGGAATCTTATAAGGATCCCAAAAATGATATAATATACGAGGTGTTCCATTTGAAATAACAAAGTAGCTACTACTTTCTGATACAAGCGGCAACACTGTATTGATGAAAATATTTTAGACGGATAGAGCAAGTTTGATTATCCACGCCCACAAATTTTCGGAATGATCTGTCTCTCTGTTCTCCAGATACTTCTAATGTTCCATCCACTGTGACACACCCGGTATATAGTGAATAATTGACCAACTTGAACTACGAAAAACTAGTTCTCCAGTATTCATTGCTCACCTGATTATGTCGTGTCAATTTTATTGATATGTCTACTGCATAAATCACATTATTTATGATGTAGCAAACTTTACAAGAGGTAGACCTCGGTGTAGACAACGACAAGAAAAATGTAACAGAAATTGATAACATGTGCATGATCACGATGTGTTAGAGTGGGATAAAAAATATTACAAATGTATATGTTTATGTAATGATTCGTAGCAAAAAAATTTGGTTTCAGTAGCAATAATAGGTTTGTTCCAGTGTCGAAACCATCACAATATGGTCATGCTCATGCGCAATTGATTTCATATGTTCCAACCGAGAAGTGATCGTAATCGTGACCGTCCGCAGCATAGTTTCAGGACGGTAATTTCGGTACATGCTCTAAATGGGGAATTCTCCTTCAGACGATATGAAGTATTTTTCATGATATATCTTTGAAACGTCGCATTTCAAATTTATCATTTCAACCTTTTTCCTAAAAAATATATTTCAAGTACTTAAAAAACAAAAATAAATATGAGAATTTAAAGTTTGAAGTGCTTTGTTTCTAATTCACCATTTGGCAACATCGACTGCGGATTACAGTGATAAAAAAAGGACAACAAATTCGTTACGTTGATTAGGTAAACAAAGATGGCTAGATTTTAATCAGATTATAAACCCATTCTGCTTATTTCTATTCCATGAGTCATGACGTTCCATGCATCGCAAAGGAGGCAACGTCCAAGTTAGAGAGAGAACTCAGGTTTTAAGGTTATGTTTAAGTTTGGCGTGGTTTGGCTTGTTGTTTGGGTTGGACCACGATCGTATACATAGGTCTTGCAACTCGGGTGGTGGGGGGTGACCCAAACATTGAGGAAATTTTCGTGGTTCTCATGTTTCGCCACCTGCAGCGCTGTCCTCTATTGTCACTTTGTCAGCCAATCACAAATCAGATCCGATCAGCCTTTTGAAGGTAGGAATGATTTTAATTTATTTGAAAGAATTTTGCAAGATATAATATTTCTGACATTGATTTTATTTACCATTCGAGTCTGAACCGTTTGTTTTGTTGTGAAAGATTAATCACGTGATTATACCCCTATGTCCTCCTAGCGGATAATTATGGAAACTTTTTCTTCAAAACTGGTGCCACCCCCCACCACTCAAAATTGCCGTAGATTCCAGACCTTATGTATATGACCGTGGGTTGGACTATTATATTGATGTATAATATTGTATCGAATAACCTAAAAACAATTCAATCAAGTATTCTTTACCAGCCACAAAGTATAAACAAAAAGTTAGGTTATGACAACCGACAAATTTTGACACTAGATTGTAAATGTACAGAAAACAAAGAACAAATATATGTTGTTCTTTTTCTAGCTTACTAGGCGCTGTTGCCAATTTGTGAACTAGAAACAAATCGATTTAAAATTTAAAACCCCGTATTTGAAAAATTATTTTAGATAGTTTCTGCAGAGTTTGGAATATTCATGAATGAAACTCATAATCATCAACTTTAAACTTGCATTTCCCGTAATAACCCAAATTGAGGAGAATTCCTCATTGAAAACTGTTTTGATTCACGAATATTGACATGCGCGTTAGGAAACTCTGCCAAAAGAATAGGTTAGTTAACCTAGCTTTTTGTTTGGGTATTTATTTACTTTAATTTGTGTTGATGATAATTTCTTCCCTTCGAATCAAGATGATTTTGATGTTCAGTACAATGAAACAAGGGTCTAAAATCGTAGAATGTCCCATTATCATATTATTTTAATTATTGTAACCACAGATTATTCTTAAACAAATCAATCTTGTAGGACGTGGGTAGCCAAAAACTGTCAATAAAACCGATCCAACCCTCGAATGTTTTTGTACCGTCACGAAACTATGCGAAGTTCGCGCATGCGAACTAAACGAAACCGAAACGGCCACAAAACAGTTTCAAAACCATACAGAAATGTTTGTTGAAACAAACCTATTATGGCATAATGATAGTGTCACTATCTAGAAAAAAAAAAGGAAAAATCAAAAAAGATGGTTCAATATAGATTTTCATGTCAATGATCTACAGAAATACTCAAAACAATTTTTCCAATTCTTGTCATTCTACGAGTGTTGCTTCATTCTCAGTTATTTTTCTCGTTTCATTCTTGGAATCTATTCACGTCATAAAAACTATCTTGTATGTGTAAAAATCAACTTAAAATCATGAAATTCAGAGCACAGTATTTTTTCAAAATAATTTGTTTTCGTTCGAAAATAGTATATAATCTAGGAATATATTGGGTAGGTGAAAAAACTGTTATGGATCGCCTCCGTTGGATAATCTAGAAATATGTTTTCGACTTTTCGTACATACCTTAATTTCAAAATATTTTTTTCTCGTTATGGTACAGGTATTACAATTTTATAGGTTTTCTCAAGAAACACTCATGATATTATAATGTTTTGTTAGCAGGTTACGATGGTACTTACTGTTTTCTGCATCATCAGTCTAGCCTATGAATATGCCAAAATTCATACGGAACTAAGAGTAATTCTTTCATTTTTAGCAAGGTTCACAGTTACCTTTTGAGTATTGCTTTTGTACAAACCCTACGTAGTTTCCATAACATCGTCACAATGAATCTTTCGCTTTTTTCACCGAGATATTCAGTTTCACAACATTTCGTTCAGTTTATATTCGATCTCTTCCACTAACGTTACATTCTAAATCAAGGATATCGGAACAAAGGGTATAGAATTGCGAATTCTTCGAGCACTGGTTCACATGATCAATCATTCCACAATTTTACATCCATTCTTATAGAACGAACTCCAATGGACCAATACAGTTAGCAACGTAACGAAGCATTGTTTCTTCGCTTCAACAGAATTTAATCGCACACGATAAGTTGAGTTGACTGCAACCATTTATTACGAACGGATGTTCCAATTGAGTCCTGATATCCAATCCACCCATGACTTTATCAACAGCAGGCCTTGTCAAAAATACTGAACTTATTCTAGGCGATGTAAAGGGTTACTAGACTTGTATTGAATCTTCAACAATCAATCCCTACATCATATAAAGACATGAAAGAATTTTTGCACCCATTCGAATGTTTCGTTTAAAATCGCTGAATTCCAGAGCATATTTCAAACGAAGTCATCCCCACTCCGCTACATTCCTGATGTAGTGACGTCAGTTATTGAATTATCTTCTTATCGGTCTATTTCAGATGTTTTTATATAAAACAAATATTGGTGTAAGGTTGTTTATTTCCTTTAAGATGTTCGCATACTCGTAGTCGGTATAACTTCTGCAAAATTAAATGTCCTCAGTATGGTTTGATGTATATCGATCGACGAGTTTCTGGTGTCAGCAGATAAATTTTGGCATCTGGCTACTAAGTGATTACTGATTTCTTTTGATTTCTTCTCGTGACGTCAAAAACTGTTTACGTGAAGATAACGGATCGTTGATAGGAACCCCGACTTCAATAGCGACTTTGATGCCTTAAAATCCACAAAATCTGTATAATCCTAAAAATTGGTCATTTGCTCACTGTTCGAACATATACCGTATTTCAAGAGGATGCAAAAAAATCTTTTATGGAAGCTAAAGAAATTATGAATAAATACGTAAACATCGGAAAATCATCATAGCAGTAAAATGACAAAACAGACAATTGCCAAATGTAAGCATC
This sequence comes from Plagiodera versicolora, assembly GCA_037013635.1. NCBI lineage: Eukaryota > Metazoa > Arthropoda > Insecta > Coleoptera > Chrysomelidae > Plagiodera > Plagiodera versicolora. The sequence continues at coordinate 12,815,072 of CM072978.1, read as the reverse complement.
AGAACAATTCACATCTCATTGTACGATGACTCAGTAAAAGTAAGAATAGAAAATATATCCAAGATACTAAATTATTCGGTGATAGTGAATCTATATTCATGGAAAACCTGGATCTCCATTTAGATTATTTTTATTTTATTCACGATAAAATAAAGCCGTTGAGAACGTTCTACATATTTATTTGGGTCAAACAATTTCAGCACCTAAAAATAGTACTTATATTTCTGTGTAAATTTCTGCAACACATCTAAAAATATATTCATCTCCAAGTATCACTATCAATCTCTGCATTATCAGATATCTTGGTCAAATCTTTTGAACCTCTCGTATATCAGCATGTACTATGCATCTACAGACTAAAGAAAATCGAGTTTGCTTTGCATGCGACGTCAACGTAACTGTAAACACCTGTTTAACAAACTTTCTTTCGTCAAGATAGAACAGGAATTAACAGTGGTTTCGACCGTTTCTTCGAATGTCATGGTTGTGCGATCTCTGATCATAGCTGTCATCACACTGTCGCATCCCAGAGGAATTTTAAATATTACTCGGTGCCTATATCGCACGTTGTGTATACATATTTCTATACTGGGTAAATGAATCTGAACCAACATATCCCCTAGTGAGAACCCTTAAATATCAAACATATGTGTTTGTGCTTCTGTCACCAAATAGCATATTTTACGATATGATGATAAATTCTTAAATGACACCTTTGTGCTTATGTGAATGCTTACTGTTTGAAGTTGAGTTTTTTTCTATACCTACTGCTTTGACGGACAAGCTAGACCCACTGTAAACAAGTTATCCGAAGGGTTGTGACAAATTTACCATTTTTTCAATGTGACTTGTGCAAAATAAATAATTTTTAATTCTAGTTCGCTGAGAACATCTGAGCACCAATTGAGTTGATGTTAAATTGGTTCAATGCAATTTCTAAATTTGGAACAGATTAGTCAAATCTCTCAAACTCCTCAACAGTGACTAAATATTTGTATAAGAATATTCAACATATGAATGAAACAAGGCATTTTATTTTTCACTAAAAATAATGAATCTATGTACAACTCGATACATGATTAAAAAAAATAGACGAAAACATCGCATGTTACAACATAACGTAACAATTCCCTCGTTTCGATGGTTATAGAAGATGATTTTAACATCGGCATTAGCTTTTATCCTGAATCGAGGTATACAATTATTTATATATTTTTATATTTCTATCGAATATATGTTATGAGGAGATATATAGAAAAGGAGGATTTAAACTGGTAATGATATAAAAATATATTTATCAATGCTCGTAGGTGTATACTCTGAAATAACTCCAGCTACGATGGTGACTATTTGTTAAATATAAATAACGCAACTCTATTTCGATAAGCCGTTCCTTAGTTTATTTATACTAGCCATTCAGCGAAAAAAAAATGCAATACACCGGAAGAGAATTGTAAGCATGGAGTCATATTTCCGTCTTAATTATAGTAGTTGTATAAGTGAAACGAGCCCCATTTATTAAACTAAAATTGAGGTTTCCCTAAATGATTATTTTTTACCTCTTGGTCATATTCCTCCATATACTAAAGAAGCTAGCAAAGCCACACACGAATAACGACTGGAGATTAGTCTCATAATTTTAGGCTCATTTTAGGCTAATTTATTACCCTAATCCCGAATTTTTTGCTCTTCTCCTTCATAAAAAAATTTGTGGCTTTGCTAGCTTCGGCCGAACTCAGCAAAGCCATTTTTGAAAAACAAATATTTTTGCTAACTTGATAATGTCAAATTGTAGATCTAATTTTAGGCTAATTTATTACCCTATTCCCAATCTTTTCGCTCTTCTCCTTCACAGAAAAATCTGTGGCTTTGCTGGCTTCGGCCGAACTCAGCAGAGCCATTTTTCGAAATCGAACTTTTTTCCACGATTCGATACCGTCATATTTTATGACCAATTTCAGGCTAATTAATTACCCAAGTTTCATATTTTTTGCTCCACGCGTTTTGGAGAAAATCGCTATTTTATGATTTTCGTGTATGAGTGACGTAATCATTTCGAAATACGACTCTTTGGGAATTTCACTTGTTCAAACTGATGAAACTGACATGGAATTCGAAGAAAACATGTTGAAAATTCATTTCTTCAAGTTTTTTTAAAAAAATCCTGTGGCTTTGCTGGCTTCGGCCGAACTCAGCAGAGCCATTTTTCGAAATCGAACTTTTTTCCACGATTCAATTCCGTCATATTTCATGACCAATTTTAGGCTAATTAATTACCCAAGTTTCATATTTTTTGCTCCACGCGTTTTGGAGAAAATCGGTCTTTTCTGATTTTCGTGTATGAGTGACGTAATCATTTCGAAATAAGACTCTTTGGGAATTTCACTCGTTCAAACTGATGAAACTGACATGGAATTCGCAGAAAACATGTTGAAAATTCATTTCTTCAAGTTTTTTTAAAAAAATCCTGTGGCTTTGCTGGCTTCGGCCGAACTCAGCAGAGCCATTTTTCGAAATCGAACTTTTTTCCACGATTCGATACCGTCATATTTTATGACCAATTTTAGGCTAATTAATTACCCAAGTTTCATATTTTTTGCTCCACGCGTTTTGGAGAAAATCGGTCTTTTCTGATTTTCGTGTATGAGTGACGTAATCATTTCGAAATACGACTCTTTGGGAATTTCACTCGTTCAAACTGATGAAACTGACATGGAATTCGAAGAAAACATGTTGAAAATTCATTTCTTCAAGTTTTTTTTTAAATCCTGTGGCTGTGCTGGCTTCGGCCGAACTCAGCAGAGCCATTTTTCGAAATCGAACTTTTTTCCACGATTCGATACCGTCATATTTTATGACCAATTTTAGGCTAATTAATTACCCAAGTTTCATATTTTTTGCTCCACGCGTTTTGAGAAAATCGCTATTTTCTGATTTTCGTGGATGAGTGACGTAATCATTCCAATGCGATTGCTCATGAAATAATAAATATGTATCAATAGACTTATTACCTAAACCTTCATAATAATTCATTCGATTTTTGAATAATACTGTTTTCTTTTCATGTGTTTTTTTTTTTATCCATAACAACTGAACTTGGGAATAATTCAATATTGCCTTCTACTTTGTATAATTGCGAGAGGAATGTCTATAAAAAAATTAGAATGAAATTTTGTCTTTGTGTAGTCCCCTGTTAATCATTGAACGGCACGCCTATGTTCGAAATCTTTGTGTTAGAGAACATAAACACTCACATTGTTACCAAAACTGTAAGAGTCGTATTTCGAAATGATTACGTCACTCATACACGAAAATCAGAAAAAAGCGATTTTCTCCAAAACGCGTGGAGCAAAAAATATGAAACTTGGGTAATTAATTAGCCTAAAATTGGTCATGAAATATGACGCTATCGAATCGTGGAAAAAAGTTCGATTTCGAAAAATGGCTCTGCTGAGTTCGGCCGAAGCCAGCAAAGCCACAGATTTTTCTGTGAAGGAGAAGAGCGAAAAAATTGGGAATAGGGTAATAAATTAGCCTAAAATTAGATCTACAATTTGACATTATCAAGTTAACAAAAATATTTGTTTTTCAAAAATGGCTTTGCTGAGTTCGGCCGAAGCTAGCAAAGCCACAATTTTTTCTATAAAGGAGAAGAGCAAAAAATTCGGGATTAGGGTAATAAATTAGCCTAAAATGAGCCTAAAATTATTAGACTAATCCCCAGTCGTAATTCGTGTGTGGCTTTGCTAGCTTCTTTAGTATTTCCTCCATTTCCCTGGCATCAGTATCTACTTTATATTTTATAATTTATCCATGTTGAAAACACAAACTAACAAAAATTTCAAAATATGACTGAAAATGAGTAAGATTTATAACAGCCAAAATACTACGCGTCAAACTCGCTTATTGGCTATATCAAAAGTGATTTGCATCAAGGTCGCGTACCAATGAAGAGAAGAGAATAATTAACTAATATTATCTTGGAATCAATTGTTGAATGAATCGATGATTATATTCGATGACATTGATAACAGTTCGATTTAACTTATCAGACAGTTTCTACTGAGAATATGTCAATGAAATAATTGATATGGAGATATTGAATTATCTGGAATTTGTCGAACAAGTTATTCAAAACGAGGTTAAAACTAAAAATATTTCTTATCGTTGTCCAATTGATGAATTTCATAATTCTTTCAGGAATTTTTAAAACCTATCAAATAGAAACTGCTCAGGATTTCCACAGCTCTTTTGTTCTATTTCGATGTTTTAATATTAAGGAAGCATTTGTGAATGAACCATGAACTCTTCAATTTAAGAAGAGTTTGCAGTTTCACTATGATCATTTCTTAGCAATTGAAAATTTTCACCAGTAAATATACCATATAAAAAGATTCTGTAACTTGAAGTCAAATTAAATATTCAGTAATCGATTGTTTCAGTTTATATAAGTTCTAGTTTTTGTCAGGTTGTTATTTTATTGGGTCGATATCACTTTCGTTTATTGGATCTAAGGTTTCAAGAAACATTTGATAGGTTTGCACAAAGTAATTTACGTTCTATTCTTTTGTTTTTCATCAACTTCAAACTATACAAGATTGGGTTATTATAGGGAGTATGTAAAACTGCCCAAAATTTCATCTTACAAAGACATAATTTGTAGATACTGTACTGATAAAATCTGCTATGAAATATTGATTGACCACTCAGTCATTTTCCACCTTTGTTCATCTTTATTATGAGATCAATTCAAGTAACAATAATAACAATCGGAAATAAGCCTTATTTACTGGAAAATTATGTTGTGGATTCGTACTTATTAGAATTGATAAAAAATATATAGTTCGGAAAGTTTAATATTTGCATCACTTTCTTCTTCATCTGTCCTACTTGGTTGATTTGAATGAAGTAGTTCGTTTGATGAAGTGAAGAATTAAAGCCCACATAGGTGATTGATATGTCAATGTTGTTTACGATGTAAATTTTTTTTATAGATTACAACACCTAGCAATGTTCATAATTCTACCACTGAACAGAAGACTTGATTCTATTTTTAACCAGTCAACTTGAAATTGCCAAAACCTGTCAGTCGGTCAAAGAAACGACAATTAACATATCAACGTTTCCCGACAACCGTCGACTAAAGAACAATAACAAACATTACAACGATGTCCACGCGAGAAATACATTAGTGAAACCATTTTTGGGCACGGCGTCTAGAAATTCGACGCCTAAACATCTGTCTCTCTTTCGCCCACAGTTTTCCAACCAATAAGCTATGAGCAGCTGCTTCGAAAGATAAATACACACACACGATCCAGATAATATCGAATTCATTCAAACATTCTACTTGAGATTACTGATTACGGTTTAGGTGAGTTATGAATTAGGATTATGAATAAGTGATCGGAGAATGCATAATGTAAATTGGTGTATTTTTAGAGTATGTATCCTTGTTTCTATTTTGAAATATAGAACTGACAGAGAGTATGAATTCGTATAATAGCATTCATCTAACTGTACAGTGAATAAGGTTCTCGTAAAATTTTTACTTTATTTCATCATTTGCTATCGGGTTTTTCATGTGTGAAATCACGTAGGTCGTGTTGGAATTTTATTTTTCATTACGAAACAGAAATGTGAAGATCATGCCAGGCTGTGCCAAAAATAGTTACACCAGATACTGTTACACACCAAGGACAATATTCAGGTCGATTTGTTCGTTTGCACAAGCACTCCTCTGGGATAAAATGATTCAGAAAACGGTGTTCTGTTGAGGTTATGTCCGGATTTAAAGGTTAATGTTTACAGCTTCCATCAGAATAACTACAGAAGGTTGCATTGTTGTATGATCGAGCATTCTTCGTCCATACCTTTTTCTGTTGTTTCTCCCAAGCGGGATCGAGAAGTCCCTCTCGCTCCCATTCTTCTTCTTGTTCCATGTAGTTTTCGTCTCCGCCGTAGCCAGACTGGTCGATGTTATTATAGCCGTCGGTGCTTATCATACTAATTCGTAACGCACGAAATGATGCTCGTTGTGGAATAAAAAGAAAAAAAAGTGTTCGTTCGATAGATGCCTGGGTGCGCGGTGCACTCTCACAACACAACACGACCTTTCTCACTCGTTTACCCCGCTTGGCCCGTACCCGACTACGGTGTTATGTGTCTGGCAGTTGGAGCAGTCATCGATGCTTAGAGCGCAAACTCTGTTCGAAGGCAGCGTTTACAGCATAAATATGTGAGTTAGAGCACTCTCCAATATGCCATCGTTGCAATAGTCTATTTATTTCACGAAGATAGTTTTGATAGTTTTTACAATAGTAATAGTGCAAAATGAAGCTTATCACTAAACTTCTAATTGGTTGGGACATAGCTGAGAACATTCAGGAATCAATAATCATAGTGGTTTCGCTCACATAATTTATTTTTTTACAAAATAAATATTTATAAATCTGTTCAATGGTTTTCCACGATCAATAGTTTTCCGATTTTGTTGTATATACGAAAAAATTTTTCAATACAATTCGAATGATACACTTGACGTAACTTATTTCCATTTCGGAGTATCGTCAAAAAAAAGCAACAAGCAGTAATAAATAAATAGACTATACCCCTATAAGGGGGTATGGTGAATATTCCTTTTTGGATCTACAAATGCGGAAATTATAAACTCTCAGTTGAAAACTGTTTGTTATAGCATTTCGCCGTCTGCAAGCTATACAACGTTTCTCTAAACTATACCTATAGATTCAAAACAGTGAGATCACTTGATATGTACTATGTAAACTTTGCTGCAACGGATATTCACAGCATCTAGGAATTTCATGTAGTTTTCAATATTGTCAGTATCAATATCATTTAATGAATAAGTGGCCTAATCTCGAAAATCCTTCAGTAAATTTTCGAAATCGGACATTTACAAACTAAGTTAGAATTCTTTACTTGGCATAAAAAAAATCGAAACGAATTCAAAAATTCAAAGTTTTCTCAAAAAATATGTCGAAATAAATGTTCAATCGAATTGTATTAATTATTTTGCTGGAGACAATTCATTCCTTTGCGATGAGACATCCTCAATTTACTCCTTCTACCGAATTTTCTGCAGACTAATGATGACTAATTTCATATATCTCTCATCTATACTCTTCTAGTCAGCTCGAAATCTGCAGGTACCTAAACACAGATTGATTTTATAGAAGCAATTGGCTCACTGTTTGTCCACTGCGCACGATAGTTTAGCACGAAGGCGGAGCATTACCAGCCAGTGTCAAAATCATTGACCCACCAGCTTTTTCAGAAAATCAGTGAAACAAATTTTAAAAGAAGAAGTATTTCACGATGTTGAATATTATCTCAATAAAAACATTTGCAATCCTTTCAGTTAAACTTTTCAATATCTCCAAAATATTACATTTCAACTAAACATTATTTGTGAAATGTTTCCACAAGACTTTGTCAATAAGATGTAGGTAAGCGATTTCAGACATTAAGAGATATATTGATGAATATTGTAATTGTGAAGTAAACCAGGTAATTGTATATTTGCTATATATAAATTGTTATGTGTGTAACGTTTGTAATTATATACATATGTATATTTCATTTTATAAGTTTTCAATATCTTCATAAATGGTTTAAAGTATATTAGTAGTATATTGATAGTTAAGTGAAATATTTTTTTACATTCATATACTCTATTTTACTTCTTATGTTTCACAAGACTTCACATGTCAATAAGATGTGAATCTTCGGACAATAAATTTTTTACACAACTGTGAATGGATAAAAAATATGAAATTTCATGAGCACGTATCATAAAAAATATACAATTATGGTGTTCATGAAAATATTCAATATTCTCCAAGTATGGAAAATTTTCGATATCTACGTTGTGGATGATGAGAAGTATTACACATGGTGAGGAAGTTGGAGAATAATGCAGTACCCACATGTATGCACAAACCTATTTTGACTTAGTTCACAATCCTTTCTTCCGGAACTCGCAAGATATCTACAGATATTCAGTGAAAAATTACTTTGGTTCAAAGAAAGTTTCATAAAATCATCTAGTTACAAAGTTGAAGTGAAAGTATCTTCATCACTATAGGCACTATAGGTTGAAAAAAATTGGAACGAATCTCTGATATTTCGTTTAATTCAGAATATGTCAGGAGATCGAATTTTAAACATTACAGAACAATGATAATGATTGAAATTCTTGGCACCTGAAAATATTCAAACATTTAAATAATAGACATTTTAATATTTACGAATCATCAAATATAAGTATATATATTGTGATAAGCTGCTCCTGATATATAGGTTCCATGGTGTAATGGTTAGCACTCTGGACTTTGAATCCAGCGATCCGAGTTCGAATCTCGGTGGGACCTCAGTTATTGTTCTTTTGTCCATACATTTTAGTAATCATTCAGGGAGAAAAAGCCTTCTTCGAAGGGAAGGCTTGAGAGGTCTGTATATTAATTATTAATTCTTTAAAGATGGCATCATTCACCTCTACGAATATAGGATGAAATCAGTTGAATAGTCCAATAAAATTTCGAAAAGTTCGCATTGTCGCAATAAAGGTTAACTTTTTGATATATTGTTTGTGAAGAGGTTATAAACAAATTCCCAAAGCAGCGAATCGATATCTTTTGCACGGGGGTTGCAAATCGCAAAAACAGCCCCTCATTGCTGGTTTTTGGGCTTTTACGGAAAAACTATGTACTATACGAAAAAAATCTTCAGACAAAAGTTGTAGAGCTTTTCTTTCTGCGTATTTTGATACCAAGTTTGTTCGATTTGGATGTACGAGTCATTTTCTGTGGGCCCGAAAGACGCGTGTAGGGGAAGTGCGAGGACACGCGGAGTGGGACAAGGCGCGATGACGGCGGCATCCTTTGTTATTCGAGCCGACTGACCGACAAGTGGACTGTTTTTTCGATTTATCTATTCGAATCATAATTGTTTACGAGTTTTGGTGATCATCTAAGAGTTAAGATATTATTTTAGTTACTCGATACTTTTTGGCAATGCCATCGGTGTATTGCGTCATGGATTCTCCCGAGATTTTTTGTCGAGTCCAAACGTTGACCATACAACTTTTATCTTTTTCGCATGGTACAGTTGGTACCCCTGAAATGAATTGTCAGTTAGCCATCGAAAAAGGAACTCTCGGATTGAAGACCATGGTAGGAAAGAATGCAGCAACAGTTTATCTGTCATCCATTTACAAAGTGAAGAACCTAGCTGCCGTAAGGAGCGGTATTCGAATTAGAGACGAGGACGTTGTTGAGTGTAAATAAACGATGTCACGATTGAGATCAATGAAAAAATAATACTTCTTTGCCTTCCCTTTTTCTCAATTTATTCCTGTCAATTATATTTCTTGATTTTTGAATTGTTGAATCTTAACATAATATAATAATTACAGAGAATTATCATGAAATTCAATTTTTTTTTCATTTCTTCTAAGCAATGGGGGGGTTACGTCCCCAATAACCACCCCCGTTACGCCTATGTATAGAACTATTTTATATCCTCATAATGTACTCTCTGAAATCGGTTATTTCTGAGAAAACTGTAATTTTAGATTACGAGTCGAAATTTTTCAACATGCAAGCACTTTGGGACATCCGGTATACTCATGAAACGTAGATATTTCATAACATATAAAAAATGCGATAAACGAAAATAACGTTTATTTTCAATTGTGCATGTTATCAAATAAATAACACAACGTTTTCATTTACTCCTTCCATCTGATTCTAATAATAATAATAATATTTATTCCAGTAAGACCAAATTACATGGTGTTGGACATGTCAAAATATAAATATAATACTTGTACGAGACCGTAAAGTCCCGAGACACATAATACACACATATCCGATGAGGGGTTTGAGGGAAGAAGGCACGCTCTAAACTCGTAAACAATTATAATTCGAATAGATAAATCGAAAAAACAGTCCACTTGTCAGTCAGTCGGCTCGAATAACAAAGGATGCCGCCGTCATCGCGCCTTGTCCCACTCCGCGTGTCCTCGCACTTCCCCTACACGCGTCTTTCGGGCCCACAGAAAATGACTCGTACATCCAAATCGAACAAACTTGGTATCAAAATACGCAGAAAGAAAAGCTCTACAACTTTTGTCTGAAGATTTTTTTCGTATAGTACATAGTTTTTGCGTAAAAGCCCGAAAACCAGCAATGAGGGGCTGTTTTTGCGATTTGCAACCCCCGTGCAAAAGATATCGATTCGCTGCTTTGGGAATTTGTTTATAACGTCTTCACCAACAATATATCAAAAAGTTAACCTTTATTGCGACAATGCGAACTTTTCGAAATTTTACTGGACTAGAAATGAAGAGGAAATTCTTGAATAATATATTGTGGTATGATTGATTTTCAACTCGCTTATATAAGTTTCACCTAAATGTTTGTGACTGATCTTTGGCCACGAGCATGCACGTAGTTCAAAACCTATAATAACAATAAGGATATATCCTACGAATAACCAAGTTGTTAGATACAACGAAAAGGATTTCCAGAGTTTCGATAGTAAAAACACGCTGTCAAAATTTATGAAACTATAAACTGAAAATGATTTTTTTTAACTAAAAAAACACGGAGTTTCGAGTTATTTGTGATGTCATATGAAGTAACCCACGCTTTCAATAATTCCATTCATACATAAAATCCTAATTTCAATTCTCAATTCGAATATAACTGAAATTTTAACTTTTTGCGTTTCTGTGCTACTTCAATTTGAAGAAATTATGTGAGGTCAATATACATCAATAACATTATTTCCAGTATTTCAATACAAGGTGTTGAACATCTTTTTATGCAAAGTGATATATCAGTGTGAAGTTATTCACAGATTTCCAGCCACAGATTCTGACGTAAAGGAAATTTCAAATATGTGGCTGGTACACGAATTAATTAGCACCCGGACTAAAATCTGTGGCTGTGACCAAGATATATGTACATAGTGGGATACTGAAGTCATAGTGATTTTTCAGTTGACCACAAGATTTTCCAAAAAACAAATATTCCATTTCGTAATACTGAAAATGGAAACCCCTGTATAATCGGAACCTAGAGATGTTCGTCGATGAAAACTATGTCAGAGATGCAGTTTTCGATGGAGAATACTATGGTGAAAACGATATCCTTGTCACCTATGATACTGAATACTGTAATATTGAAAATTGTAAGCCCTGTATAGTCGGAACCCGGGGATGTGCGTCAATAAAAATCATGTCGTCATGTGAAGAAATATCGTCATTATCATTGGCAAATATTCCACCTACAATTCTTGATCCACTCTGGAAGAAACCCCAAGTAAATAACAATATATTATTTGAGCTATTTGTTTTCACATTCACAATTCACCAAGAATTTCAACCGTATCTAATTTTATGCAAAACATTTGGAGACCGATTTCACGTGAAGTTACTCAAAGTCAATAATTTGTTTCTTCGAATAGAATGTTTACTCTGAATGTTTAAGAATAAGTAATTATGAAAGCAATTAAGCAGATAATATAATTTTGGCCTTATATTGTCGCAGGTGCAATCCTACCCACCTGGAAAAAATTACACTCAGTGATCCGAATCCCAAGGAAGCATTTCAAAACAAGATTTGAACGTTTCTGATCAAAATATTCCAGACTTAATTTCTTCTGACTCATAATAAACGATTCTCTTAATTGAATTACATTCTAGGAAACATCATCACCAGAATATACCTGGTATTTTTGACTCCTTGATGATAATAGTATCTGTACCATTTCATAAGTTATATCTTCAATAGAATAAGCTATGTTTTGAACTATAGTCTATTTATTCTGGGTTGATAGTTGTGTCAACTCGCCAGATTGAGCCGTGTTGCTATATGTTTTTCACTTTTTCAGCGATGCTCTGAATTAACTCCGAATAAAAACTTATATAATTATATTTCATAAAAACTATTGAACCATTGTGAGATCGTGATGAATAAATATTCATGAAGATTCTTTAGTTACCTTTCGAATAAAATCCAATGAAAGTGGGGCTTCTGTTATCCCTCTCTCATTGAAAATGTTATAATAAAGATACAACCATTTTCTGGGCATCTCCACTCAACCCTCTCGGCATTTTTATAAGAATACGATGATATTAAGCTCTCAAAAACACAATTTTAAAAAATCGCAATAAAAGAAAAATTCGTATGTAAACAAACGATTGTAGGGATTCGCTACAAACAATTTGGCACCGTTGTGAAGTGAACGATGCCAAATCCTTACAATCGTTTGTTTACATACGAATTGTTCTTTCATTGCAATTTCTTAAAACTGTTCTTTTGAGAGCTTAATATCATCGTATTCTCATCAAAATATCGAGAGGATTTAGTGGAGATGCCCAGAAAATGGTTGCATCTTTATTAGAAAATTTTTAAACACGAAATGGGTAACAGGAGCCCCTTACTTTCATTGAATTTTATTCGAAAGGTAAGTAAAGAATCTTCATGAATGTTTATTCACCACGATCTCACAATGGTTCAATAGTTTTTATGAAATATGATTATATACCCAGTTATATATATTCGGAGTTAATTCGGAGCATCGCTGGAAAAGTGAAAAACATATGGCAACACGGAACAATCTGGCGATTTGACACAACTATTAACCCAGAATAAATAGACTAAAACTAATGAGTTAACGAGTGTATTTCACTACTAGGATTGAATATATTTCTTGATTTTTTCATCCATATCTGAACATGAATCTTTGGAAAGAAAAAAAATTCAATTCCAAAATACCGTGTGGGTGGCCAGAAAATCGTTTTCACCATAGTATTTTCCATTGAAATCTCTGGCATAGTTTTCATCGAGGCACATCTTCAGGTTTAATCTTCAGTATTACGAAATGGAAAGTTAATTTTCTGGAAAACCGTGTGGGCAACTAGAAAATCACTATGACTTCAGTATTCCACACAATAATTTCCGTTTCTCCCATCATTTTCATAGACGCATTCAAAATTCATGCTAATATCTTGGTCACAGCAACAGATTTTAGTTCGGGTGCTAATTAATTCGTATACCAGCTACAGATTTGAAACTTCCTCCTCGTCAGAATCTGTGGCTGGAAATCTGTGGATAACTTCACAGTGATAAGTAATAATAATATCTAAATATTGAATAAGTATATGGACTTTCGATATGGAAATTGTATTGTAAATTCCCATATCCATAAAATCTACCTAAATTTGCAAATTTGTGTGTTGTCCTTTTTGAAAAATCCAGTCTTGAAACTACTCTACAGGGTGTTAATTGAGTATGCTAACAAACTTCAACCACGAATAGTACTCCGAAAAATAGAAAGAAAATGTCATATGAACATGGGTCCGGAAATGCTTCCTAAGGGAGCTACGCTCCTTTGCATGGGGCACCCTGAAGACGGTTTTCCCTCGATATTATCGAAATCGTTCATAACAAAATTACGAAATTAGGTGGAATGGGTAAAATTTCGACGCTGAATCTGATTCTGAATTCAGAATTTCATAATTTTAATCATAGGCATATCATACGGAAGGAGTTAAGGGTAAAAATAACCCCATTTTCTGAATGGTAATTTTTTTGACATTTTGATTTCAGAATATGGTAATTCAGAGATTTCTACGTAAAAATGGTCTCCTGGTACATCTCCATAGGCCTAACAGTTTTCGAGAAAAATGCAAATTATTGAATCGATGCAGGCTATTGTAAATAAATAAATGTTCGTCTACATACATATTTAGTTAGTGTGCTGTGAAAAACAATTGCAACAATTGCGTCGAAAGTTTACCCATCCCACCTAATTTCGTAATTTTGTTATGAACGGTTTCGATAATATCGAGGGAAAACCGTCTTCAGGGTGCCCCATGCAAAGGAGCGTAGCTCCCTTAGGAAACATTTCCGGACCCATGTTCATATGACATTTTCTTCCTATTTTTTGGAGTACTATTCGTGGTTGAAGTTTGTTAACATACTTAATTAACACCCTGTATAATACGACAGTTTGACACTACCCTGCAAAACGTTTGTCGGAATACTGCGTCCAATGTACTAAACAGATGAAATATAATTATCCTTGCGTTATCTTTGAGTTCGATGTGAGATAAATAGTTCAAATGGATTTGTTTATGTTCATACTTTATCACATTAGCAACAGAGGTTAGAAATTAAATAAGATATAGGCATTGTCGACTTTAACTAAAACTAGAAAACTCCAAAGATCTGATCTCAAAACTACATTAACGGCCAGTTCATCATTGTCTACCAGGTAGAATCATGTATCTGAGGTACATCTTCATGGCATTGTTTTCTATTTCCTGCCAAAATATCGCTATTTGCACCCAAGAAAAGCAGATCATAATCATTGGCGCTGGATCGGCTGGTATCGCTGCAGCTACGAGACTGTTAGAAAATGGCATCGAAAACTTTTTCATTCTCGAAGCTGAACCAAGAATCGGAGGTAAGGTATTTATTTCTTCCTAAAACACTTGTGGCAAAATGTACTATATGTTCAAATGACAGTTTCGTTCAGTTGGTACTGCTGGAATATGATATGTCGCAAATTTATAATTAACACAGCAACTATTCAAAAGAACAACCATAAGAAAACCTTTTCAGGGAATTAGTGAAAAATAATGTCGAATTAGATGCTGTATAGGAATCAATTGCTAATTCGAAGTAGTAATCCGGTTGAAGTCTGTTCATTCAAGGAAGATAGTTATAAAAGCTCGTCAGAATTATTGCTATATAGAGATTATTTAATTTCACGTGTTTATTATCAAAGACTGCAATCGATTTTCTCATATCTATTATATGACCATTTAATCAAGATGGCAAATAACAATAAACATAGTTCCCATTCGAAACTTTTATTTGATAATATGACCATCGTTATACACATTGAATTACATTAAGTGAAATTTTGATATGGTACTATCCTATTTCAAGATTGTAACTTTGCTGCTCTATCTAGAACACAAAACATTGCTGTTTATATACATAAATAATATGAATATTTGAAATATGCATTCGTATATTCATATAGGTTTCTTCAGTGAGATTTGGTGAAATGCAAATAGAAGACACTGGTCAATTGAACTTTCTGATTTTTATGGAATATTTTGATTCTTCAGGAATTTCTGGACACATTCAAGAGTGTTTTTAGATTTATTGCGGAACGTAGCAATTACAAATCATATCTTTATGTTTACAAGAAATTTGTTACAAAATGTCCAAAAACTATTTAATGCGACGAAAAGATGATAACTTGTTCATGCAGTGAGGACCTTCTCAATACAAAAACGACAATTTTATGGTGCACTCATCAGAAAAACTACGTTCCGATTGAAATCTTATACATAATTATCTGACATGCAAAACCTTTTCATCGACCTATAAATATTAATCGATAAACAGCTTATTTCGAATAATGGAGCTGCCAGTCGACTAGAAGTATGTGGGTTTTCCTCAAATCCCAGCATGATATTAAATTTCATTTTTGTAACACATTAGCTGCAGCTTTTTTTTCTTACATAATCAAACTCACAAAGTCCCTCTTCTGATTCGAAATTTATTTTCTTTCAAATTCTCGAGTGATATTTGTGGGTAGATTGTGTTTATAGTTGGCAAAAGAAACCTACTTAGTTTTGTTCAAATTAATGTTCAATAAATTTGCACATAACTACTCAGTTATTTATCGTTTATTATAGATTCTCCGATAATGTTTACACTTCTTCTTTGCATATATACCTACTTTAATATATTTCATCTAAGAATACCAAATATAACGAGTATCACCATATAAATTCGATAAACTAAAGAACTGAATTAGGAAATAGATCTTCGTGGACCAATATACTATCCTTTACGATCACTTGCTTCGCTATCCTGGAATACACTATTTATGTAATTTATCATTCAATCACAGACATCTAACACAATTATATCACTAGGAAGGATCTATTCCACCAAATTTGGAAATTCCAATGTTGACGTGGGAGCAATGTGGTGTCATGGTCAACAAGGCAACATCGTTTGGGAAAAATTGGTTGATTTGAATCTAACTGACCTCGTACGTTCAACTTTGCATGCAGAAACTATCAATTTATCTACAAGGAAAAAACTTGGGAAGGAATTCGAAAAGGAACTTATCAATATAATGACTGATATCGTGGATGAGTCTCCTGGTAATGAATATCAAAGTACAGGAACTCTATATGAAAATATGTGAGTATAGTGTGAGGATACTCTTGGTATGATTGCCGGTAGTAGCGAATTGTAGCTAGTGAATTGACATGTTCATTTCATTTACCTAATACTTTTGTGATTTTGCGACGAATATAGAATGAAAATGTGTTCAAAAAAACAATACGCTCTTTCTAATGTTTCTTCAATATAAGAATGTTTTATTCTTGGTCTTGGGGTCTCATAACAATTATTCATCGTTTTCAGATACAACAAAACCATAACTGAAAAATACGGAAACGATAGAGAAAAACTGAAAATCGCCAGATCAGCTATCAAGTGGTTGGAACACATATCTATGAGCATGGAAGGATCTCTTTCTTGGTATGATGTCAAGTCAATGAATAGTTACGAAGAATGCGAAGGTAACCAGCACCTCAATTGGAGAGGTACAGGCTATAAAATATTCCTCGACGTTCTCATGAAGAAATATCCTCAGTCGAACAATTCCCTACCCATAGATGATAAAATTCTGCTCAACAAAGAAATCACCAAGATATCTTGGGATCCATCAGTGAATACGAACAGAGTGACTGTCTCATGTGCCGATAATTCTGAGTATGTAGCTAGTCACGTGATATTCACTCCCTCCATCGGAGTTCTCAAAGAGCAAGCCTCAGAATTGTTTGTGCCTGAGCTGCCAGAGAGGAAGAAGGAGGCTATAAGGAGGATAGGAATAGGAGCTGTTATGAAAGTTTTTCTACACTATCCACGAAAATGGTGGACAAATGAGGTCGGATTCAATTTCGTTTGGGAAGAAGATGACGTGAAAAATGTCAAAAATGAATTTCCAGGCGGATTGTGGATAGTATGTTATCACATATCATGTATTTTTTGATCGAGAATATCAATGATTTTAGGATAAGATAAGTAATACGTTGATCGCAGGTCTTATCCTCAGTCTAGGCAGACTTTATCAATACGAGAGTATGGGTTCGAATTTCAAATCTCATAATCATAACAGTCTCCTGACTATAAAATTTTTTTATAAAAAAATCCTATTCCATGTTCCGAAATAAGGAAGGCGTGAGCACGACAATTTGGGACGAACAAATTTTTTGATTTTCTCTATCCTATACCATGCAATCTGTCTTATTCTATGAACTATATTTTCACCTCTTGTCATTCTTCACATTCATTCATCATACATGGAATCGCTATCAATGGGCATTTCACAACCAAGGAAAACGATTCGCTTTTACTTCTACTCAACAAAATCTGGTATTGTTATAATTTTCACAAGCTATCATTTAGTCGATGAATACTGGTATGGTACGACCAATTCACTGTTTTCAAATTGGTTTCCTTCATAATCAAAAATTTACGTGTTCGAGCAGTTTTCCAAAGTTGTCTTTGAATCTAAAAAAATGTGTTGTCCAAATAGCAGCAACTCTTAGAGCGTGCCTTTATTGGGAGTTTCATTACAGAATAGAGAGTCATGGGTTACTCGACTATATTCTGTGGAAATGTTGGAAGAGAATCCAAATGTTTTGCTGGTATGGATAACTGGAGACGTAGTACCCGCTCTAGAAACTATGGATGAAGGAATTTTGGTATCTGGAATTCAATACACCATGAAAAAATTTTTGGGTCATATTTACGACATACCTAAACCAGATCAAGTTTTACGGTAAGACCAGCACAAATATGTATTCCAATTAGAATTTGCTTTCGACGTCACCGACTGATTATAAAAGATACATCCTTCCATGTCATTAAAGATTAGTTTATTGCAGTATAAAACGAACTGATCTGAATCACCAAAAATCACAACTTTCTGGTTGAAATCTTGACTATTTTCATAGTTGCCACAGCGAGCTCAAGAATAAAAAAATCACAATCAATTTCCATGTTCAGAAAAATATTAAAATGTCAACAGTCCTCAATGAATCACAAATGAAATTAATAAATTCATCCTGCAGATCCAATTGGTATGCTAATCCTCATTTCAAGGGGACGTACTCCTTTCAATCTATGAGCAGCACAGCCAACACCATACCGAATTTATTGGAACCCTTGAGTACCCCATCTGGTTCTCCGATTATTCTGTTTGCTGGAGAAGCCACCAGCCTGCAGCATTTCTCAACAGTCCATGGAGCAATCGAATCTGGTTATAGGGAAGCAGATCGTCTCATTGCTCTGAATAAGTATCCGTTACTCATTAAAACTTTCTCGAAATGGTCCTAAGTCCTAGGTCCTGGGATGATGATGGTAATAATAATTATTATTGTAATAACAATGTATTACGATAATCTCCACATGATTTTTTTTAAGTTGTACAGAGTTGATCCACCATGATTAATAGCATTCTTGGATATCAAACCTCATTCAAGTTATTAATTCATTGATTAGTTTTATTATTTTTTCATCTGAGATAATGATGGCATTGCATTTGGTGAATGAATTGTGTCTATATCAATAAACATTCCCAGCTCTCGCTCTCGACCTCACTTATTCACATCACATGCCAAATGGGCTTTTGATTCGATCAGCATCATTTATGGACACATTTTTTTCATCGAGACTTGTATAAATATCATAATATTGCTATGATCTATTCATAACCAAATTGTTGTTGTTGTATTGTTGATTCAAATTCTATTCCAATTTGGACTAATCAAAAGTATCATCTATTTTCAAACACATTTCTCACATTTTGCTGTGTATAAAACACAACCAGTTTCACTCGATGATCCTCAGCAACGGGGTATTAAAGAATATGGATCTATTTCGAGAGAAGTGTTAGAAAATTCTAGTGCAGGTGAATTCTACTCTAAAAGACTTTTGATTTGAGGTCACAAAAGGGGGGGTGCCATTTGGAATTTTGGGGTTGGGGTACAGCGGACCAAGGGGAAACTCACCCTGTAACCAAAATATAGTGGTTGTAGTTCCTCCTACCCGTATAACATTCGTACCAAATTGCGCTTTTCTAACTTTTTTAGTTTCAGAGATATTTGCATTGAAAGTTTTCGAATTTTTAATTGTCAATGATATAATCATTCCAATCAATGATTCGAAGATTTTTTCTTATATTGTGTAATTTAATTATTCGCATTTTACAATTACCGATACATACAAGAGTTCATCAAATGCAAATAATGATTATTGAAGTTGAAATTTCAATTATTTCATTACTCACGAATGACAGATACATCTTTCAGAATTATATATTTCATCTGAAACATGAACATTACAATAAAATAGGATAACTATGGAATACTCTTTTTCACCATGACGATTGCATATTACGCAATAATGCTTTAACAACTACAACTCTATCTGATAATCCTTACTATACTGTAGCTGCATTCAAGTACAATGTGGGTTTGTTTACATTTTCCATTTTATGGAGGTAGTTTTGTCACTTATCCTATTCTGAATGAATCCTAAAAGATGAATATTTAAGTAATATACGCGAGGATGGACATCCCCTTACCTTTCGGATACAGTTCGGATGTGAAAATGTTTGGATGGTGCTGTTGATGATCTTTTATTCGCTTCAAATTGCATGTTCTAATACTATTTTTGAAGATCCCTAATATAAGATGATACAAAAATTCGATTATACTCATTATAGAACCTCCTAAAAAGAGTCCGAATACTCCACCAATAGATGCTGAAACATAAAATGTCATTTGAAAACTGTCTCGAATTTGCGAGGGATGAAAGCTATTTACCTAATAAAGAACTCCATGATACGTTTTCGCTTCTATGAAAATGAATAACTCCAGAATTCTCAAAATATACAGAAATAATGCTGATATTAGTTGCAGAGTTTAATGAATTCCTTGAAAAAGGAGAAAAAAAATACAATTCGCACATTCAGATCTAAGTCAATATTTAATGTCGAATCCTCGAATATTCATATATTCAAAACCTACTCCAATTGATTTATTGGTAAAATATTGCTGTGTGAATGTATTGGTTAGACATTTCAGTAAATGTTGAAAGAATGTGCGATATATGCTATCTGGTATTGAAAACGTAACTCACATAGCTATTGGTTGTTCTCCTTGTATTATGCTCGTATACGATATTTCGTTGCAAGGAGATCGGCATATGCACTTTTTTTTTGAAGCTTCTAGAAATAATGGTTGAAATAGTCATCAAAAGATATTTGATTTTGTAAAATTGATGAGAATTATTGAAAACATGAGTAAAACAAAGTATATTATCCTGCTCTTGATAAAAGTACAGACGAACTCATGTAGGTACACTACACGTAAGAAAAATTAATTATGATTTTCGGAATGTCTATCAAGAACTTTTGAAATGAATATTTGTATGTACATTCGAGTCGTCCAGTTGGAATTAATTGAATTCGTTGGAATCATCAGAGCACCAATTGAGTTGGCCTAACTTCAGTGATAAGACTCTTTTCCAATGAATTGTTCGAAAGTTATCTGATTTTTGTGTATATACTTCGATGTATTATCCTTAGTCCCCATTGTTTCAATAAAAAAATGTTACATAAGTGTGTGATGAAAATGTATGTTGCAACGAGTTGCCGGTAACAATTTATATATCCCACCTTCATCTTGGATCGAATTCTGAAGAAGAACAAATTCCCCTAAAAAAAATTGCTCAAATGTACGAAAGACATGTGAAATATAATTTATACTCACTTCCAGCTTCTATAACACATGAAACATCTAGTATCGAACAATATCTGGAAGCTAGAACAGGAAAACAATATTTTTTCTTTTTCCAAAACATTATGGCAGTCGACTATGATTCGTGAGATTTATATTTCGAAAATAAGTTGAAAAAATGAATTTCCTCACTTGGAATATAATAATAAAATGGTGTACATCTACAGTATCTCCAAATGAATTCTTGTTCACATCGTTTGAGACAATTTCCATAGGTATATCTTATTGACCACGGAATAGGGTCCTGTAAAAACATTGTGATTTGATTGATTTAGTTTATAGTATGAATGAGGTCTCCAATAAATAATAAATCATTTTCCTATGGTATTCTCATGGAAAATAAAGAATGCGATACGAACCACTTTTTTTTATTTTGAACACCCGAAAAGTAAGTATTTATTACCATGTAGAAATTAAGTTTTTTCAATGAAATTATCAAAAATTGAGTTCACCTTTAAAAAATTATAATGACATATATAACGAAGTCATGTCAGGATTCATACGATATAAAATTAGGAGAACATAGCGATTTATTTCAATCGCATTCCAATCTGCGCGTGTTTAGTGTATTGAAAATAATTAATTCCATGAGAACTCACTTCGCTGGTAAAGATACAATCACGTGTTTTCACATCAATATGTCGTAATTCTTCTTTGCTTGATGTTACCGATGCTCGCACGGCTAGGGACAGTTGTAAACTAATGTCCAAAGGGATTCCATAGACTGACACATCAGGATAATCCACAGAATTATGTACTAAAACCTATCAACTGAGACTATTATATTCTGATCGATATCACACAACTGTTTTCAAATTTTAGTCCTTATGGGGCTGCTCATTAATGCGAGGAAGTCAAATACTTCAAATTCAGAAAATGATCTGAACAATATCAACATGCACACTTATATTAAGGGATATATAGACTAAACAATAGACTAAACATTGCTTTTTCAATTTTATATTTTTTGTCATCACTAAATCTTTTTAAATTTTTCTAGTACATTAACCATATTGGATTACTCAATTTAATCTTTATAACGTCAACGCCGAAAACTGCGAAACTTTTTTCAATTTGAACATCCCACCTTTCGTGTTGTCAAATATCTCCCTTCCGCTTTTTTGCACTTTATTCAATGCTTTATAAAAAGTATTACAGTGATCGGATTTAGTTCAAATATGCGCCGTTTTGTTCGATAATCTGTTTCCATCTGGACGGCAACTTCATGATACCTCCCTCGTAGAAGCTCCCCTCCTTATTTGCGAAGAACTCGGACAGCCACTTTTCACAAGCCTCTTTTGAGTTCAACTCTACACCACCAAGGGCGTTCGCCATGGACAGGAACAGAGATGGTATTCACTTGGCGCTATGTCTGGGCTGTATGGTGGATGCGATAAAACCTCCCATCCGAGCTCCCGTAGCTTCTGACGAGTCATCAACGAACTGTGTGGTCTGGCGTTGTCCTGGTGGAACACTACACCCTTCCTGTTGGCCAATTCTGGACGCTTCTGGTCGATCGCCTGCTTCAAGCGGTCCAGTTGTTCGCAGTAGATGATAGAATTAAGCGTCTGGCCATATGGGAGCAGCTCATAGTAGATGATTCCCTTCCAATCCCACCAAACACACAGCAAAACCTTCCTGGCCGTCAATCCCGGCTTGGCCACTGTTTGTGACGATTCACCGGCCTTCGACCACGACCGTTTTCGCTTGATATTGTCGTATGTGATCCATTTTTCGTCGCCAGTCACCAACCGCTTCAAGAATGGGTCGAGTTCGTTCCGTTTCAGCAGCATATCGCAGGCGTTGATTCGGTCCAGAAGGTTTTTTTGCGTCAAATCATGCGGCACCCAAACATCAAGCTTTTTTTTGTATCCAGTCTTTTGCAGATGGTTTAAGATGGTTTGGTGACTAACTCCCATCTTCTGGGCGATGTCACGAGATGCCACATGCCGGTCTAACTCGATGTATTCCATGATTTGATCGGTA
This sequence comes from Plagiodera versicolora, assembly GCA_037013635.1. Taxonomy (NCBI): domain Eukaryota; kingdom Metazoa; phylum Arthropoda; class Insecta; order Coleoptera; family Chrysomelidae; genus Plagiodera; species Plagiodera versicolora. The sequence goes on along the minus strand of CM072978.1, from coordinate 12,792,151 downwards.
TTTGTCGTCACAGGTCTTCCGCCGGCTGGCTTATCCATGGTGTCGTTTTCACCGGCTCTGAATCGTCGAAACCATTCCTCCGCGGTTCGAAGTGATAGAGTACCATCCCCCAAAACACCATTAATCTCACGGAACGTTTCTCTAGCGGATTTGCCTTTAACGAAGGAAAACTTTAAAATAGCGCGAATTTCAGCGTTAGTGAACTCCATGTTTACACGTCTATAACTGTTGAACGCAATATCCAAACTGATCATGCATAGCGTCGTTTTGTAGGTTATGTCAAGACCTTTCAAATTATGTATAGTATTGCCAGATACGAGCTCTGTAGCGCTTTGTACATAGCCGCGAAATTCGAAAGACAAAAAGGCGGAAGGGAGATATTTGACAACCTATTATTTTCTTAGATACAAATATGAAAAACAAAATATTCAAGATCGATATCCTGGCGTAGATCCTATATGATGAGTATAAAAAAATATGACAATGGTTTGGTATATCCTGAATGTTTATGCCACCCTTCCCAGTCAACCAGTTTTGGTTGCAGGGAAGTTGTAGGGAGTTAACATCGTGGAAATGAGACTTCACAATGTTGATATAAAAAACTGCAACCAGTACTTACTGGGGAGTGCTTAATGTCCGCAACATTGTATATCACTGGTAATTACCTAATACATCACAATGTGGATGTGTGGAAGGTACCATGAATAGCAACATTGCGACTTCGCATTTTAGCACTTATTGGAAAGATTATTGAACCAAATGAGCTTTCACATTACATCTTCCGTTGAAGTTATATTCATATGTAATTTGGTAATTACCATCGTGGCACTAAATTTGCTCTCTATAAGCGTCTTCTAATTTAATTGAAATAATGTTAATTCTGAAACACCCATGGAATTAGTACATACCTGGAAAGCAGAATAAATATATCTCAGCTGCCTTATATTTCAACCATTTTATAATGCCTAAGAAATGTGCATAGGTTAAGTCTATGAGATTTATATACAGGGTGGTACACCAGTAGGTATAATCAGGACCAGCAATAAAACACATCATATGCCTGCTCTTCATATTGAATCTATTTTTCATTCTTAAGGGGAAATAATTAAACAACTATTATAAAATACTGATCTGTATATTTTGAATATAACACAGGGTGAGTCAAGCTGTACGCATTTCTAGCCAGGCATATGGCTGAACAGAATCATCAGATATATATTAGTCCAATGCATTCAGCTTGACTCACCCGAAATACTTTATAAAAACTTCAACTCACATTATAATATCATAGAATATAAAAACAAAAACATTATTTTCGAAACATAATGAAATAAAAATAGTATTATTTACAAAACAAAAATAGTATGCTGTACAGACAAAATAAAATCAAAGGAAACAACAAAAACATTGATTGTTACCATATCAGATTACTATGATGATCCAAATAATGGATTGCCACTGTCAACTGAAAATAATATTAATAGAAATTATTTTGTTTTTTTTTATAGTTTAATACTGTTCCTGAACACGTTAGGTACACTTATGTTGATGTTATCATGTTTTATTTCTAATCAAATTATTGAAAAATTCTATATTCAGCTTTTATTGTAGAGAAAGATGTTTCTGAGTATTGAAAACAGTGTATACATGTTTGACATTATAGAATATCATTCAATATTCTGATACTAAATTCCGATAATGATACGACAAAACGGTTGAGGAGTCCATCTTGTTAAAAAGCATTGCTTTTCAATGGGCATCACCTTCCCAATTGCACATTTATGAGCATCTTTTTGCCATTGGAAATGTATACTTACCGCATGCACCTAGAGCTGTCTTATGTTCTTCTTAACAAACTTCTCAAAATACTGCACACAAAACCAACAATTCAACCAACCATTAAATACGCACCACACAGATCATAATATATTATTTTCATCTTCCCTTTGTTCCTTGACTTTCATTCGTGTGCACGTGTTGTTGCTATGCCCTGCGCAAGCGCCAATTCTATGTTCGAAATATATGAACAGGGATAAGTCGCAAAGTAATAGCAATGTGCACTTCATCTGAATCTCTCGATTAAATGTTCCACTCAATCATTAGGAAAGTTAACATGGGGACTTCGCAACGATAACAATATGTGGATGTTGATATCCACAAAGCGAAGTCCCATGTAAAACCCAGAGAGGTTTCCAAGATGATCTTCAATGTGATATTATTTGGTATTCCCTGCGACTTACTGTTACTTTTTTGGTTGACTGGGTTTATCTTCTCAAATGAATGTGCAATTTAGTCTGACAGTGTATCGATGCTGCATAAATTGAAGAGAGTTTATACAGCGATGAAACAAAACAATTTACAAAATTCTTTCCGAAAATATCAACCTCGAATGACAACTTCAGGTTACAATAATTTAGTGAAACAAGATATTCAACTGTAGAATATCTTTGGTTATTTCTCCCTCTTTTTAGTTAAGGGCGCAACCCTTCAGACAATTTACCAGCTCATTATTAATATATTATTATTTTTTCTTAAAGGCACGTCATTTGACCGCGGTGCGAGGACAATCACTACGTATAGGTGTATTTTTCCATTCACACTGTGTTCTGGGTAGGCTTTGTTACTAACTCCATACGCCACCTAGGAGTAGCGCTGTTAATTTGAACGCAACAGCGACCAGGGATCGAACCTGCAACCTCTTGGAGCACTCTTCCACTGCGCTAGCCCCCCATATCTTTGGTTATGATCATTACTCATTTGAGTTTGTTTGCATAGAGATGAACTTATTCAACTTCCTTATTGTATTTCATTTCATTCAATTATTTATTTTGCTTCTGTTTAAACTAAACTCTTCTTTATATTCCTTCTAATCGATTCAAGAGCGTCAGAAATATTTGACTTCTTGTGCATTATTTCAATATGATTGATTTCCACAAAAATCTATTGTAGTTACCGAAAAACCAACAGGCTCAGTTGTCATATACTGAGACTCTTCCACATCTAAATGTACTGTCAAGCCATACGCATTACCAACTCCTCCAACATAAATATCTTCTGTATCAATTGTTGGGTTACTGAAAAATTACTATTAGAATCCTGAACTCTATCAAAAGTCAACTTACTGAGTAGGAAAAAACACTCCTTTGTGATTGAATGAACAACAAAATCCCAAAGAACTCTTAGATTGCCTAAATATAGTCTTGCAATCGAATGGAACATTTTGCCACTCGCATTTAATCAACATACTACTGCAAGGTTGAGCCAACTTAAAACAAGATCATATAATTTACGTGTAACAGAAAACAACAAAATCCTTACAATTTTCATGAGTCGCTTTGTATTGAAACCGTGTGTCCTCAGTAAACTAGTGATTTTAAGATAATCATGACGATCAAAATTATCATATGTTCTTTTGTTCAATATGGAATATGATAAATTTTGAAAATAATTATTTATGGTTTCATGTGGTATATTATCATTCTCGCTGAAACAAAACTACCTTTAGCAAAACGAATTTCCATTATACTTTCATGCTACTCACAGAATCTTCATCACGTCATCTGTGTGATTCTTGTAAATTAAATTATTATTACATATGGTGATTGCTGGAAAAGGCACTTTTCTTATTGGATAATTTATAGTCCTGATTGTAGTTGTGACTCTATTTTCTTGGTATCGTACGATTTGGTAGTAAATATAGAACATGCATAGGATCATACAGATTAGACATACCAAACACCAAAAACATTTTTCGCCGTGTGAGGTTTTAGTCAAATATCGGAAGCCATGCAAAGATGTTTCTTCGCAATATTGTTTCGCTATGCAATGTATTCTTCTACATGCTCCTTTACCTAACCAAAAGTATATCATTGGTATAACAATTCCTCAGAAATATAAGAATATAAATTATATTACATTCCATAATTAATTCGGAATGTAATTTCCTATCCATTTTTTGCCATTACTGGATATATTGAATAACTGTCACAATAAAAAACTAATGACCATTTTGAATAATCTAAATGAATCATCCGTACTGGGTGATAATTGTAGTAAAACTAAATACATAGTGCATACCAAATTCAATATTTTTTTTTAAATATACTTCTTATCGTTATCCGTTTCTCGTACAAATATAAAGTATTTGTTTTGATTTTTCCAAATTTCAATTAGGAATTTGGAAAGAATAAAAATCTATGAAGAGAAAAAGACGATTAATTATGTCTCACTGGTAATGTTATGTTCATTTATTTTGGAACTAATTTACCACAAAATCATTGAATTCCCACATTATCTTTTCTGTACACAGAGATCTCGATCCCTCTTAATTTTCAATAGAATATAAATGACATCATCCTGAGAAATCAGACATTCTGACACAAATTTCAAACGACAATTTTGTTTAGAAACAAACAAATTTGAATAAAGCCTTGTTGCTAACAATTGAATCAGCGACACTCTGTATTACGTCAAAAGATTTCTCGTGTGACTATTTAACTATTTATTTAGTTTTACGACAATGATGAGACAATAATAAGCGATATTTGTGAATTATCATTTGACCAATTTCATGATGAAAGTATTATAACTTACCAATCTTTCTTTTACCCCATTTCAACCTCATTGTGGATGTGACCAATATTTTCTTGACGACTAATTCGAACTCAGTCTGGCATACATAGTGGATTTTCATTAATTCTAATGACTAGTGCGTGGCTTATTCTTCTCATTTCCCTGATTACTAGTTGAGAATTGAAAAGTTTTACAGTCCAATCGTGTCTCTAGAATAGTTTGAGGAGTAGTCTATCAACACAAAAGTGTAATTAATGTAAGAAAAAAAAAGTACAACAATGAGCTCCAGCCGAAAAATTATGAAGTCTAGGGTGATATTATTATTCTGGGTGATAACTTTTTTCAGGTCACTTAGATATAACGAGTCTTTGAAATTATTATGATTGAACTGATACAGAAAAAGTCGAAATATTCATTGAATGAAGGGCCGTCCTATGTTTTATAGCTAATTCCGGTTCATTTCACTTCATTAGCTGATGGTCAATATAACGACTATTTATTACCTATAACTAAACCATGAAAGACAAAACGCTAGACTTCTGAAAAGTCGAAATCAGTTGCCTAATACTACTTATACCTATTACATCATCTCCTGAAATCGAGAGAAACTAATAAAGTCGTCTCTATTTCTCGTCTTACACTCTTGTACACTATAATTACACAGGGTTTCAGAGATAGATACAAAAATGGGGAAATAATCGAATAATCTGAATGGTGTATATATTTCTATACCTAAAACCGTTATCACAGAAATACAGCCTAATATCCAACAGTCCAAACATGATAATGTGAACATAACGATAATTTGTTGATTTTTTCAATCGGAATCAATCAAACAATAATATGAATGAATAGAAGAATAATTTGGATGAAGTCCTGATGAAGTTGAATAATGTAATCAAATCATGGCTACTACATGTAGAAAAAACAATGGAATTTCTTTCCATTTGTAGGTCCATTCAAAACATGCTTCAGATTTATTTTTCCACACTTCCGGCAAGGAAAAAATCAGATATAATTAGCAAAACACTCAATATCTCATTATTTGCACAGTGTATGACATGATATTCCTCATCCGAGGTTATCAGGGTCAAGAGGTTCATTTTTCTAACACAACCAAAACGATAAGCTGACTATTCGAGTTATTCGAGTGTACATTTTTCATCAGGAATGAACCCGAAATACACAGTGTGTTCTTTGTTAACCCTACTATATGTGGCGTCGGTAGCACATCAACATGATGCGTCCATTCTGATAATAGGTGCCGGTGTTGCTGGAATTTCTGCTGCAAGAAAATTGCTAGAAAACGGCTTCGATAATGTAACGATATTAGAAGCTGAACCCAGAATCGGAGGGAGAATAAACAGCGTCTTTTTCGGAGATGGATTCGTTGACCTTGGAGCAAGGTTTGATTTTCAATGGGTTGAATCTTTGTACAAAAATATTAAAACTATGAAATGAGGACATGAGATTGAATCTTAAGGAAACCATGAGAGTAACCAAAAGAATAACTTTCTGTAGTAAATGATTCAGAACCCTTTATTTCATCCATGTAAACATGTTAAAAGTTTATTCATATTATTCATGAAGCAAAAAGACAAATTTTAGACATAACTTCATACTGAGGTATGGATGCTTCCATTTATTCAAGAAAGAGAGTAATATATAGAAATATATTGACACAAAAATCTAAAATGAAATATCCAAATATATGAAATCAATTCAGAAATTATATGAAATGGAATATCAAATATCCAAATAGTTGTAGCACATAACAGCACAGTTGGAAGTGAATAAATGAATACAATCAAGATTTTACATGATGAGCACAAAGTTCATCAAGGATTGTCGAATTCATGCAAGAAACCGTCTACCGATTTATTAAAGTTCAAATTTCAATTCATATTTATTTCAACCTGAAATTTGGAAAGTTTAGAATTGTAGTTTAACTAAAGATGTATTTTTTTACAACTTATTTTCAATCAGCCTAGTTCCGATGAGCGACAAATGGCTAGAATGATACTAATTTTTGGATAAAATTTTGCAGACTCTGAAAGAAAAAAATTCGGTGTAGTAAAAAAGAGACACTTTTGTACTTCAATTTTCATAGATGATTTGAGCTATAGATATCGAATTTTAGTATACCAAGGACAAAACAAACACGTTTTTCATTTCAAGTTTGAAATTGGGAAATTCTTTATTATGCAATGGACTTAAATTTTCAAGTCAAAGATCGTTTCTTCAATTGCCCAGGTGGTGTCACGGACAAAAAGGTAATGTCGTTTACGAAATGGTCAAGGACCTGGATTTGCTGGGCCATACCGAGTTGCCCGACAGGATTTATCATTCGTCAAGGTTGCCTATTGATCAAGACTTTGCAAATGAGCTCTTCGAAATCATGGAGGAGGTTTATTCAGTAGATGGAGATTATCCACCTAGATACGTCTCGCTAGGCGACTACTGTGAGGAACAGTAAGTTTTACACCTGGTAATACCTTAAATTAAAAATTCCAAAAAATATTTTTCCACAATCAATCTAATATCAATTATGTCATATGTTAATCTGTTGATGTATTTTGTTTCATAATTCTAACGTTGCTTAAGAAGTTGAAAAAAAATCTGATAATACAATTCAAGTACAGTTTCAACACAACAATTCATCGTAAGTACGAACGTAACGAGACAAAACTCCGGATAGCGAAAGATGCGATGGATTACTTCGAGCTAGATGTGATCAGCAACGAGGGATCTTACACATGGTTCGATAGTACCGCACAGAACGACTACGTAGAATGTGACGGTGATCTGACACAAAATTGGAAAGGCAAAGGATATAAAACTTTTCTCGAAGTGCTCATGAAAGAATATCCACAGCCAAAGAATCAGTTGAATTTCACCGAAAAAATATTTCTCAACAAGGAAGTGTCAGAGATAACTTGGAATGAGTCTAGTTTTGACATCATCAAGGTTCGGTGTTCTGATGGATATGTTTATACAGGTAAAAATCTAACATCAGTCGAATTGTGGAAAAATTATTCAAATGCAGTAACAAATTGTACCAGAAAAAATAACTAATTTGGAAGGAAAGGAGAATTTTTTTGTTTGTCTAGATAACTAAATAGAATTTATATAAGAAATAGTTTTTGCCAATAGTATTTCATGATTCAAACTGTTATTTTATCAGTATTTCAAATATTGATATTTTAAAACCTAAACGGATTGGTGATTCTCCTTCCAGAAATTATACTTTGGTATTATTTTGGTAGATATTCTTTGTGATACCTTCAGACAACCACAAAACAATCTCTCAAACAAAAAAATCAGCCAGCGCAAATAAATAGTTCGGACACGTACATTGCCGTATGCAAGCTGTATTGAATATTAAACTGTTTTGGACTATGACGATAAATGCCAAAACTTTCACACTCATTTCACTTTTATTCATGACTCAGAATTTAAGATTACCAAATTTTTGTTTTGACAGCGGACCACTTGATATTCACTCCTTCGATCGGTGTATTGAAAGAAAAAATGCATTCAATGTTTGTGCCTAGATTACCCACAGAAAAAATCTTAGCTATACAAAATATGGGTTTTGGTCCTGTTATGAAACTGATTCTGCATTATCCGGAACAATGGTGGAAAAACGATAGTAATGGTTTCAATTTTATATGGAACGAAGAAGACAAAATGCGAGCAGTACAAGACTTTCCCAATGGGCCCAATCTTGTGAGTATTTAAAAAAAGTCTCATCATTTTACATTCTCCCAAATAATTCATTTGAGAGGAACAACTGCTTTTCATTTTCCTAAAACCAAAGAGAGGACTCATGTTAGAAATATTTTGATGATGAATCTTATTATTTCGTTACAGAATGGGAGAAGTTGGGTTACCTATATGCACTATTCCTTAGCTGTTGAACGGAATCCAAACGTTTTGGTTGCTTGGTTCACTGGAAAATTAGTACCAAGCATAGAAAAACTATCGAATGATACGCTAGCCACAGGGATAACGTATGTTTACCGAAAATTCATGGGTCATATCTATAATGTTACTATACCAGATCAACTTATACAGTAAGTAACCAAAACCAGTTTATCATAATTGATATGTGAATATTGCGTACAGAGTTAGTATTTTGAACAGAGATCTTAACAAAGAGGATTAAAATATATAATGCGTTTCAAATTTGTTTCGATTAGCACGATATTTTGGAAACTGTAAAGGTTCAATCATTTCAGTTCTGATTGGCACAGTAACCGACATTTTCGTGGATCCTATTCATATCAGACACCGTTAGCCAAGAGAGGCGACAGAAAAACGAATGCTCAGGAAGATTTGGCACAGTCGATCAAATCATCTGATGGGAGACCAATTCTTCAGTTCGCTGGAGAGGGCACTCATTCTAAATACTACTCAAATGTCCATGGAGCAGTCGAGTCCGGATTCAGAGAAGCAGAAAGAGTAATTAATTATTATAGGTAAATGAATAAAACCTTGACTGAAAATTCTTTGTTGTTGTTCTTTCAAAATGTGTGTCTAAGTTATCAAGTAGGTAGATCCACTGACGAAAACAACAAAAATCATTGGACGATCCTTCCAGTTCAAAGTCATTTCAGTTCATGGTGATCTGTTTGTAATAACAATTTTATTTCTATCAACTCCCCTTATTATTATACGTAACTGAAATAACCTCCTGGATTTCTTGGGTTCCAAGTTCACAAATTCAGTTTTTTGTTTTTTTTTTTTAATGAAATTTGTTATTATATATGGAAGGTACATTTTAATAGAAATATAAATGTACTGAATGAAAATTAATTCCAACCATTAAAAAATATTCGAATGAAAACTTGTTTCTTTCATTAAAAATCTATCTAAAAAATTTTACAAATATTGAAAATAGTCAATAGTCTAAAAGATAAATACAATATTTGAATTTGAACTTATTTCTTCGTTGAACATACAGTTATCATTAAAAATTTTACAAATATTGAAAATAGTCAATAGTCTGAAAGATAAATACAATATGATATTGTTGGTGCTTATATGTTATATATATATATATATATATATGTGAACATTTATATGTAATATTTTCATGTAATTATGTAATTGTATTTCTTTTTTTATGAGATTATTTATATGTTTTCTTTTTACCAGTGTTTGTCAATAAGGTCTTGTATCTTGGATAATAAACACATACTCTCTCTCTCTCTCTATATATTTAAATAATCGTTTTCAACTTCCTTCCAAAGTATAGTAAGCTACTATTAGGAAAAAAATACATTTTTATAGTGAGAAATGAGCGTATATTCTTCAAAAAATAACACCAGAACTAATCATATTTCAAGATATACATATTTGAGCAATCTGCAGTCTCAATATCCACTGCAGTTATATTCTGCGTGATTATGATAATACACTTCAAACTATATAAAATTTCATAATGCTAATAGCAAATATGGCACGTTTTTATCTATTCTATTTCACAAATAAAATATGATTCTTGAAGTTGTACTCGAGAGTTGAGTTGCCGAGAATTATTATTGAGAATTTAACAATACCATGTCTGGTGTAGTTATATCACAGTATTGTCGGAATACAGCTTGGTTTCGTTAAATTCATAATAATCCTAGTCAAACATCATGTAATGTAAATGGTTACTTCACATATAAAACAAGTATTATATATACATATACAAGATTGCGAAACCAGTAAAATCAAAGTTCTGAATTTCTAGAAGAATGGAAGAGATTGTATTTTGCGTTATGGCAAATGTAGATCATTTAATTTTTTTTTCAAGCATGATATCACAAGTATTGTGCCCTTATGACGTTCGTTCTTGGGGATATCTCAAAACTAATCAAAAAATTAATATTAAATGTCAATCACAGTTGAATATAGATCTTGAATGTGATCCGATATTCAACAAATTTGAAGAAACTATTAGCACTTTTCAGTCAAAAGTCTTTCACCCCAAAAATACAAAGATCGGTTCCTTTATGTTGAATTGTCTTTTTCTCAAAATTGTTCATACATACATATATGAAGGTATATCTATAAAATATGCGAAGAAAGGAAACGACCGGAGCTGCAATTTGACAGCAACATAGAGGGATTAAGCACTTACAAAGCAAAATAATCGAGATTTACAGAAATGGCGTTTCAATCATACAAACAGCATGAAGATAAGTTGAACACCCATTTTGGGTTGAACATGTGCTGGTAACAAAACGCGAATATTGTCTATGTGAAACACGTTTTTCTCTGAGAATGGTCCCTCTATTATGAGTCAATGATAGCAACTATAAAAATTATGATAAGTCTCAATTAATCACAGATATTTAGTAGTCATACATATGAAACAATCAATATCGAACATAAAATATCTAAATCTGATATTCATTTCATATAAAGTTCATGTGTCGAACTTCGAATTTCCTTAAAATAATCCTTCAAAAGGCACTTTTTCCTACCTTTGCAATGATAAGGTAACTCTTAATAATATAGTTCACATCTCCGCTCTTTTTTTGACATTCTACTAATCTAGAATACGTGTTAACATCTTGATGACCTAACATTGATCCAATTTACATATATTTATCAATTATAAATTGGAATACGTAAACTGTACGACTAAAATTTATACCAGCTTTCTAAATTGGTACGTACACTTCCTGTATCATGACCAGAACAGAATTCAAGAATAATTGATTGAATCAATATCGAATGAATATAGTATTGTACTTGTATAAGACTCGCCAAAAAGTTTGAAATATTTCTTTCGATCAAGATATTTTCATTGAAATTGTGTAAGACTTACGGAGCGCTCTTTCATATTTATCAGAATAATATATTCAATATGTACTCAAGGAAATATCCGTTGAATCCGAAAAACTTTACACGAAAATAAGATAACAAAAATATATCAATTCTACGCCGAATTATCTGGATATTTGCTAACCTAGCTACCGTTTACGGAATTCGAGTCGTCAACTTTCTTTTTTCGAAATACACTATCCCACACCCATAAAACGACACAAGTTAATGACAGTGCGGAAGCAGTGTATAAAACCGGAACATACGAATTGGCTGCATCGTGTATAGAACCTGAAATACAAACCACATATAGTGATAATAATTTCAATTAATATAACAAGAAATATATTATAGAAAATGATATCAGTGTGGTTTTTACCTATTACAGGTCCGAGTAAAAGTGAAATGCCTCCATTGAATAACATGTTGATACCATTGGCAGCAGGAATTTTCTCCAGGGGCACGATTTTGGGGATTATCACCGACTGATATACTGCCCTTGTACCCTTCGTGAGACCGATCAAACAACAGGCCAAGTAAACAAATCCAAACGAATGTCCAAATACAGCTAATACTGTAACAATATGAAATAGTCAATCAAATGAAGAATTTAAAATCGATAAAATAAAATTCATCTTTCTTTGGCCGTTGGGGAAATAAAGCTCAGACACGTCGATTTTCTTTTTTATTTCCGCATTTTTTAGGTGGGTATGGTTGTAATATTTTTTCCTATGTTACATAAACGTATGTTGACAATAATGTAATTAATAAGAATGACAATAGGACTAAATAAACTTACAAACGTGCTCAAATTGCAAACCATTTGATTTTTCTCTGTGAGTAAAAATTTAGACTAATAAATTTCATTTAATTATTCCTAATGAATGTTGGTCAAATAATCGAAGTGGTTTCGATATCAGAATCAATAGTTATGAACTGAATAAACCCTATTGGCGAATGAATTTAAGATTGCAGCGCCACAGTCGGCAGTCACAGAACCACACATGCTGCCATTGGATAGTTTCATTGCATTAGGTTATATGTGTTTTTTCGTTGATAAGGTGAGAGTTTATAATGAGAATAAAGACATTTCAGACTTTTGTAACGAGCTAGGGCATCCATGTGTATGTATTCTCATATTTCCAAAAGTGGTAAGAATTATCATTTGTTTTATATTGAAAATAATACGAGAATCCTGTTGTGAATGAGAATGATTCGATCAAAATATATACAGGTTTCTGATAATTTGTTTTGTTTTTATATTCGAATGGCAAGATTTAGTTTAGGGTTCTTTGAAGTCACAAACACTTTTAGAAGTGTTCATGAAGGTGAAGAAGTTTTGAGTGCTGGACATCATAATGTAATGGAATCCAGGAGAACTTGAACCCCTGTATCACATGTTTGGAAGCTCTCGAATATTCTAGAATAGAAGAAGATGGAAGAGCCTGCGAGCAGTCTGATGAAGAGAGATGAAGAGATGTGACAGAAGAGTGACAGTTCTAGAACATTCCAGAACAGATGTAAAACATATAAATATCAAGCTTCCAAACAACATTAGTTAGTTGAAGAATTGAACGCGACATAGTTACATCGTTGTCGATATAAATAGTTGAAATAAACAGTTTGTTGGTGTTTGTACGTGAAAATAAATAGTTCATCAGTTGGAAAGTACCTCTGCAAAATTGTTGACCACCACCAACGAGACTGGGACCAACATCTACTCTTCTTCTTGATGGCCGGTAAACCTACAGTATAGGTAAGCAACTCCGATTTTGATGAAATTTTCACAGAAGCTTCGGAACACTAATACAAACACCCAGTAATAAAAAATTTTCCGCGGAAACACCTCCAACATCCTTTTCTCAGGAAAGTTTCTGAAAATCGATCACGGTAAGACCTAAGAATTTGATTGATATTGTACTAACGTTATGGTTTGAGAGAATGTTTATTACACTAAAACATAATTGACATGTCCTTGAATCAAATGTCACAAGAAATTTCTTGATGAGAAACTTTGGAATAAGCTATTTTCATGTTTTTATATTTGTATATTCTCGACCCAAAACAATATATAATAACTGCTATGTCAAATGAGATCTGCCATGTCACAAGAGAGCAAGGTTGCCAAGTTGTATTTCTATTTTCAGTGGCAAACCATAGAACTTGAGTCTACATATAAGTACAATATATTTTTATGTCGCCAATTGATTGATCTACGTTTGATTGATCTAGGTGTAATTGATCTACGTTTGGGGTGGTTCATGGCGAGAGTGATGTTTTTAATCAGGCACTGCGATGGCGCGCCAGCGCCGTCGCAGGAACCATCTCCCTCAAGTTACCTGCATTTTGAATTATCTACGTTTGATTGATCTAGGTGTAATTGATCTACGTTTGGGGTGGATCCCGGCGAGAGTGATGTTTTTAATCAGGCACTGCGATGGCGCGCCAGCGCCGTCGCAGGAACCATCTCCCTCGAGTTACCTGCATTTTGAATTATCTATGTTTGATTGATCTATCGCGCCATCGCAGTAATCGTGTGCATTGAATTATTTGGATTAGTTGAATGATTGTATCCCGAACTTTGGAATAAATCAAATCTCCGATTTTTTATTCACTTGGCAACGCTGCTTGTTATAGTGACAATAAACTAGTCATTTGACATTTCAATTATTGCACGCCATATTGGGTTGAAAATATACGATATCAAATTATGAAAATGGGCATTTTCACAGCTTTCCATCATGAAATTTCTCGTGGAAATCGATTTTAGGACATGTTAATGATATTTTAGTCTATTCAAAATTTGTCCCACTAATTACGTAAGTACAATATCAATCAAATTCTTAGGTCTTACCGTGATGGATTTTCAGAAACTTTCCTGAAAAAAGGATGTTAGAGGTGTTTCCGCGGAAAATATTTTATCACTGGGTGTTTGTATTAGTGTTCCGAAGCTTCTGTGAAAATTTCATCAAAATCGGAGTTGCTTACCTATACTGTAGGTTTTCCTGAGGCCTACCGATCAGCAGTACAAGAATCTACAGGACAGACTCCAGCGAAGGTACTGTTTGGACGAGAAATGAGGCTTCCTTGTGACCTGGTATTTGGATGCAGACCTGGTGAGGACGTAGCAGGTGAAGACTACATAATGAACCTGAGAAGGAAGTTGAACGATATCCATGAATTGGTTCGTTCCAAGATCCAAATATCCAGTGAACGAATGAAGGACCGTTATGATATCCGGGCTGAAGAAAACTTCTACAAAGAAGGTGATTTAGTGTGGCTCCACAATCCACAGAGGAAACGAGGGCTCTGTCCTAAACTGCAGAAATCTTGGGAAGGACCCTATTGCGTGAAAAAGAAAATCAACGATGTTATCTACCGCATCAGTAAGGTACCCAACGGCAAACCCAAAGTCGTCCACTTCAATAGACTGGCACCGTTTGAAGAAACTTCAGATCAATCAGTGAGGCAGATTCAAGTACAAGACGAGGACGAGCCCACTTACAAAAATTTCATGAAAACTTATAGTGGCTCGTCGAAAGCAAGGTTTGACGTGACCAAAGAGGAAAGCCGCGACCTGTTCACTACTCCTGTAGAGTATGCATTGGCTCACTGCATCGCCCAAGACCTTCAGATGTTCCGAGGGATAGGCAATGTGTTCCGGAAAAAGTTTGGTAAACTGGAAAAACTTCAAGAACAATGCCCATCTATCGGTCGAACCTTGGAAATTGAAGATAGCAGTCCTGAAGGAGTCAGATCAATCTTTTATCTGACAATCAAAGAAAGACATTTTCACAAACCATCTTACAAGGACTTATGGGACGCATTAGTTGATCTTGGAAACACCTTACTAAGAAAAGGAATACAGAAAATAGCTGTACCAAAGCTGGCTTGCGGTTTGGATGGCCTGGATTGGAGAATTGTCATGAATATGTTGGAAATCATATTCAGGTTTACCGAAGTTGAAATTCTGATATGTTGCTGGAATCCTAGGAAAAATCCAAGACAGAAAACGGTACCATGCTACTTCAATCAGACTTCACACTGCCGAAACGGAACCAACTGCTCCTTTCTCCATCATAACGAGCAGAATGCATTTCAGGAGAAATGTCTCTTAAGGAGGGGGCAATGTAATGGAATCCAGGAGAACTTGAATAATCCCCCTGTATCACATGTTTGGAAGCTCTCGAATATTCTAGAATAGAAGAAGATGGAAGATCCTGCGAGCAGTCTGATGAAGAGAGATGAAGAGATGTGACAGAAGAGTGACAGTTCTAGAACATTCCAGAACAGATGTAAAACATATGAATATCGAGCTTCCAAACAACATTAGTTAGTTGAAGAATTGAACGCGACATAGTTACATCGTTGTCGATATAAATAGTTGAAATAAACAGTTTGTTGGTGTTTGTACGTGAAAATAAATAGTTCATCAGTTGGAAATCCGTCTGTTCTCTACTGGAACCCACGAATAACGTTACAATAATATCATGATGACAAGAAAATTATTTTTGTAGTGAAATGAGTTATGAATTTATAGTATTCGTTTCTTCCGATGTTTTTTGGTGAGAAGTGTTAAATAAAATAGATAATGTGAGATCTCGTTTAAATTTTGTTGATACCTGAACAATAGTGTGCTCGACTGTGACCTTCAATGTAAACAGAATTTCATCTATCTACTCGCGTTATTTATATCACCAGCTTGTGGAAAAGCATGGGAATTAATATTGGAAGTTTGATTTTACCGATTCAGAGTTTTTCAATCTTTCAAATATTCAAATTCAGTATAAACTGAACAAAAAATAATACCAAACACAAGAGCTATGTCAGCATGTCTAGTTATTTTTAGTGTCACCAGGTGGCGTATCGCTTACGTTCATTTGCCCATAACCATTTCATCAGCTCATCCATAATTATAATGATAAAACGGATAGTATCAATGAGTCTTCGTGTTATCTTTCGAGTTATCAACATATCAAAACCAATATAAACTCTGATATTACACAAAATTGAAAATATACTTACTCGTTCTTGCGACCGATGCCACAATAAGAGCCCCAATATACATCGTCTTAGGAGGTGCTCCCAAACGGTATCCCAAAAATGGTACTAATAGCCTGCCCATAAGGTCAAACGCAAACTGAAAAGATGTCACGTTGGCCACTTGAGACCTATTAAATGTTGACAATTCGGGCAGCAAAAATTGCATCATTAAGATAACGTTCAGTTCTGCCGAAAATGATAAGCCTAGACCAAGGATTACCAAAATGAAGGACAAATTCTTGAATAAATCGAGGTCGAAAAGCTCGTATAGTTTGGCGAGATATACGTTTTTTGATTTGACAGAAGGTAAAGTTGTTTCATTGTAAATTTTCAGCTCATCTTTTCGAGTCTCCTGCAAGAAAATATCTATTATTATGAGTGAAGACTTTTTAATAGTGAGTAGTTCTAATCGATAAAATGTTTCAGACAGGTCGTATTTACCTCATTATCGGTTGTCTTAAGATTCTCCAGTTCTGCCATCTTCTCCTGATTCTTTTCAGCTATTGCACCTTTTCCCTTCAAAGGTTTTAGAAGGAGGCATCCCACGAGAGACAGAAGGGAAATAGCGAATAGTACAAGGACAGTGTATCGTCTACCAAAATGAGTCAGTAAAATGTCACAAACTTTCGGCATAAAAGTGGATGTCAGAGAAGCACCTGTAGTCGATATGCTTACAGCTAAAGTCAGTCTTTTCTTGAAATATGAGTTAGTGGCGAGATATGTTGCTGGCAATAGAATGCCTTGTCCTAATCCTGAAATTTATGAAAAATATTATTATCAATTATGCTTCAAACATAAACTGAAGCCAGCTATATCATAACTTATGTGTTCTTATACCTATTAAAATGGATATGGAGAATATCAGGAACAAGTAGGAGTCAACAAAGCTGGTAATCAAAATACCCAAACACCAGAAGATGGCACCACATATAGCTACCACTCGAAAACTATACTTTTTCAGCAAAGGACTGGTAACGAATCCTGAAATGAAAATAATGTCAAACAAGTCTGGCTACCAGGATCAATGTAAGTTACCTACTACACAGAACATAGTACTGTTCAGATGAAGAAGAAATGATGTTTGTGCAGCTGATATACCCATGGAGACAAATTCATCTTGAAATATTATTCCAAAACATTGAACTAAACTCACTAATGTTGACTGGAATAATGAAATGAAAGAATCAATCATAAAAAAGTATGAGTCATAATAGCCAAACTTTAATTCTACGATTACCTATCCATTTCATTTTAAGCAAATAAAAAGTCATAAGTGGGTCCAAGAAATTATAATCCACATTATATTTGTCAATTTCTTGACTTGTTAGAAACTAAGGTAGAATGCACAACCAGCAATGAGCTATATACAGAGTTTATTTTATAGCAAAACGTTCATTTGGATCCTGATTGAATCATAGATGTCGTTTAGGTTACATACAATTATAAGGAATAGCAAGTCTTTGGCACAAATGAAAATATTGATGAGAGCAAATTTTAAGGATAGTCATGCATTTATTATTTGAATCTTTTGATTCGTGTCTGGAAGTTGTGACTGCTTGATTGCTTTCAGGAGTGAAAACAATCGTTCCAATAAATTGTGTTTGGATTATTAACTTTTATATGAATTAACCTCAGTTCCACTCAGTTCGGATAATAGAGGTTCTGCTGAATAGTACTAATAGGAACCGAGGCTATTAATTGAAATTTTTCTTGTGAATATTATAATAAAACACACCTTTTCACGTGAAATTAGTTCATGCATATTATCAATCAACGTCTTGATTGAGGAATGTAAATAAATAAATATATGTTTTGGTGTGTGCATATTATTATTTTTGTATCATTAATATTATACTTTACATGAAATGTAAAAACCTCGAATACAACATGGAAAAATTATTCAGTAGTAGCTTAAAACATTAGACTAATTCAGTATAACTAATGAACAGAATGACTTACATTGATCAATATTATGGCAGACACTATAATCCAACCATACCCACCATCTGGGTGTACATGTTCAACTTCATTCTTTTCTTTCTCTTCATTCTCCATGATGGATCAATTGTGGGATGAATGAATCAACCTTACCAAACACTCATCTAAACATAGAATGAATTCTGATTTTAGGCAGTTGTTTACCTCTCTTATCAATATTAATACAGTTATCTTTGTGTAATCTCATTCCAAATATTAGATGTGAATGATAAAGTAATGAGGTAAGAAGGTATTATTCGAGTTTTTAGTGAGCAAATAGATAGTTTTATGAAAATGACATGCAACTCTTTTGACTCCCAAAATATTTTATCATGCATGTTTGATATGATTCTTGTTCATATTTATTCATTCAACATTCCATGATAAGAATGCAATTTTTGAAAAACTATTTTTTGACACCATTTAGCCGAATATGTAAATAAAATGACTGAGATATAAGAAAAATACCTTTCGATAGATTGATAGTGGTAAAGTTTTTCAAAAATGTAATATAATTCACCTGAAAGCATTTACTAATGAAGAACATGATGAATATCAACTAGTAACTGTAAATTGAATGTAGATACTAAATATCAATCTTCAAAAGTGTTTTTCAGAATATTAAAAATAGTTGTTTACCTTCAGAAAAGCATATCAAAACAAAAACAAAGAATCCCATTTAAATCACGGTCATACACATAGGTCTGAAGACTACGGCATTTTGGAGTGGTGGGGGGTGGCACCAGTTTTGGAGAAAAGCTATAGTTCATTTATTCTGGGTAGATAGTTTCTGTCAAATCGCCAGATTGAGCCGTGTTGCCACATGTATTTCACTTTTTCAGCGATGCTCCGAATTAACTCCGAATGTATATAGCTGGGTATATAATCATATTTCATAAAAACCGTTGAACCATTGTGAGACCAAACAATTTGGCATCGTTACCTTCACAACGATGCCAAATTGTTTGGAGCGAATCCTTACAATCGTTTGTTTACATTCGAATTGTGCTTTTCATGCGATTTTTGTGAATTTGTTCTTTTGATGAGAGCTTAATTTCATCATATTTTTATAAAAATGCCGAAAGGGTTGAGTGGAGATGCCCAACAAATGGTTGCAAGTTTGTTGGAATATTTTCAACGAGAAAAGGATAACGGAGGTCCCTTACTTCCTTTGAATTCTATCGGAAAGGTAAGTGAGGAATCCTATGGAATATTTATTTACCACGATGAGTTTATGATAATTCAATAGGTTATATAAAATATGATCATTACAGTGAGTGGCTGCTGCACTGAATATAAGTATTGCTACTGTGTGGAGAATATCAGCAAAATCAACAGAGGGTGAAGAATTGAACGGTCCCAGGACATCTAAAGAAAAGAAAAAACCAGATTACCATATGAACTAATACGGAGAGAAGAGTCAGAATGTGAAAGTTGATGAAATTGTAGGAAATGAAGATTAAAAACATTTATATAGTATTCAATTCGAAATTATAACATAAAATAGATTAGCATAAGAAGGTAGAAGAGGAACAGTTAGTTCTGTTTGGGGAATTTGGATTTTCATATTGCATGCTTGATCGAATATTTTTTCCAGGTCATATGAACAGCAAGGAATATGAGGTTCAGAAAAAGCATCAGCAGCCAGAAAGTCGAGGAAGAAAAATTTATCATTTGTCATTTATAAGAAAAATTGGCGAGATAATTATAATTTGTTTATCAGGTAAGGTATTGAACATTATATTATGTATTGAAAATTATAAATTATACATTTTATTCTTATGTAAATGGATGATATTGATGAGATTAATCAACAGGAGTCATACCTCAGAGAAGGCAGCATCATCATTTGGAGTAAAAAGAAGTCATCGAGAAGAAGAAGGGTTGGTTTCAATTATGATATTTTTCAACATAATAAATGTCGAGTTGTTAGTTTTCAGTTCCAGAGGATACATAAGCAGCAGAAGACAAACAAAATGAATTAAGATACATTTGAATTTCAATCTATATTGTAATTTTTGTTGAAATGTACTGATATATGGTGGTTACATGAGTTTTTGTGGGTTTTCCTTATGTTCTCATGTATCATATGGAATTCTTCCATATGAGCAGATGCACCACTATTTTTTCCCACAAATAAATCAATTTATAACTTCTGAATTATTTCTGAAACATACCTATTCAAATTGGCTGAAATAAAGAACCATCAAATGAGAATGAGAGTTTACAACAGATATAATGTTGAAAGATAAACATCACTTCATTGCCTATAGTTATTGTGTATTTCTTTTGAATATTCGATTCCTAGCATGAGAACAATCCAATTTTTTATTTGAACCATTCAACAGTTATCCACAATCGATAGTGATCCAAATATGATGAATATATTTCATCATTCGAAAACACTTTCAAAACAAACGGTCAACCTAACACATGTTTTTTATTCGGAGTATCGCTGAAAAAGTGAAAAACATCTGGCAACACGGCTCATCTGGCGATTTGACAGAAACTATCTACCCAGAATAAATGAACTATAGGAGGACATAGGGGTATAAGCACGTGATTAATCTTTGACAACAAAACAAACGGTTAGGACTTGAATGGTAAATTAAATCAATGACAGAAATATTGTATCTTGCAAAATTCTCTCGAATGAACAAAAATCATTTCTACTTTCAAAAAGCTGATCGGATCTGATTTGTGATTGGCTGACAAAGTGACAAAGAGAGGGCAGCGCTACTGGTGGCAAAACACGAGAACCACCAAAATTTCCTCAATGTGGACAACCCTCCACCCTACCAGTTTCTAGATCTCTATATAAGACCGTGATCTTTACTCACGTTCTCACCTTTTCAACAAGAGCACAGAAGCACTGTGAAGTACGCTGGTCAAGGCAAGGAACTGCTGAAATTTTTCCATATTCGATGACTCATCGGCGTAGGATTGAAATCTTTTTGGGAATTTTAATAATTGATGACTATAATTGAATGTTATCACAACCAATATTACTTGCTGAATAGACAAATAACATTTATAAAAAAGAATAAAAGAAAAATTCTCCAAATCAACAAAAAATATACAGGGTGGGTCACGGTCGATGGTACCTTAGACGTTTATGGAGAACGGGACATAGGATCATTCTGAAAATTCGGTTTCTCGAATAATCAGTTTTGTTTTATCTATCTAAAATATTTCCAGCGTTGCGGCATTCTATCGAAAAGTAGCAACAACTTTATTATTTCAAATGGAACACCCTGTATTTTATTCCATTTTCCGTCTCTCTAATACTTTGAATTATTTTCGTATAATATTTCCCTATACTACCTATCTCAGAAGGTTTTCGAGAAATTAATTGATTTCCTTATTATTTTTCGTGCTAAACATAGCTTCAATCGAATGTTCATTACTGCGGTATTTGGATTCGTAGAATGATGAAATTTTGAGTGTAGTTTACCAATGTCCTGTGTATTAACTATGTCTCAGGAAATTCTTTCGCCATTGTACAGGGCCGTTCTAGTTTGATGACTTTGACGATAGATACAAAAATGTTGAAAAGTGCATTTTTTCAAATGTAATACCCTGTATATTATTCAATATCCTCAAAGACAATTGGAGCTCCTTCCAAATGATATATTATGCGTTCCTATACCTAAATAGTCAAGTTTTCGAAAAAAAAATCAATTCATACATATCCCAGCAAACATAGTAAATACGGGCCGCTTGAGGTACTTCAAAAACTGCCGATGCCGACATCAGCGGCCCTTAATCGTGATACGCCGTCGGCCCGGCTAGCCCGCGTCCCGGCGGCCGCTAGTAGGCCACCAGACTATCAGCCGCCCTGTCTAGATAGCGGCACTTCAGCGGGTATTTGAAGTTCCGATGCATTGGTATTGCATCTTATAGATTGAGGTGGGATGATGGCTTTACACCCTAGTTCAACCAGAGGTTTTAGGTATCTCAATAAAATACAACGAGTAAAATATAAAATAATATAATGAGAAAATAACATCACAATGATATTAGAAAATAAACAAAAAATATATATCCTTTGGGCAGCAGCTACACAGAAAAAGTAAAAATAAATATGAAATGTGAAAATAATAACGGTTGTTAGGTCCAAATTATTGGAAACATTTTCAAGGTAAAAATATTATATACATATAAAGAAATACTAAGCCTGAAAGCAACTTACCATGTAATAATTGAATCACATTTTTTAAATCTTCAAAACCTGTCTTCTCATTCCTCCCTGTCCAGTTTGATTTCCTTGCCAAGTCATTTGTTATAAAAGTTCATATTCATTTTCCTCCCAATATATTGCAGCTTACAACACTGAAATTAATTTCAACTAATTAGTATTTCAAAAAATAATAATATTATAATTTGAGACAACATACCCATTCAGCAAATTCAGTTTTATTTGACAAATCATCATTCAATATGGATAACTCTTCAAAATTTTGGCTGCCTTCCCAGAAGATACTTGTTTCTTAGTATCATCAATATATGTACAATTCAATCAGATAACTGGAATCCTCTTCAATTATCTTCAATTGCCTCAGAATTTCTGTGAGCAATTCTGAAAAAAAAACGAACAATGGAATATTGAGGGGAAAACTTCTCTTACAAAATATTACACCATATTTGAAATATTTGTGAAATCAAGATATCTGAAACATATTCGAAAGTATTCAAAGTGATAGAAAATTCTTGTTCTTGGTTTCCGATTGAACTCTACTATCCAGTAGCTCAAAAAAGATATCTTAGTGCTTTCATGTATTGAAAGGCCATTTATATTGAAATCTAGATTAAAAGTAGTACATTTATATTGGTATTACCAAAATAATAAAAGCTTCCATCGCCCATTTGTCTCAAGCAGTTTTCAGATAAGGTTTTCAACAATGTTCTAGCATTGAGAGGGATATTTGACAAGTTGGGTTGGGTGTTCAGCCATTTAAGTAGCTGTGAAACAGCTGTATTTATTATATTGTTTTCTCAGTGTCCATTTTCTAAGAAATGTTGATGTATCACAACAATTATTGTTAACAACTTCAGGTTCAGAATCACTTCCAGTTTCATCTAAGCTATGATGTATTATATTATCATCAGATTCACTGAGATTGTTCAAGAAAGCATCTTTTATAACAGTCAACTCATTTTCCAAACATTTAACATCATAATCAATTTTCATGGATTGATGGTCTTCAAAATCTTTCATTTCTAGGTCGTTTTGCAATACTGGGGCCAGGTACATTATTGACATCAATATCATTATGATTTCTACTGGAAATATTGTTCAAAAGGACCTCAGTCTCTATTGACCATATTTCTTGCAACATGGTTTTTCTGACGA
Source organism: Plagiodera versicolora (assembly GCA_037013635.1). Taxonomy (NCBI): domain Eukaryota; kingdom Metazoa; phylum Arthropoda; class Insecta; order Coleoptera; family Chrysomelidae; genus Plagiodera; species Plagiodera versicolora. Next base: position 12,768,387 of record CM072978.1, on the reverse strand, counting down.
GTGCTTCTAGTGGATTACATGTTACACGAGATTATATGATATTATATTATCATTAAGAACGGAAAATGGTACTCACTTATCGGCTATCATCTGCTAAGTCAGCTCCAAGAAGAATGCATGAAAACAATTTCACAACGAATATAAGAAAACGAATATTTTTGTTGTTTCTAAATCCTTAACATAACCACACAACAGCAGTGATATCTGTGCCAATGTGATGACTGTCAGTAATACCAATAGATATCACCACGTATTTAATTGTGTTGTGGTTCTCGGCGTCAAAACTACATCGGCGCGATTGTCAGAAATTTTTTAACGGGTGATTTCTGGCAACATTACGGACATCCGACATAAAAATGCGAACGTCCAGCCGAAGCGGCAGGACTGATGTCATTTTAACATTTTGCCGATGTCAGTATGCCGCTGCCGATGATTTTCCGCTGTTAACGGCAACGGCCCGTCTGTTTACCGCTCATTCATGTTTGCTGGGATGTATATATGTATATGAAAATCGGATTATTTTCAAATCAGATTATCTCAATAATGACATATTTCCATTTCATAGCTATAATATGGTATACCGCGCATGACCCGAAGAAAATACCGCAAGACCGCTGCGGCCATTTATTCTGTTCTTCGCAAAAAATCCTAAAATCATAAAAAATAGTTATAATAGTTTCAGCGAAATGAATCTCCAGATTCACAACAACCGCACTCTACAGATACATTCGTTTTCTTTGTTGGCTTCCGCACAGTACTGCCTGTCGCGTCGAAAAAAATCATCGTTAAATCACTCCTGGCACTTTTAACTAGAACTTCGAATAGTTTTTTATTGAAAAGTTTCACAGAAATATTTCTAAGAAAGCAGCAAGTTTGATTTGTTAACAATATTAATCTTTTTCTTAACATTCGTTAGCTTAAGGGGGAAACGACGCCACTGGTCGTTCGGTAATGTTCGGAAATTTAGGCAGTCAGCTCTGGCAGCCCGTTTCGCACTGGTCTGATCTGCCATTCCCACCTACAATTCCCTACAGCCAATGGCGAAGTTTGAATGAGATCAGAGTGTCAGAACTGTTAGAACTTAGAAGAGAACTACCATTCACTAACCTTAAAAAATATTGAAATTATTTAATATATATTTTGTTAAAACGATGGCAGTACCCTCTTTTCTATCGAGCAGATTCAATAACTGTTACTCTATTTTGCGAAATCAGGTATAACAATGAATTTTTGAAGAATTCCTTGAAATCGTTGATCGAAATGTTTCAGGGCAAAAAAGTGATTCAGTATTCCAGCTACAGATCTTCTCAATTTCTGGAAGACATTGAAGTGAAGAAAAACTTTGAAATATCTAATAATCCAGAAGAATGGAATTTCGTTGAAAGACTTCTTCCTCCATCAACAGTACCAGAACCAATCAAGAAGGATTCTTATCCTTCTGATTGGAAACCTCCTTCAAGTAACCCCAAGGATATGCCATATTATGTTGAAAGAACAAAAAACCATATGCTTCCTGTGTACCTGATTGTAAAACAGAGGGGTTTGAGAAAACATACGTTAGTAAGAAAAATTCAAGGGGACATATTTTTGTTAGAAAAGCAATTGTTGGAATTTTTGCAAAAAGAATCTTTCATGCCTATGCGTAGTCAAGTGAATGAATTTGCTGGATATATCAGGATCAATGGAGACTATGTGAATGCTACAAAGTACTGGTTGGAACAAAAGGATCTATGAATTATTGAAGATTCAAATCATAATTGAACTTGTACTGCATATGGAAATTTTCAATGTTATTCATGGTGTCTGACTGAAAAAGATGCAAAACAATATTATATCCAGTTACAGCATTTGGCAAGTGTCATTGTAAAAAAATGTAGAACAACAATAATTAAATGAAAAGTTGATATTGGAGCTTTATTTTCTGAGAGATTAAAAATTCCACTATTTTTTGGAATGAGGATAAAGTTACTATTGTCTTTATTTTTTAAAGCTTGTCATATAAACACAAGAATTTAATGATTATAAAAAATTGAAATAAAAAGAATATTCATCTGTTTAAATACAGAAATGATATGAAATGAGTGTTTTCAATTCTGTTGATCTAAAAGTAATCTTATCTATCTAAAGCTTCTCAATCACTGAACTAGAGACTTCTCATTTAGCTCAATTATCATATAATGAATTCACAAATGAAACAAAATATACACATGAAATATAAAGACATGTAATTTTTAATTAGCATACATTTTTCTAGTCCATAAATGTATATTTGTATGATATTCAGGTGAAACAAAAATACTAACAAAATTTTTATAGTCACTGTTTAAAGCGAGACAAAATAAAATGCATCGGCAAAGCTTTCGTCAATATTCAATTGGGACGTGAAAACCGGACCTGTCATACATTATTAAATATTTTCTCGAACAATCCGTTGTCGATAATCACGGAAATAACCGCTAACAACGTGACAGACATTCTTTCGACGGTGGTCCAAATTTCCGCCGCTGCTTCCTGTCCACTCATGTCCGAAGATCATGGATCGGCATTGGAAGGGACGCTCGAAGCATCGCTCTTGGAGGTCTCCATGCTATCGGCCAACACTTCCAGGATATCCAAGATGAGTTCTTTAGACAACATCTTCAATCTGCGTAACGGATATATGTTACAAGTTTTATATTTTATGCGATCATTTGTTATCAGAAAAATTATATTCATGGTAAAATTCACGAATTGTTTATGGCCATATAGTTCGTGTTTACATACCGAAGAAAGTCATGACAAACTTGGTTATTTATTGACTATTAGAAAATAATAATAATAATAATAACGTTTATTGTGCATAAAAAAATTAAATTTTACACACAAAGGGAAAAATGGTTAGCCATAAGCTATCTTCCACCCTTCCCAAAATTGACATGTATTTTCGTGGTATAATTAAATTAAATGCATTAAATAAACAGAGTAAGAATAGAAAAAGAGAAAAAACGAGGAAAAAGAAAATAACTCATTATGTTTTCTGGGAGTAATAAGGCTACTAACTAAGGACAAACAATAACACTATCACCCGAGTTATTTGGAAATATACGAACTGTGAAAAGATGACGATCTACAGTCAATGAAAAATATCTTCATTAGGAAATAGTCAGTTGTGATTTCAAAACTTTTTTAAATTGATTAATTGAAAGATCCAGTAAAGGTTGTATCTGATTCAAGTATGAAGGGGCCAAAAACGAAAAGCATCCTTCGAATTTCGTGGTATCATGAAAGGGAATATTGAAAGAATCATTCCTGATATTTACCAAATGAAGATCGGATCTCCTGGTTATCAAGGTTATGGAGTTTGAGTTTGTAGCAACCTGTACACAAATATACTAGTAAGATATTGAACTCTGGCTTTGACATTTAATTCTTCCATACTTATTAGATAAGGACTTATGTGCTCTCCGAATGGTATACAACATACAAATCGCATGCAAGCGTTCTGAATACGTTGCAATTTATTCTTGTTATACTGTGGTAAGAAGTTGTAGTACACTGAACAGCAGTAATCGATATGAGGATAAATCAGAGTTTTGACTAATCTTAGTTTCGTTTCTGTAGAGAGCTGGTATTTGAATTTATATAAATTCTTAAGTTTGAAAAAAGATGTTCTGAATATTTTTTCCACATGTTTATCGAAAGAAAGAGAGGAATCAATAATAACGCCCAAATTTTTTATAGAATCGGCCCATTCGATGTCAACATTATTTAATGCCTATATTGATTTATTATTTCTGTTTTCTGTCTTAGTGGTCCAAAGCATAGTGCGACTGTTTTACTAGGATTTATTCTCAAACCATGGTTTTCGGAGTAATTTAACGTATTTTGTAAGTCTTGGTTGATATGTGAAATACAATTTTCTGTTTCATCGGCCTTGCCAGATAAATAAATTTGAAAATCATCTGCATAAAGATGGGCTTGGCAAAATGACAATGAGGACGGGTAATCGAATATAAAATCGAAAACATCAAAGGCCCCAGAATACTTCCTTGTGGAACTCCTAATTTGGTTTCTTTCAATGATGAGTACGAGAGATTTTGATCGAGTTTGACTCTTTGAGCCTGTCCTGTGAGATATCTCGTCATCCATCTCAGTGATATCTCATCGAATCAATTTTATGTGATTTCTTTATTTGAATCTATATAATTTCCATGACCAATATAAACAGTAATCAACTGTTTTTTCACCGTGTTGCTGAATATATCGACAATTATCTTAGACTCCAAGAATTATGCATTCGCATCTTAGATTTTATATCCAATAATATGATGACTTACGCTTATACCAAGATTATCAGAATTAGCCCCTGCATAAATACATAGTTATCTCGTGAACAGAAATGTTTTCCAAACACATGAGGCCACTTGATGGCTTTATGATCCGAAAATCTGAAATAAAAAACGACCACGCCCATGTCCAAAACTAAACACTAAATGTCTATTTTAACACCTGAATGATGTAAAATATCCACCAATTACCGGTCAAATCTCAGTTATTTCAGTGGAAAAATTTGCTCCAAAATGCCATCTGTGTCACATAACAATCAATCGGAAAGTTTTACGACGCTGAATTTAATCTGGCCAATAGAAGTAGCGTATTCCCATATTACACATGGGAGGGATTGGATGTTAGGGCTGAGTAATTGTCAGGGGTTACTCATCTTGTTAGGTATATAATATAAGATTGGTATGCCGAAAAATAGTACTAAGCTAATTGAATATTTCATTGCACAGATTCGAGAAGGTTTGAGAACTTCTGAATGATTTCAGAAATAGATTTTTTTTATATAAAACTTCCTAAGAAAGGAGAAATCCTGTAATGTTCAGAGAACATCGTGAAAAGCTAGGGAAAGGAGGTAGGAATTGGTGTTCTTTTTAAATTTCTGAAGGTCATATGCGGGGATTTGTTTCTTTTCATCGAGAAACCCCCCTAAATACTACAAACAATTTTTTGAATTATACAATACTAACCTGGGCAGTCTAGCGACCTTGACGAAATGGTGGACGATCAAATCTAGCGCGTACTTTTTCATATCAGTCGCTTGCATCTTGTCAGCCGCCTCGAGAATTTGGATGACGTTTTCGAACGTGACGTTCATTTCGAGATTCTGCTTGCAGAACGCTTGTAATCTATTGTTCGTGAATCCGTAGAAAAACGGTGCCGAAAACAGGTATAGTGAATCCTCAGGTGGCATGCTAACATCGCCGTAGTAAATGTAGCGCAGTAGAGAGTCGAAGGATTCTCGAGAGGGGATCATCTCACCAATTTGGATCTGAAATTGAACGTCGATGACACAAAGTTGAACAATAAAGCAAGTTTTACCCCTTTTCATTGTTATATTTCTTTTCTCTTTCAGTTCTGATAGTTTGAGATTGGAAAATATTTGTTTTCGTATTTTCGAATTTGTTATTCAAATATTATTCGATTGGTACCAAGAATATTACTTGATTCTGCAACAATAATAAAAAATAGTTTGAACAATTCGTAGTTGTCAAATTCACCCTCCTTTCGTTTTTGTACCTTTTTAATACCTTATTAGTATTTGACATTTTTTGTAATAAGTATATGTGGTATGAGAAAAAACTTACTTTCAACCAGTTCACCGTTGCTCACAAATAATTCAATGGATCTTTTATGACCTCATTTCTATCTGAACTTTTTCCCAATTCATATACCATACTCACGTTCACTTTACTGTCGGCTGGCATAAACGATCTGAACATGGCTTCAAAATAGCTACATCTAGCGGCCAAGATGGTTTTGTGGGCCGGTATGAGGGTACCATCTAAATTTAGTTCGATATCGCAGAATTCTTTACCAGTGATTCGCAGAAACATAGCCATATCTTGTTCCAGAGAGCAACCAGCAGTATCGAACTGACTCTCACTATTAGCCTGAAAATGAGGTACATTTACCAACTATCGTTAGTATACGAAAGTAGTAGTCCATGCTCAAAGTGGAAGGCCAAGTTTACTGAAAAGAAACACACACAAAGTCGTCTCCACATATGTATATTAATACAACAGGGTCAAAGTCATATTGGCTAAGACATGTTTCGGGCATAATTATACAGGGTGTTTCACAGTGGATGGAACATTAGAAGTATCTGGAGAACAGAAAGACAGATCATTTCAAAAATTTGTGAGCGTGGATGATCAAACTTGCTCTATCCGTCTTAAATATTTTCATCAATACAGTGTTGCCGCTTGTATAAGAAAGTAGTAGCTACAATTAAAATGGAAAATGTTATAGCTCTTCGAATAAGTGATAATATACAGGGTGTTCCAAAACCGAGTTTCAGTCATTTTCATGAGTGCCCGGATGACACTCACTACTGAGCCTCCCTGTATGCTGAAACTGAGATCCAGTTCATCGACAGAATACTTGATGGTCTTATGCAGCTATAACCCAAATTACGATATTTTGTAAATTTGCATTGGGAAAAAATTGATATTTCTCAATGGTCAGGTTTTGCACAAAAATTGGACAAAATAATTTTTATTTCAGAAATCGTCACAGATAGGTATAGTCAATTATTTGGGAAAGTTGTGAGGAATCTTATGAGGATTCCAAAAATGTCATAATATACGAGGTGTTCCATTTGAAATAATAAAGTAGCTACTGAAAATATTTTAGACGGATAGAGCAAATTTGATCATCCACGCTCACAAATTTTCGAAATGATCTGTCTTTCTGTTCTCCAGATACGTCTAATGTTCCATCCACTGTGAAACAACTGGACACCCGAAACATGTCTTAGCCAATAGGACTTTGACCCTGTTGTATTAATATAAGTGGAGACGACTTTGTTTGTTTCTTTTCAGTAACTATCGTTAGATTATTGAATTGAAAATACAAGAATAATTATAAAAAATAAGAAAAACAATGAATGGTACTTTTTCGAAATACAGAACACGATTAGTGGTCTCCCGCATTCAATTGTCTCTAGAATAGAATTAAACTGTAATACGACATATCTTCTTGAAAACATGACTGTGCCAAACCAGCTAAGATAACTGGAAAGTTCGTAACGGTAGGATTGGAGAAGAATTTGAAATTTATTGATGCTATATTCGATATGTAATGATGATAACAAAGATGACAAAGCTCTTGTGGCAGATACAGATTTTACGCCATAGCTCAATAGATTAGAACTTTTCCTGACTAACCTTGTACTGTGGCATCTGCTTCCTTCTGATAATCTCCACCATCAGACTTCTATCGAGTGATTCGAATTCAGCACTCATCACAATCTGATTGTAGTTACCTTCTTTGACGATGAATCGTAAGCAGTGTTCCTTAATAAAGTCGAGCTGTAGATGGTTGGCGTTGTGCAACGCGACGAGTACGTTCTTTAAGCAAATGGTGGCGTTGAGATATTGGACGCAGAGATGTTCGAGTCGCGCCATGTTGAACTGCACCGCCAGTCGGTAGACGTCCATCATTCGAAGGACAATCCTTCAAAACGATTGGTTAATAAATGCATCTCAAGGAGAGAGAGGTGAAATTGTGAACAATGTGGAAGACCACTAAGTGATGAAATCCTTCCAAACCTCTGTTGATCGATGAATAATGAGATTGGTTCAGTTTATATCAAATATCAAGGATCAAAATCAAAGCAAATAGATTTTACGGCGTTTTGAAATCAGGAAGTTGTTGTGCAATATTAAAATTATCCAACACTTCCAATCCACTATCCAATCAAGATGGAAATATTATTTCCGCAAATACCGTTATCGAAACAGAAGATATATTGTAGATTTTCAACAGATATTGAAATGCTAGATATAGTTGAGGAAACTAGCTATGAATTTACATTTAGAACTTCTATGCTATCATAGCGTTGAAGTCTAATTACGGTTACTCACCTGTTAGAAAGAGGATCTTCATCTTCTTGTTGTATTTTCTTAGTTGGGTCGATGCAATCCATATAAATGTAATTTAGAACCATTTCAAAAGCTTCTGGTTCAGCATCAGGTAATTTTACTTCCAATAGAGGTATGTCTGTGAACGGAACATTTGGTGTTCCTGTAAAGATTCATAATCTTCAAATGTCATCTCAGATCATGTTTCATGAAGACATACCAAATAATCTTTCCAGGTGTTTGTCTCTGTTTTCTTTGGCTTGTCTAATTTTACTTCTCAGATAAGCTGATCTTGCAGCCACTAAGGCCAAATGGGCTGTTATCTTTTCTTCTTCTGGCCCTACCAGAAACTGAACATCACAGAATTGTCTAGATTCTAATAATTTTCCGAAATCATCGTGAAGGGTGCATTTCGGATAACTTGAGAATTGGAACCTAAGGAGAATCATTTGAAATTAATTTTTGAATGTAGCTAATATGAGGTAAAAATTTATTCTATAGAGAAGAATCAACTCATCATATAACATCGTATAATCATTTGCCTGATTCCTTAAAAAAAATCATGTCCAAGACTGCTCATTCATCTGATGATGAATTCATTATAGTTTAGTCAATAGTCTGAATGTTTTTAAAAACACATATTAATATGTGTATGAATATTAATATGCCTATGAATTCATAGGCTCAGTTTTTATTTCAAGTCTGACTCATCATTATATGAAAAAAATATCTTTTACGATTTGAAACCCGTATCTCCAGAGCTCGCTGGAGCCCAAAGTAGGTAACATATGCAGAGATGAGATTTCTTACAACGGATTGTTCTGAAAAGTAGGATCATTCAGAGAACTAAATAAAAGAAACTGCTGACAAAAAAAAGTAGAGGAGATGATAAATTGAAATAATGACATACAAAATTCATCCGTTGAAATTGAATCAAACCACCCACCTGTACATCTCGCCGCTACGCACGTTGTTATCTACGGTACCTCCAAAAACGTACATGGCGTCACCAGAAACGGCAGCAGCGTGGAAAAGCCGCCCCGAAGGTACGAAGGACTCCGGATCGGGCAGCACGACGGACCATTTGCGCGCATCGAGGTCGAAGCAATGCAAGTCGTTAGAGACGGTCGAATCAGCCGCCCCGCCAAATACGTACAAATGCCTGTCGAAAGCAACCATAGCGTGGCCGTAGCGGCGGGCAGGAGGGGGCGGAGCTCCACGTAGTATGTGTTCAGTAGAGATTCTGGTCCAGCTGAGAATAAAATAATCTTTGTTCTTTTGTGTGTTTGCGATGTCTCTAGAAATTAATTGTTATTCGTACTTCCCACTTGTATATTGAAATAACACTAAAAAATTAATTATAATCGTGTGAAAATTTAGATGTGTTTCAAGAGCCAATGTGGCTGCATCAACAAAGGTTTATTCTGGGAAAGTCAAAGTAACATTCGGTGAATTTTTCAAATTGAATACACAATCCTCATCCGAAATATTATTTATAATGTATTTGCTGGGCAATCACTCTAATTTTTTAGAAATTTCAATAGATCATTTTGAGGTGATGTCACGACCATATTACCGGTAGGGCAAACAAAACGTTCCTGTCATTGTAGTATTCACTACAAGCCATTGTAGAAGAAGTTAACAAAACATGCAATACACTAAAAACTCGAACTGAACAACTCAAAACTGCAGATAAAATGGCCGCATCTGTCAAAAGTGACGTGACTCAAAATGATCTATTGAAGTTCTTCCAACAAAAATTAAGTTTCGTGACACTTTTTCGTTTATTTAGTAATTTTTTGTATCAATTTCTGCTTTATCTCTTCGAAGTTTCTTTCAATTGTAACTAGTACAGATTATGATGAGTAGTTTTCATTCATTAATTATGAGTAATGAAATGTGCTCAGTTGACTTATTAAATAGATATTTTATTAATACAAAACAATAAACTGAAATCATTCCAAACAAATTAGTAATTATAATTGTGGAAGCGATTCAAGTAAATACAACCACATAGAAATGGAAATATAATCTCTCGAGTGAATTAACAAATGGTTTAATTTCAAAAACAAATAATTCCATGCCAAAAGTATTAGAGACTTACGTTTTATCTTTGAATCGGAATTGGAATAAGGAGTTTGTTATTTTCGCCCCACTCTGACCACTGAAAACAAACATGCAGTCTCTGGCAACAGCTACGGGAAAATTACAACACGTTGGTGGACTCTCTCCATTCTGTTCAATCTGTTCCCAACTTCTAACATCTCCCTTGAAAATATCATATTAAAAGTATGGCTTTCAATATAAATTGTCTTTTTTCTAATATTGAATATTTATATAGATTAGATACACAGTATGGCACATAAAAATTATTAATATTTGATAGATTACTCTACAATAAATACCATCTGAAGGTCGAAACATGGTACTTTGTCTTGTGACAAAATGTATTCACAAGAATGTTCCTGAAATAATATGTGAATACAATTTCATCAGTGAAATTACCATTATCTTTCAATAATAATATGGATTGGAAATTATATTTCTTTTTTTCTCTTCAGGAAATTTTACTTTATTCTGGTTCCTAAGAATGCATGCAAGTTCAATAATATTCTATTTAAACATAAAGGCACAGCATAAATGTATCAGCACATTGGCATCCTGAATGCACATACATTGAGTGAGATAGTCCACATATCGTTCAATCGGGCATTGCCATCATAACCAGCAAAGATCCATAATTTATCATCAAAAATAGCAGCACCATGGGCAGATCTAGGCACTGGGGTTTTTCCCATAAATCTCCACTCAACCCATTGACCAGAATGAAATTTATATTCAAATAAGTCGTTTTTATTTGTGAGGTTTGAGTTGGAATGAATGTCTCCAGTGTAACCTCCAAAGACATACATAGAGGTGTTATGGACAACAGCAGAGTGATGGTACCTATGAAGAATATTGACAATAAGTCGAGTATAGGGAAGACAGAATTTCAGACAAATAACCAATATATAACCACATAATTTGTTGAAAGTAACTATGCACAATTCATGAAATAATATTTGCAAAATGACTTGAAATCAACATTTACCTTGGAGCAGGAGGACTTCCATGTGCAAAGGCTCTTCCCCAGCTTTTTTCTTTCACATCAAACCTCAATAAATCATTCAACATACTCTTTCCATTGTCCCCTCCAAAAACATATATGGCATCTTTATATGCCACTACAGTGTGTTTGCTCCTCCTGTAATAAAATTTGTTGAAGGTCTATTCTTGCCTCATTTAGCAATTCCTACTTTGATTATTCAAGAAAACTTGTTTTGATGAAATATATAAGTTTGAAACATTTCGGAATATTCAATTTTCTTCAGTACATGAATTTATTTTTTTATTATAAATTGGAATGATTCTAGAGATATACCTAGCTCCTACAAATTCGTCACATTCCGGCATACGTTTCCACCTATGAACAGTTTCGATCGGTCCGATTTCCAAAGTCAAAGCGCTTCCATCAGATGGTGTTGGGCCACTCATGGTGATGAGAAATTTATGATAGTTTCATTTCTATATATCATATATTCCTTCGTCAAATTTGATAAACAATAAACAGATGATTGTCAAATCTGACATACATTTAACCTAAAAATCATTTTTGAGTGGTGGGGGGTGGCACCAGTTTTGAAGAAAATGTTTCCATAATTATCCGCTAGGAGGACATAGGGGTATAATCACGTGATCAATCTTTGACAACAAAACAAACGATTAGGACTTGAATGGTAAATAAAATCAATGACAGAAATATTATATCTTCCGAAATTCTCTCGAATAAATTAAAATCATTCTTACTTTCAAAAAGCTGATCGGATCTGATTTGTGATTGGCTGACAAAGTGACAATAGAGGACAGCGCTGCAGGTGGCGAAACATGAGAACCACGAAAATTTCCTCAATGTTTGGGTCACCCCCCACCACACGAGTTGCAAGACCTATGTATACGATCGTGGGCCAAAGTAATGTGCTGGCGACCGTGGTGCTGGCCAACACCTAGTAGAGCAGAGGCCGCAAAGGTCAAAGATTGGCTCATTTCATACACTGACAAAAACCATAGAAATATAATTTCGAAAATACTAACTCAATAGAAATCATTAACTACAAAATAGTTCGAAATCCTTGGATGGATAGATCGTTTTCAAAACATGGGTCAAGTTTTTTTTTCACGATTCACAATTCAATATTTTTTTTAATATAGCATTGCACAGATCTGCGAGTTATCGCTCTGTTTAACCACTCTGTGATCTAGCCACGGTTAACTGTATATAGAATGGGTATAAAGTGCTCGTTCTGTGGTGTATATTTGATTTCCGTGTCATTCTAATTTCAGTAATTTCAGTCATTGTAAATTTGTGAGTTATTGTTGACTGTGGTGTTTTATTTTGTATAGTTGCGAAAATAATAATAAACACGTATCAAAAAGTGGTTTTTTGAAATAATCATGACCACTCCGAATTTGACGAATAATTTGGTACAACAACAGACTATAGTAATGAATCAGCTACCTCTCACACATGCAATAATGACCAATGTGGCTTCGAATAGTATACCTACAGTTGTGAACTCCATTGGCAATATGAATTCTCATGACCATAACAGTGGAGAAATTAAGGGAGGATTAACTATGGTGGAAAATGTTGGAACAACCAGTAATATCTCGAGAGGTGAATTACTCCTATGAATATGTTATGTATTTAATTAATTAATTTTCATTGTTTCAGTAGCCAATGTAACAGGCCTCCAAAATGTACCTGTTCAAAACACTAATGCAATCACAAAACAAGTTCCACAAAACTCAACATTTGGTGAGCCACTCCAAGTATTAACAAAACAACGTCTACAAGATTTGGTTCGTGAAACAGACCAGACTCTAAACTTGGAAGAAGAAGTGGAAGAGATTATATTGAATTATGTTGATGAATTTGTAGACCGTTGTTTGAACGGAGCTGCACTTATTGCCAAGAACCGACACACAAATACAATAGATGTGAAAGATGTTCAGCAATTTTTGAATCGAAATTACAACATGTGGACACCTGGGTTTGGTACAGATGAACTCAGGCCCTATAAGAGGAGTTCCACTACTGAAGCTCATAAACAAAGGATAGCTTTGATTAGAAGGACTCTCAAGAAATTTTAGATTCTTGGAAATAGAATATTGTGTTTTAATTTGACTTTGGACTTCTGTTGAGTTTACAGATTACAAGAACCGAAAAATCTGGTAATTCACACATACCTTGTTTTACAGCCTAGATATGTTCCACTAAAGTTGGGATCAAATCAGAGGGAGAGATCATTCACTCCAATACAAATTGATACAAATTCACAGGAATTTATACAAATTTTTTCAAATATGGTTTATCATTTGAAATCATTTCATTACATTAGTACATATGTTTGTACATAAAATAATAACATACTACAAAAATCAACACTAATTCATAAACAAAAATGAAACAACTTCCTGTTACATAAGCTTTCTACGAAATACATATGATGGCTGTATAGCAAGGTATGGGTGTAGTCGACTGATCTCTTTCCAGAGATGTTAATCCTGATTTTTCTCACAATGAATTGGCTATTTATGTCAAGTATATGTTGATCTATTCAAGGGATATTTTTATTTCATATGTCCAAAGTGAGAAAATATGATTTCCTTTCTAGATATCTCTGTTGGTAATGACCATTTCAATTCCCTATATTCTTTACTACCATTCATATAATTTAGAATTATCTTCATTCATATACAGGATGCTTGATTGGATTATGGTTAACCAAAGTCTATTTTTTCACAAAAAATAGATGTTACCCAGATATTCTAGCTGTGAGGAATTTTCATTAGTAAATTAACAATTTCGAAAATGTCATTATATGAAAATGTTTTTATGGATAATTCTGAAAATTATTTGAATAATTATATTATATTGACAGGGCCCCCGCAAAAGCTACTGGCGCCTGTGTGCAAAAAAGGATTTTGGCGCCCCTTAAGGCATATTGGATCATGTTTTTTTATTTATTTTTTTGAAGGTAGGTAGGTGCTTGAAATAAAGCAAAAAAACTGAACTTTAGAAGTCATATTTATTTGTAGACTGAAATATCAAAATGAAACAAACCTTGTTCACACCCATTTTAAAACATTTACTTAACTAATGGGGTACAGACACGTTGACACGTTGTTTATAAATACTACAAAATAACACAAAACTAAAAATCACATTTTTTTAGGAACAAATAACAGAAATATTGCCTAATGTCTACATATATATAAGTACATACTACTTTCTACTTATACTTAGATATTTGAAAAAATATGCAGATATTTCTAATAACAAATACCTAGGTAACTTCGTTATAAAATCAAAAATGATAGCTAGGTCTAGGTACAATAGAAAAATAAAGAATAGCTATTGTAGTAGCGATATTTTTCGAGATTTTGCTGTTGCAAATTCATTAATTACATCGCTAAAATTTATACCATCAAAAATTTCTTGTTCAATTGCTAATATTGCTAGCCCAGACAATCTTTCTTGAAGCATTGTCGATCTTAAATAATTTTTAATGATTTTTAACTTTGAAAAAGATCGCTCGCCAGAAGCTACAGATACAGGCAATGTTAAAAGAATTCTTAGTGAAATGCTTACGTTTGGAAACCCTACAAAATGGTTTTTTAAAAAGATCGATAGCATAAAAACTAAGCGAGTTATGGATAAAAAACCAATTGGACATCACCTTTCGATTAATGAAAAGATATTTGGGTAAAAAAAAATTAATTATAACCAGTATCCTATAAAGGGTTAATGTTTATAGTATAAAGTAGGGAACACTTACCATTTTATAAAAAATCAAACCGTTGAAATTGCAGTCAGCAGGAATTCAGCACTTGATTTTCTAGAAAAAAAAGTAGTAAACAAAATATTATACAACACAACACTTGACAAAATAAAAATAACTTTATATGTAGAAATTAAGAGGATTACTTGTTTTTATTCACTGGTTCAAAAGTCAAATAAATGGCTATTTTCAAATATTAGTCGATTTTAAATCACAACAAATCGTCGATTAGACCATACAATCTTTAAGAATAATCTTCAATCACCACATGAAATAAAACATACTCATCCCAGTGAATGCTCTCTATTGTAGTAGATATAAGGGGAAACAAATCATTCCTTTTGAAGAGTAATAATAATATTAATAATTTTGTGTACATTAACGTCAAAATATGAACAGAAACATTTTAACACGGGCATTTGAAAAATTAGAAAATGAAATCACATTTTCTCATATAGAAGTGGAAAATAAGTAGTACTCTTAAATGAATAATTTAAAATGGAAATACGCGATGTAATGGATATATTTTAGGTTTCAAGCGAATATAGGTTATCTGTTAACTAGTGAAGACAAGCTGGTATAGAATTATGAGACATAAGACAAAATAAATTTAAAACAATCTACTGGGTGTTATTTTTTTGTGAATGAAAACTGATGGACAAGCTCCGTGGGCACGCCCCTGATGAAACTTTATCAATGGACAGTCTAAGTCTTGACGTCACAAGCTTAAAAACTTGTCCAAACAAAGCGTTCATTTAAGTTTTTGATTCTTTCAGTTGAAACTAAGTATAAAATTGTGAATCTCGAAGTGGGCGACATCTACTTTTAATCGTTTGAAATAGTCGAGGTGTGACCCAACAAACTAACCTCTTTGGGTGCGTTCCATTAAGCGCTCACAACGCCCAAAACACTCATTCAGACGTTCCACATGGCGACCACGATCGTTGGGGTCGTGGCTAAAATGTCATGAATGACGTCATGATTCATGCTCACGACGACCCATCTCAATAGGTGGGTCGGCGTGAGCGTTTCGATGACGCACAGAACCAAGCGGAACGACAAAATTCGTGGTCGTGAGCGTAATCGTTGTGAGCGCTTAATGGAACGCACCCTTTGTGTACCATTTTTTTATCTATACATTATCTTTCGTCTTTGTATTTCTTAACAGTACATTATCCTTTGTCTTCACATTTTTTATTCATGCATTTTATTATACTACTCTTACTAAAACTACAATACAATACCATATTGGACTTGGTCATAAATGTATTATATTGTAACGTTATTCGTGGGTTCCAGTAGAGAACAGACTGATTTCCAACTGATTAACTATTTATTTTCACGTACAAACACCAACAAACTATTTATTTCAACTATTTATATCGACAACGATGTAACTACGTCGCGTTCAATTCTTCAACTCTCTAACGTTGTTTGGAAGCTCGATATTTATATGTTTTACATCTGTTCTGGAATGTTCTAGAACTGCCAGTCTTCTGTCACATCTTTTCATCTCCTTTCATCAGACTGCTCGCAGGATGTTCCATCTTCTTCTATTCTAGAATATTCGAGAGCTTCCAAACATGTGATACAGGGGGATTATTCAAGTTCTCCTGGATTCCATTACATTGCCCCCTCCTTAAGAGACATTCCTCCTGGAATGCATTTTGCTCGTTATGGTGGAGAAAGGAGCAGTTGGTTCCGTTTCGGCAGTGTGAAGTCCGATTGAAGTAGCATGGTACCGTTTTCTGTCTTGGATTTTCCCTAGGATTCCAGCAACATATCAGAATTTCAACTTCGGTAAACCTGAATATGATTTCCAACATATTCCTGACAATTCTCCAATCCAGGCCATCCAAACCGCAAGCCAGCTTTGGTACAGCTATTTTCTGTATTCCTTTTCTCAGTAAGGTATTTCTGAGATCAACTAATGCGTCCCATAAGTCCTTGTAAGATGGTTTGTGGAAATGTCTTTCTTTGATTGTCAGATAAAAGATCGATCTAACTCCTTCAGGACTGCTATCTTCAATTTCCAAGGCTCGACCGATAGATGGGCATTGTTCTTGAAGTTTTTCCAGTTTACCAAACTTTTTCCGGAACACATTGCCTATCCCTCGGAACATCTGAAGGTCTTGGGCGATGCAATGAGCCAATGCATACTCTACAGGAGTAGTGAACAGGTCGCGACTCTCTTCTCTGGTCACGTCAAACCTTGCTTTCGACGAACCGCTATAGATGTTCATGAAATTATCGTAAGTGGGCTCGTCCTCGTCTTGTAGTTGAATCTGCCTCACTGGTTGACCTGAAGTTCCCTCAAACGGTGCCAGTCTATTGAAGTGGACAACTTTTGGTTTGCCGTTGGGCACCTTACTGATGCGGTAGTATATAACATCGTTGATTTTCTTTTTAACGCAGTAGGGTCCTTCCCATGATTTCTGCAGTTTAGGACAGAGCCCTCGTTTCCTCTGTGGATTATGGAGCCACACTAAATCACCTTCTGTGTAGGAGTTTTCTCTAGCCCGGAAATCATAACGGTCCTTCATTCGTTCACTGGATATTTGGATCTTGGAACGAACCAATTCATGAATATCGTTCATCTTTCTTCTCAGGTTCGCAATGTAGTCTTCACCTGCTACATCCTCACCAGGTCTGCATCCAAATACCAGGTCACAAGGAAGCCTCATTTCTCGCCCAAACAGTACCTTTGCTGGAGTCTGTCCTGTAGATTCTTGTACTGCTGATCGGTAGGCCATCAAGAAGAAGGGTATATGTTGGTCCCAGTCACGTTGGTGTTGATCAACAACTTTGCAGAGATACTTTCCAACGGTTCGATTCATCCGCTCCACCATTCCGTCCGATTGGGGGTGTAATGGTGTCGTTCTGGTCTTCCTGATTCCTAACCTGTCACTCATTGTCCGGAATACTTCACTCTCAAAGTTTCGGCCTTGGTCAGAATGGAGTTCCATTGGTACCCCGTAGCGACTAATGTATTCTTTTAACAGGACATCAGCAACGGTTACGGCTTCTTGGTTAGGAATCGCATATGCCTCCACCCATTTTGTGAAGTAATCCATGCACACCAGGATATATCGATTTCCATCATCAGTTACCGGAAATGGACCAGCGATGTCTAGGGCGATTCTTTCAAAAGGGCTACCCACGTTGTACTGTCTCATAGGAGCTCTTGGTTTCCGGTGCGGTCCATTACTGGCAAAACAGACGGTGCATTTACGGCACCAATCTCGAACGTCATCACTGTAGTTCGCCCAGTAAAACCGCTCACGAACCTTCTGTAGAGTCTTATTCATTCCAAGATGCCCTCCTGAAGTTCCATCGTGTATGTAGCGCAGCACCTCTGGTACTCGACTCCTAGGAATCACTAGCTGCATTCGATGATCCGATCCATCATCGTTTTCCAGTTTCCTCTTCAGCAGGTCATCTTCCAAAACCAGGGAGTCCCATTGACCCCAGTAGGCCTTCAAGGTTTGTGATAATGGTGCTACTTCTTGCCAATTGGGACGACGATTTACTTTCTTCCATTCTCGAAGTCTACTGATTTCTGGATCTTTCTCTTGTTCTTGTTGAAGTGCTGCAGGTAACCAATCATCGCTGACAACAGTAGTTCTGTTGATAGATGTTTCTTTAATCTCCAAACGACTACAATGTGGGCATCCAGGTGGACAAGGTCGTCTGGACAAGGCATCCGCATTCTTATGTTGTGTTCCAGCTCGGTGTTCTATCTCGAAATCATACTCCTGAAGTCTCTCAATCCAGCGAGCTACCTGACCCTCGGGATTCTTGAATCGTAGAAGCCACTTCAACGCAGCATGGTCTGTCCTCAGCAAAAATTTTCTTCCATAGAGGTACTTATAGAAGTGCTCCACCGATTTGACCACAGCTAGTAGCTCCCGTCTAGTAACGCAGTAGTTTCGCTCCGGCTTAGATAACACTTTACTGAAGTATCCGATAACTCGCTCTCGTCCATCCTGATGCTGTGAAAGTACTCCTCCGATTCCGATGTTGCTGGCATCAGTGTCGAGGATGAACTGACCTTGTGGAAGTGGATAACCCAGGATCGGTGTCGTGGTCAAATGTGTCTTTAGGGCATCAAAGGCCATCTGGCATTCCTTGTCCCAGCAGAATTGTCGGCCTTCTTCGGTGAGGCGAGTTAGTGGCTTCGCGATATCAGAGAACATCCGGACATAACGTCGATAATAAGTGCAGAGTCCAAGAAAGCTTCTGAGCTGTTGTTTATCTTTTGGTACTGGCCATTGCTTAACTGCTCGTACCTTTTCAGGGTCGACTTCCACTCCTTCACTACTCACAACGTGTCCCAAGTAGTTGACTCGTCTTTGCAGTAGATGACATTTCTTCAGGTTCAATGTCAGGTTCGCAGTTTGTAGCCTTCTGAAGACTTCTTCTAGATTTGCCAAATGATCTTCAAATGTTTTACCAATTACAATAATGTCATCTAGATATACTAGACATGTCTTCCAGGAGAGTCCTCTGAGTACATTTTCCATGATTCTCTCGAACGTAGCAGGAGCATTACAGAGTCCAAAAGGCATAACATTGAAATGCCATAACCCAGTTCCGATGGAAAATGCCGTCTTCTCCTTATCTGCCTGATCCATCTCTACCTGCCAATATCCACTTTTGAGATCCAAAGTGGAAAACAGCCTTGATTCTGCCAGCGTATCCAGTGTGTCGTCTATACGTGGCAACGGATAACTGTCTTTCTTTGTCACATCATTCAATCGACGATAGTCTACACAGAATCGGGTACTTCCATCTTTCTTCTTCACCAAAACTACTGGTGAAGTCCATGCACTGTTGGATGGTTCAATCACGCCTTCTTGTTCCATATCCTGAATTATCTTGTCAGCCATTTCCCGTTTTACTTGCGGTAATTTTCGAGGTGGTTGACGAATGGGTCGGGCATTTCCTGTGTCAATTTTATGCTTCACAATGTCAGTTCTTCCCATTTTTCCTTTTGTTGGTACAAATATGGCTTGATATCGCTGCAATAATTCGATTAAACGTGTCTTCTCCCGTTTGTTGAGAGAATCGCAGGCAGTGGAAACCATTTCCTTGAAATCGATCATTCCTTTGTTTGTTGTCGTCTCTTGCTGAATTATCGAGGCTGGTGTAGAACATGTACCAATTTTCGTTCCCTTGGTAACAGTCAGAGGATAGTTGTTGACGTTGATCAATCGGACAGGGATTATTTCTTCGGATGTCAATAGAGCCTTGCCGACTAAGACTCCTCGACCGACCTCTTCGTCATGATTCCAAGGTTCCAGGATGATGGGGGAACCTCTTTCGAATGTGCCATTGATCCGTGCTGTCACTATCGTCTCGCTTCGTTCTGGTAGCTGTACATCCTCTGCTAACGTCACTCGGGCCACTACCTCTTCACGGGAATGTAGAAAGATTTCCTCGGCGCCCACCTTGATTGTTCTTTTTCCAAAGTCTAGTTGAATTTCTTGTGCACCCATGACGTCCATTCCCAGAATGACATCTTCCTCGATATCCGCCATAATTGCTCGATGTGGAATTGTGAGGGTCCCAATTTTAATTTCCACATCCATTTCTCCGTAAACGGTGGCAGCTTCGCCTGTGGCTGTTCGTAATCGCCATCTTGAACGTAAGATCCGCTTCTTCGGAGATGTCAGAAGTCCATGACGCAAGATGGTTTTTGTAGCACCAGTATCCACTAATAGTGCGCACTTCTTATCGTCGATCAGCCCGTTTACATAGATGCTGCCATGGTCACGCCGTAGAGATGCCACAATAATGAGGGGGTCCTTGGAATAACGGGTCGAAGCTGCCCCCTTGGAGTCGACCCGCTTTAGTTTTCCTGCTGCTGCGAGGAAGATGGTACTTCCTCAGCAATTTTCTTGGCTCGTTTGCATGCTCTTTGAAGATGTCCCAGCTCTCCACAGTTCCAACAGCGAACCGTTCTCTTCGTCTTATTCAGATTCAGAAGACCTTTGATGGCATCGACCAGGCCCTCAGTAGATTCCTGGTTCAGGGAACTGTTACCGTTATCGTTAATGTTGCGGACTCTTGCAGATCCACGTGAAGCTTCTGTTGCCGCTTCAAACTCCAACGCCGCTGCTAGTGCATCGGTAAGGTCTTTGGGTCGAGACAAACGTACGGTCCTCTGCATCTCGTTATCTCTCAACCCATCAACGAATGTCTGTACAGCTAGACATTCCATAACAGACTCTGGAGCTGACGGATATGCACAATGAACCAATCTCGCTACGTCTGCTTCGAATTCCTGTAGGCTCTCATTGGTTCTCTGTCGACGGTTCTTCATCTGTGATTGGAATACCTGCTGTAAATGTTCATGACCATATCGCATATCTAGGCGTTTGATGAGATGTTCGTAACTGTCAGCTTCACTTTCTGGAATGGCTTGCAAGATGTTCAATGCATCACCTCGTAGAGCAACTGTAAGCGCCACTGCCTTGTCCTTTAATGTCCACCCATTGGCTTTTGCAGCTGCCTCGAATTGCTTCAAATAATTTGGCCATGATGTCTTTCCGTCAAACGTTGGAGGCTTCACTCGATTTGAAGTGGTTGCGATATCCGATTCTATTTTTGTCACATTCTTTTCACTGACCTCAGATTTTTCTAGCGTTTGAACACCTTTTCCAAATTGCTGCTCCAATTCTTGTAATTTTTTTGTTATTGTGTCTATTTCTTCTTTCTGGTGAGCAATTCGAGTCGCCATTTTGTCTTGCTGAGCCGCCATCTGCACTGAAAACTCTTCACGAAGTTCCAAGGATTGAGCCAAAATCTGTTCCGAAATTTCTTCACGATGAGCAATCATTTGGTTAACGATCTTGTCCCGCCGAGCCATAATTTCTTCACGAAGAGCCGATGATTCTTCACATTGTGCAGAAACCTGTTTCACAATGTCTTCTCGAAACGCCGTTGATTCTTCACGTTGTGCAGAAATCTGATTCGTAATTTCTTCACGTTGTGCAGAAATCTGTTTCACAATGTCTTCACGAGACACCGTTGATTCTTCACGTTGTGCAGAAATCTGATTAGCAATCTTGTCCTCCGGTTCTTCAAAGATGAAAGTTTCTGGGTCTTGACCAACGTCAATCAGATACTCTTTCAGACGAAGCTGTAGCACCGCTTTCGTCCCTGTGGTCTCGAGATCCCTTTCTTCCAACTCTCGTTTCAAGTCTGCCACTTTCAGTTCGGTAAGTCTCTTCATTGTCACTGTCTTTTCACTTCAAATGATCAAAAGTCCAACTAAATTCACGAATACCCCACACCTGACACCAATTGTAACGTTATTCGTGGGTTCCAGTAGAGAACAGACTGATTTCCAACTGATTAACTATTTATTTTCACGTACAAACACCAACAAACTATTTATTTCAACTATTTATATCGACAACGATGTAACTACGTCGCGTTCAATTCTTCAACTCTCTAACGTTGTTTGGAAGCTCGATATTTATATGTTTTACATCTGTTCTGGAATGTTCTAGAACTGTCAGTCTTCTGTCACATCTTTTCATCTCTTTTCATCAGACTGCTCACAGGATGCTCTATCTTCTTCTATTCTAGAATATTCGAGAGCTTCCAAACATGTGATACAGGGGGATTATTCAAGTTCTCCTGGATTCCATTACAATATGTGTACATAACATGAAATAAACTCTATAACCTGTGTGTGTGTTTGTATGGGTGAAGTGTGATATTTTTATGTTATTTTAGGACATTTTTGTATTGAAAGTTAATTTTTGGATGATATTTAATGAACAATTGAATCCCGAGGCAGTTAAGAAATATAGTAGACAAACTTGAGGATAATATTTCAAAATTTATGTTTGTATGCAGCGTCCTATTAAAATAATGTTTTTTTTTATGGTAAGTTCAATAATTTTCCATATAGGTACCTACCTAGTTGTCATTTGTTATCATATTTTCCTCACTTTAATTTATCTGTTATTAGAGAGTTGAAGTGGTTCCACGAACGGTAACGTTAGGATTCATTCTGCCACAGTATAATAAGAACCAGTAGTCGCAGCTCTGTCGGAACCTTTGATGTTTGTGTCCCACACTTTCATTTTTTTTGGACCACTGCGCATCATGAATTTTCCGCTGGGAGTCGATTAGTCAGAGTTAGACATTTTATACACTGCTCAACAAGTCAATAATAGATATATACTGCTCAACAATAATGAAAATTTTATTGAAAACTAAAGGGTTTATATAGTAAGTGATATGGAAGTATATATTCATTTCTTGATTCTATTGAAAAGTGGTATGCGGGGTTGAATATTTTTTATCACAATGGACAGCCTAAGTCTTGACGTTACAAGCTTTACATCAAAACCTTTCCAAACGAAGCGTTCATTTCACGTTTTTGCTTCTTTCAGTTGAAACTAAGAATAAAATTATTTGTATATGGTGATATTGAGTTATCATTGACTAATTCTTCTGGAGGAAACAATGCATATATTCCTTTGTTTGTAAAGGTTTTATGGGCTCCGCCCATTTTGACGTCACACTTAGGTAGTCCCACGATCATATACACAGGTCTGGCAACTCGTATGGTGAGGGGTGGCCCAAACATTGAGGAATTTTTTGTAGTTCTCATGTTTCGCCACCTGCAGCGCTGTCCTCTATTGTCACTTTGTCAGCCAATCACAAATCAGATCCGATCAGCTTTTTGAAAGTAGGAATGATTTTTATTTATTCGAGAGAATTTTGCAAGATAAAATATTTCTGTCATTGATTTTATTCATCATTCAAGTCCTAACTCTTTGTTTTGTTGTCGAAGATTAATCACGTGATCAAACCCCTAAATCCTCCTAGCGGATAAGTATAGCAACGTTTTCTTCAAAAATGGTGCCAATCCCCACCACTCGAAAAAATTTCGATGAAGTGAAATATTACCATTGAAAAATTATTCAGGTAATCATGACAAATGTACTGTACGAGATAAAATGCCAATATATGGAAGATTTCAGGTGGATCAATGATACTGGTTCACACAATTCTTATTATTACACATGCCACAAATTCTCCATCTGTTGAGTAGGTGCATTGATAGTGGTAAATTCCAAGAAAATGGATTGACCTGGAAACGGTGTAATTTTTCAAGGCAATTTACGGCGCATCCAAATACCTCCCGCTAGGAGTGGATCATGCGCACTGGAATTTCATACCACGAATTTGACAGACTGCGACTACTGGTTCTTATTATACTGTGATTCTGCCATCTGGGCATGCGCATTTCACAAGTTTTCACGTTTCCGTATTTTGTGGGTCTACGGGTGTACGTAGACTCACGCTATCTAACGGGTGTTAAAAGAGGGTACGTACGCTAACCGAAATCTCACGAAACGAGGACGATAACTTGCGAACGGCACAGGACATACAGTTAAGCTACATAAAACAGCATTGAAGTTAAGATTATTAGAATTATTTAACATTCCCTGTCTAGGCGAGTTCTGTGCTAACGTGATGAGATACTTCAACACCATTTTAGATGTACATCAGGAACGTCATATTTCTTACGTTACCGTGTCTAGGACTGCTCACGTACTGTGATTACTTCAACTCTCTATTATCCATTATCGTTATACGTGACGACTTATCATCATACAAACACATTAACCCACATAATCCAGAATGTCCGAAATTGCTATCTCGACTTTTACAGGCATTATTTTTATTTATAACAAAAATCCAGCAACAAATAACGACACTAAAACCACAGCTAAAACTTCCAAAACGAACCTTTCTAGCAGAGATAAGCTATAATAAGATGTGCACGTCAATGTTAAAATTTGGAAATATTTTTATCATGCTTTTGGAATCAACCACCAGATGGAGTTACTATCTTTGCATCCACAACAAAGAAGTTAGCTCTTTTTACTGCTAATTTGGCTGTCACGCTATTCATTTGAATTATAAAGAAAGAAGAGGAAAAGTTTTTTTTAGATGTATTAGAGCTCAATTTGGTCAACATTGTACATATGATTATTGCTTGACCTGAATTACTTGTAGTCCAATAAAATTTCGAAAAGTTCGCATTGTCGCAATAAAGGTTAACTTTTTGATATATTGTTTGTGGAGACGTTATAAACAAATTTGCAAATCGCAAAAACAGCCCCTCATTGCTGGTTTTTGGGCGTTTACGCGAAAACTATGTACTTTACGAAAAAAATAATCGAATAAAAGTTGTAGAGCTTTCTTTCCTGCGTACTTTGAAACCAAGTTGGTTCGATTTGGATGCACGAGTTATTTTCTGCGGGCCCGAAAAGACGCGTGTTGGGAAAGTGCGACGACACGAGGAGTGGGACAGACAAGGCGCGAAGACGGCGGCACCGTCTCACCCTTTGTTCTCGAGCCGACTGACCGACAAAAGGGACTATTTTTTATTTCATCGAAATTCATAATTGTTTACGAGTTTCGAGCGCGCCTTCTTTCCTCACACCCTTCGTCGGATCATAGAATCAGACGGGATAAGTAAATGAAATGTTGCGTTATCTATTTGATTACATTGCACAAGATTATATTTATTTATTTATTTATTTATTTATACATGGGGAACACAAACGGGACTGACCCAAAACAGTATTCACATATAGGTTATAGCTCCAGAAAGCGAATCTATATAAATCCAAAATGAGTTTTGATGGATCTAAAAATCAATAAAGAATTCAAGTAATGAAAATGGTACATGTGGTAAATGAAATAAGTGAATATTGAAGATAAACATTATTTTTGTTTAGCATTTTTTATATATCATGAAATATATACGTCCCAAAGTGCTTGCTTGTTAAAAACACTCGAAAACTGAAAATACAATTTTCTCAGGAACAACCTATTTCAGAGAGTACATTATAAAATTATGAGGGAAGGCATGAAATAACTCTACAATATGAAGAAATAATATACATTTGAAAAAATTAAGTTTTATCTGATTGAAATCTCCCGAATTGATGCTTATCCAAAAAATACATTGTATACAAAATGAGACCTTCATACCTACCGAATGGATTCACTCAAATTATCATGGATAACGGTTTTTAGGCAGCATTTATGGTCCACCAGTTTTCGTCAAATTATTTTTCGTTTTGGTTTAACGTCGTATTTTTTGAAAAAAAAAAACATGAAACTGGGCGCAGAATTCAACGCTGACTTCGATGGTGATGAAATATACAGGGTGCTACATTGAAAAATATACTGCTTTTGTTATTACGGAAAAATGCAATACCCTGTCAATCTGGAATTATTTTCAAAACTTAACCTTGGTGCCGCGTAACTTTTATATAAGACTTTTTTCAAATAAATCAGCCTTATCGAACAAATGCGCACTGTAGGGACACTCGGTATATGTTATGACATATTTCAATCCACAAAGATTATTGAAATTGTGAACGAAATGATTTTATGATATTTACGGAAAATTATCACATATTATATAAACATGATTAATTATGTAGAATAATCATCGTAGTTGTATCAAACAAGTTGATCAAGTTATTAGGTTTAGATTCAACAGTAGAAAGTCAAGAAATATAATTTTGAGGAATGAATTGAAGGGAGGGCAAAGAAGTATTATTTTTTCATTGATATCAATCGTAACATCGTTTATTCACACCTCTATTAAACAGATGAACTGAACATGTTATCATACCTACATTTTACAAATAAATCGCTTCAATTACATTAATACTAAACATTTGGACCTCGTAAACAGTCTTTGCACAAAATATGCACATCCTCGTGAAGTCAAACCTCCTCACATCCATTCGATGCTCAGTACTTGAATTCTGCAGATGTTGGAAACTTGACTGTACAGAAAAAGTAGTCGTAGGCTGAAAAGTGGAGCATACGTCCGCATATGTCGTATCGATGATTCCTTCTGGATCGAGGGCTGAGGAGGTCTGCAGATATCAGTTGTGCACTCACGGACAGCTGATACTCTGATATGGATCAGACGATGAAGGCTGGTCACATTCAAGTCTAGTGCGTTCTATTGGACCCTGGCAGTTTGATATCTGACACGACAAAGCTTATAGAAAAACTTTATATAATCGTTGGCCCAACACTCCCATTTGTCGTCGTTTAATGATTAACTTTTTTAAGTCAATGTCTGCATGCCTTTTTGATGAACGACTACAGTGGTGTCCTTTCCACAATCGAGCGTTTCATCAGATTTCACAAATTTGAGAACGGTCCATGATGGCGACTGTAAGCAATTGAAATTTAACCAATTGATCTCATAGAGGGAAAATGTCGGACAAAACGATTCTCATTTTCAGATATTGACATCGCTCGCAGATTGAAAAAATCCAAATTTTTGGCCGAGGTAAGGGATGGCAGAAATGTCTGAACTGACCAAAAGTCTCGTTTTGTGAATGCGACTTCAAAGAAGACAATTTTTTTATAGGATCATATGTCGAAAAGGAATATAGAACAGTACATTATCGACTACTGAGGAAGACATGGAGAAGTACATTTGATCATGTTTTCTGATATATGCTGATTTATTGAGATATTCATCATATTTGTTGCTGGTAATTTTTGGTGCGGCAACCCAGCAAGATTTACATGGAACAGTTATCTATGATAGGTCAGCTCAAGGTCGATGAGCTTGTCGGGCTAGCACGTCACACTGCGTCACACCAATGAGAGCAACCTTTGAAAATGGCGCATGAAATTGTATGTTTGAAATCAATTCCGTTTATTTTATTATTTTATTCATGATATAGACTGAATGAAAAACTAAAAAAATAATGAATGGTACTTTTTGGACATACAGAACACGATTATGCTGTTTTGAAAAATTAGTGGTCTCCCCCATTACATTCGGAATAAATTCTTACAATTAGATGATTACCGAAACTCACTATAATAATATAAACAATTATTATTTCGAAGAAATCGAAAGAAAAAGTCCACTTTGTCGGTCAGTCGGCTCGAGAACAAAGGGTGAGACAGTGCCGTCGTCATCGCGCCTTGTCCCACTCCTCGTGTCCTCGCGCTCTCCCTACACGCGTCTTTTCGGGCCCACAGAAAATGTCTCCTACAACCAAATCGAACAAACTTGATATCAAAGTACGCAGAAACAAACTGTGCAACTTTTGTCTGAAGATTTTTCCGTATAGTAAATAGTTTTCGCGTAGAGCCCAAAAAAACAGCAATGAGGGGCTGTTTTCGCGATTTGCAACCCCCGTGCAAGAGATATCGATTCGCTGCTTTGGGAATTTGTTTATAACGTCTGCACAAACAATATAACAGAAAGTTAACCTTTATTGCGAAGATGCGAACATTTCGAAATTCTATTGGACAAACAGAAATCTCACATGCAATTATTTGTTCCATTTATCTTTTCATGACTAATTGGACTTTCATTGTAGAATTTTTACCTGCCATTAAATAAAAAATAAGTGGGAACCCCTTCATAAAAGAAAAAACCTTTTTCGTACTCATTTTCCAGAATCTTCAATTCTTATATTCCAGTGTTACAATAATTTCAAATATATTTTATTAAAACTTTCAGTTCGTGACTTTCATCAGAATTCGTAGAGTCCTGGTAACCTAGTATTTTCTCCCACATATGGAACCTTCTTCATTTCATAAAACTAGTCAATGAATAATATAACGAATGAAATTATATAAACACTTTTTTACTTCTTGTCTGAAACAGCCAGCTTAAAATAAATAGTTCATAACTTAAATATTCAGTACTATTTTCCCAATCACTAAAATAAATCATTACGTTCATAAAATTAGCTGCCAACTGCTAACTTCACATTGCCTAAAATATAAATTCATGCATTATGCGACATCTATGATATCACGTTGAAATGAAAATCAATCACGTGACCATATTTCCAAACCTTCCATAAGACGTGCACATCTTATTATAGCTTATCTCTGCTTTCTAGTATACTGTGTTATTGTTGTTCACACCTCAATCCGACATTTCGTCATTCGCAGCGCCATCTGTATGTATTAGATTAAAAATTACCATTTTTTTGTTTTGGCTTGCTGAATAATGTGTTTGTTAAGTCTTGCTTGAAATGGCAACTAGGAAGAAAATATGCCTTTTTCTCAAGCAAATATGTAAAATTAACATTTCGTTCAACTATGACTGGCTGTACTGAATAGAAATCGTGTGAAACTAAATTTAAAGAAGGTTTGTTCATTTATTGAAGGAAAATTTAGAATTATAAAACTTTCGTTTCTTATTTATTCACTGAAAATTGAAAGTTGATGAGTACACATGCCTTCTCTATTGACTATAGCTTTCCAATGGGGAATCATATAAGCTATATTATTGCATTTGACCTACCCCTAGAGGGCTATTTCTTCACTTCGTCAACGGATACTATTCCTCGACTTCACTCTTCACAATAAAGATATACAATATTATTTTTTATTTATGGATTCGAGTATGTGCTTGGATTTCAGCACATATTTTATACGACATCCTATCAAGTTTCAATTTGACTGTTCGAATTTATACTGATTTGCAGCCTTGGGAATAGGGAATCACCTTGCATACGCTGGGGTTGTTCAAATATTGAATCGTTATCCGTTATTGCCAGATACGAATATATACTTGTAATTGACACTTGATTCTACCCTAACGGCGATAATATCTACTGACTGCTCATTCACAACGAGCTAATAAAATATGATCTTTATAAGGATGTTGGTTATATGTGAGTTTATTATTAAGGAAAATGTGATCTTGCGTTAAGTTGTCACTTTCACGATGATGCCTAATATGTATTCCATATTCACTTCATTATTGAATTTTTCATAATTTCACCAGTAGTTTTATTTTTTTATATTCTATAAATCAAACTATATTATGCACTTTTTACACTTATCACAAATAAATAGTGAAGTACTATAATACTGTGAGGTTATTGAGTGAATATACTTCATTTTACAGCAACATACACATACAGGGTGGCCACTTTTTTATTGGCATTGTATTGGTAACTTTTAAGATTTAGAAGGTCGGTCAAATGGAAAAAAAAGTTGCATTCATAAAAGCATTGTCAAGCAGTTCAAACAAATCGAGATTATCAGGGCCGGTTATTGAGATATCATAAGAAAAGTAAATTCTGTCATTTTGATTTTTCCCATTTTTCCGCTTTATTTCGAATATTATCGAAAAACGTAACGGGAATTTTTTTTTCGGCAGTAAATTATCCTCAATTTAACATATGCTGATTTCGTATCCAACGTTTCGTACGCACTGGGCCAACCTCAACCTAATTTTTTTCAATACGGACCTGCTTATTTTATGACACTTTTCGAAATAACTTTTAAGGCTGGATTCAACGACATATCATACAATGTTATTCAAAGTTGATTTTCAGTTGATTTTTACCCTTATCCAAATTTCTTTGGGTCAGATCTGTATCACATTTAGGTACCTTTAGTTTAATTAACAATAATATGCAATACATTTCGATAAGAAAATCAACTTACTCTTCTCAAACTGAATGGAACGTAACAGAATCAATGCAAGGAAACAAGTATAATAATTAAACGAAACTATCATTTAATGAAATAAAATTAAATGATTATCCGAAAGTTAATGATAAACATTAATGAAGTGTTCGAAATGTCCACCATTTTGTAAAATGCACTTTGTGGTTCTGGAACCCATACTTCTTATACATTTGCTTATTTCGTCTCCTTGAATACCTTCCAAAACATTCTCAATCTTCTGGTCCACACAACTCAAGAATAGTCACAGACTATCTAAATCGAACTTTTCCCGATTCATTGATTGGAACAAGAGGTCCAGTAGCATGGCCTGCCAGATCTCCCGATTTGAATCCGCTGGATTATTATTTGTGGGGATATCTCAAAAATGAAATTTATCATACTACGAACCCGACAATAGAGATTCTTCGCGAGAAGATTGAAAATGTATTGGAAGGTATTCAAGGAGTCGAAATAAGCAAATGTATTAGGAGTATGGGTTCCAGAACCGCAAAGTGCATTTTACAAAATGGTGGATATTTCGAACATTTCATTAATGTTTATCATTAACTTTTCATTAAATGATAGTTTCGTTTAATTATTAATTGTTTCCTTGCATTGATTTTGTTACGTTCCATTCAGTTTGAGAAATGTAAGTTGATTTTCTTATCGAAATGTATTGCATGTTATTAATTATTAAACTAAAGGTACCTAAATGTGATACAGATCCGACCCAAACAAATTTGGATAAGGGTCAAAATCAACTGAAAATCAACTTTGAATAACATTGTATGATATGTCGTTGAATTCAGCGTTGAAAGTTATTTCGAAAAGTGTCATAAAACATGCAGGTCCGTATTGAAAAAAATTAGGTTGAGGGTGGCCCAGTGCGCGTACGAAACGTTGGATACGAAATCAGCATATGTCAAATTGAGGATAATTTACTGTCGAATAAAAAATTCCCGTTACGTTTTTCGATAATATTCGAAATAAAGCGGGAAAATGAGAAAAATCAAAATGACAGAATTTACTTTTCTCATGATATCTCAATAACCGGCCCTGATAATCTCGATTTGTTTGAACTGCTTGACAATGCTTCTATGAATGCAACTTTTTCTCCATTTGACCGACCTTCTAAATCTTATGGTTCAAAAGTTACCAATACAATCCCAATAAAAAAGTGGCCACCCTGTGTATATAGTCGCAATTCTCTATAATCTTCACAACAGTTTTCCCATGAATATTTTCATGTAGGTGTATGCATACTTATATATTTTCTTTCTATTCTTGATGGATAGAAGAATTTTTTCTGAATTTTTTCACACATTATTATATGCATTTTCTTATTTTTTCCAGATGTATCAAGACGTGTATGTTTAGAAAGATAAAAACCTATGTATCGTCACGATCTTAATTTTTTTCAAACGGGCTTTTTATATTGAGGAATTGTCTAGAGTTCTGAGAATGAATGAATATAAAAAATAAATGGGAAAAATGAACCGAATAAAATGAGTAATGAATGATTAATACAAAATGGAAGAAATATATTTCTATTCCGAATATCGAAGATTTCCGCAATGAAACTTGTGTAACGTCTCATCATCAATTAATTCTTTCCTGATAACATTAATTTTTCTTCACTTGAAACCAGAATGATTCTTAAGTTTATTCAGTAGTTACAATGACATCTGGCATCAAAAATTCAAATGTATCCAACATTTTGAATATCTGACTACTCAATGATGATACTAGATGGCACTACCAGAACGGAAATAACTGATTTAGCATTCAACAAAAGATAAATTCATCATTGAGGGGCAGTAAAATCTTTGGATATAAGATTATCAGAAAGAATGATTCATTCATAAAATATTCGGTAGATGTTGAATACTATTCCGCATTGAAAATGACAACATCAAAGATGAATAATGCTGTTACTAAGGGAGTTTATGTCAGAATATGGGACATTGTCAAAAGCTCAAAATTTTCCGGAATATTTATTTGAAAGTATATAAATGCTGCAGAAAATATCTGGCTGTAACTTCTTGGAATTTAAAGAACTTCGACAAGTACTCGACAATTACAGAACATTACAGTACTGGATAAAAAAATATTATTGTTCTTTTCATTTATCTACCTTTTTCCGATAACACAAATAACTATTGACAATCAGGAATGACGAAGAAAAGATTTTGTGTTTATTTTCTTGATTTGAAAAGGCCCAAACAAAATCGAATCATTACCCAAATCCACTTTTCAAAAGAATCCATAATGGTGTCATCGTAGCGTGGAGAATTTTGCGATTTCGCTTGTCGAAGGGACAGCCGGGAACAAAAATAAATATAAAGTCACTTTTTGCAAGCTGACAAGCAAAACGAGTCGGTACAGATAATCAGATTGGGCTCACACCAGTTGCTGAATACGCTGAAGATTAAGTCGTCAAAGAAGATCATTGCTGTTTTCTCTGCGTACGAGCGGCGAACTTGAAAGCCATTCCACAACAAACACCTTCATTTATTTCGTCCTAGTGACATTTCCAATTCGCCATGGGGATTACAACTTAACACGTGACAATTGCCGGTATTTCTTTACACTTTTGTGTTTGCATGCGAGTGATCTGTGAGAGGGAGGCTGGGACTTTAGGATTTGGCTATGTCTCCAGGAATATCTCCCTGAAGACCACTTTCTTAACAGGTTATCAACTATTAACTCCTGAGTAAATGAGATTTGGAAGAATATCGTATTATTTACACCACCTTGTATGAACCTGGAAGTTTCGTGGAAATGCTGATTGACTATTATTTATTTCCCTATAATCTAAATAGTATCAAATCAACCGTTTGTTGAATTGAATCAGCCAGTGAATTTTTTTTTTCATACATTCATTACATTTTGGACCGCTTTCGACGCAATACCTCAACATTTGCACAACAATCGAGATGAAATTGTTCAATATATATTTTCCAATAGGTATCTCTTTTGTTTCACATGCGAGTACCAATTTATTTGTTAGTTTCTGGATTTGTTTTGAAATTGAAGATATCATATTTTGAATTCAAAACTTTTTCAGTGTCGACTTGACAACAGAGGAACAATGTTTTTTTCCTAAACATTTCTTACAAGGAATGAATTTTTGACAAAACTGTGTGATATTGAACCACCATGTATGAAACATCGTCGTGAAGAGAATGAAAAGCGTTGTCTGAAAATGTTCACATTGAAAATGGCGCCCATAAGAAATAACAAAGTTGACAGGTGTTTCGCTGCCATTTTGGGGATAGTTGAAAAGGCGATGCCATATTCCAAATCTCCATGAAAAAGCGTCTGAATAAAGTTCAGATACAAAATCTCTAGTACGATGAGTTTATGCAAAAAATTTAGGAACGAATATATAGAAAATTCTAGAGAACACATATATAATACATTTCAATTATCCTAGTTGAATTTGAATGATCAACTGTTCATGGGGATTCATGATAATGTGAAAAATCTTCCCATTCTCCAAATTCTTTCAATACGCCATCTAACGTGAATCGCCCTGTTCTTTTTATATCACCCCTCTTTGATGAATTTTCAGCGTGCAGCTTTGTGTGGCAGGTTCCTGAAAAATATCCATCAGCGATATACACGAACAGAGTCTTTGTTTTTAAATGTTGCTTTGGTCTGTGTTCATACTTCCAGTTTCCGTCCCCCTAACGGACAATAATTGATTCAATAACCATAAAACACGTTCCACTATCCCGACCAAAAGCAAACATAAATAAAATTGAACTAATAAAATAATCTATACGTACTATTTTTCGGGCAGACGAAATGAACACTTCTGGATACGAATTGACATTTACTTGGTTCATTGCAAGGGTGAGTTTATCAAAAATAATTATTAAGTATATGAAATACTCATACTGTAACTTCGCTATGATTAGTTTATACTGCAAATAAGAAAAAAATAAAATGAGAATGTACAAATGAAATTACACATGTCATGTGAATTCGTAAAAAAATATGTGATTATGTAATTTCATTGGTCCATTCTTATTTCATATTAGTTTTTTCGGTATAAACTAACCTTTCCAACCATGAAAGTCGAATGTGTCAAAAAGACGAAAAATCAAACTCATTTCCCACTTTTTGCTGTGTTTAAAACACAACCAGCTTCACTCGATGATCTTTGGATAATTACAGAATTCATTCCAAGAGAAGTTTTTCAAAATCTGAATGTGTTGAACATAAATTATACTTTTGTTTAGCCCAAAAATGGAAAGCATTTTAAGCATCTGATTAAATAAATTAGCACTTTATAAAACAGAGTTTATTTTATTCAAGTTATGCCTATTTTTGACCCTGTAGAAATTTTTTGAAAAATTCTTATCTAGGTGAATTTTACTCCAAAGAACTTTAATTTAAGGTGTCACAAAAGGGGGGTGCCATTTAAAATTTTTGGGTTGGGAAGCATCATGCCCAAGGGGTCACTCACCCTATAACTATAATATGGTGGTTGTAGTTCCCTCTACCTGTATAACATTTGTACCAAATTGCGCATTTCTGACTTTTTTAGTTTCGGAGATATTTGAATTGAAAATTTTCAAATTGATACCCTGTTTATAATATACTACTGCATGGTATAAAAAATATTTCCTGGAGAATTGCTGCATTAAAACTGATCATTTAGATGAATGTTGGGGAGTCAGCTCCATGCGATGTCTTAACGTTTTGAAAATATAGTTGCAAAAATAACAATCATTCGAACGAATGATGAGAAGTTCGTTGAGAATTCGATTTGCAAATATTTGAAAAAATATGGTAGGAAAATTCCAATATTTTGCACACGATATATTTTTGTTGCCCACTTTCTTGCTGTACATTCCACAAAATGAAATGATTCAGAGATTTATTCAGAAATCAACAACCAACAAACAAGTGAGATTGATTTGAACAATTACTAGCTTAGCATATAGTTGGTCACTATTTTGCATTATATGCGAATAGTCGCTAATGGTGTGTGTTCACTATAATATTTTATAACCATTTTTTCAGAATGCGTTCAAATCAAAATTATGAAGATGACAACTTGTATTTTAACGGTTTGTTGCTTCGTATATTAACGAGAAAAGTTCTTTCAAGTTGACTTAATAATAAATAAATTCATTTCATCGATAATTTCCGTATTTCGATTCTATCAAGTTTTTTATGTTCACGAAACAATGTTAGATTTATTAATTTTGTAGACTCTACAATATGATTTATTGGGGTCATATATCAACACTATAATTCAGAGTGGTTTGGCAGGTATATGCCTGGTTATTCAATTTTATCGAAATTTTATGATTTTATTGCATATTGTTTCCTAATGGTCGTACTTATTTTTATTTCGGCCGCAACTCTTTCTTCTCCCAGTATGTCAAAAAAGGCAACAATATCAACTTTTTGGTGTTTTCGGGTAACCCAACGAATAGGTAGGGAAACAATATTAACTTCTCGATTCTTGTTATTATGTTGGTAGGGCTAATTGCCGTCCCAACTTTCACAGGTACTTTTTCTTAAAAAGTTTCTACTTGACACCTCATTCTCAAGGATACCGAAAGGGTTAAATTGAATATTTTAAA
This sequence comes from Plagiodera versicolora, assembly GCA_037013635.1. Classification (NCBI taxonomy): domain Eukaryota; kingdom Metazoa; phylum Arthropoda; class Insecta; order Coleoptera; family Chrysomelidae; genus Plagiodera; species Plagiodera versicolora. Next base: position 12,732,495 of record CM072978.1, on the reverse strand, counting down.
AAGAGTATGGTTTGTTCCGTCCATTTGGTGCCATGGAAGGTACAAAAATATGCTTCTCACATCACTCCCTTTAGTTTAAATCAAATTTCGCTTTTTATCTCAGAATAACAGAATAATCCATACACTCTCATTATAAGAGATATAATGTGATGCACACTTTCATTAAGAGATATAATGCGGAATTGATGAAAACTCACCTTGTGACATGAAATGGCTCAGTATACAGGGTAATGCACGTAAACCGTTCATCAGATGTTTCGGTTATCAATGGGGAAAATGCTTTCCAGGTTTCATCAAAGGATTCTGAAATGGGTACTATCAACTATAGTAGAGATATGAGATATAAATCCAAGTCACATACGACAACTGTGTAAGCTTTTTCTGAAATATGCGAAATATTACCTTTGGGTTCAAAATATTCTATAAACTGTTTTTCTGAATGATGAATCGTAGCATGTAATAGAACATAGGTTGACATTTGACATATTTGAGTTTTGCAATGTTTCTCATCCATTAGTTGAAAACAACTTTTTGGTCCACCCTGTGAATACTTTAGAAAATGTGATTATTGCAAGATTTTCATTCAAACTTCAACATTCATGACTCGATAATGCATATCTCATATCAAAAATTTGTATCCACATAAAAATGCCATAGGTATGTATTCGAGAGTAAACATGACATTATCAATGCTCTGTATATATCGTTGATATATTCTAATTCTATCAGATATTCATTTATTTTATCATATTTGTTCCCCTTCTTCAAATGATGAATTATTCATTCTCAATTTCGTAATGAATCATGTCAATTACTTTCTGAAAGCATTGTCAGAATCCGTACCAAAAATCAATGATACTTCAACATTCGATTGTTATATGTGCCAGGTGGAGTTTCGCGAATATAATACAACTCATTTATCCCCAAGAAAACCCGCATTACTCTCATGCGGACATCATGCGGCGATACCAAATGTTACAAGCAAATTTACAAAACAAACATACAAACCCCCCAAATATCGGTAAACAACTCAATATATCAGACGGAGGAACGTGAAAAAAGGAGGCAACCTAGCTGATAGGCGGGTCCTTGCCGTTTACCCGACACCCATTGGTTCAACTGATTTGATTCCCCTTCCAACAGTCATATTCCTCCCCCCATGGTTCCAACTCTCCGATGACGAGTCGGCTGCGTTTAGAAATAAGTCAGTTATTCCTAAGAGTTGGCTCTGGTGGGTTTAGTGCCTGTGTGACAAAAAGTATTGTTGGATTCTAATTGTTAAAAATTATGGTGAACAGAGAAGAAGAAATGGTTATTGTACCGACGATGGCACGATCTCCTCTAAAGTCATCATTTTCGATCAGTTCGCTGTTACCGGAAACGGCTCTAACAGTTACCAATTCCCGTGACGCTGAAATAACTTCAATCCATATGCCTGAGAACGAACTTAGTGAATCTGACAGTGATTTGGATGTTACCGGTGATGACGACGCCTCCACCCCGATGGATTGCAGTAAGCAGTCAGATGATAGCAGTTGTGTTGACAAAAAAAGCAAAGACAAACCGCCGTACAGCTACAACGCGCTCATCATGATGGCCATCAGGAACAGCCAGGATAAGCGCTTGACCTTGAACGGAATATACGAATACATCATGACGAATTTTCCGTATTATCGTGAGAACAAGCAGGGCTGGCAGAACTCCATAAGGCACAACCTCAGTCTGAACAAGTGCTTCGTGAAGGTGCCTCGTCATTACGACGACCCCGGCAAAGGCAACTACTGGATGCTGGATCCCAGTGCGGAAGACGTTTTCATCGGTGGTACTACAGGGAAGCTCAGGAGGCGATCCACTGCTGCGTCCAGGTCGAGGCTAGCCGCATTCAAGCGTACCTTGTCAATGTACTCGCCCATTCAGCCGATGTATCCAGCTTTTTACCAGCCCCCGCCTGTGTTTGCTAATGCGTACCAAAGATATCATCCCTTGGCTTCAGTTCCTGGCGTCCTGAGACCGATGGTATCTCATCCGCAGCAGTCTCTAGGCATGGAAAGACTGATGGCACCTGGTGTAGATCTGAGCAATCCCTTGTTCAGACATTCCATGGACTTGTACAATAGCTACCGGTTGCCCCATCCCATGATGTCGCAGCCCCAGATGCCCCTATCCCCAACCAGTACCTCCAGTTCTCCTGAGCCTCGGAATAGCCCCGAGGCGACGTTGTTTAGGCCCGTTACTATGGTTCCTAGTGTTTTTTCTAGACATAGCTGACATTCTTAATGACCTATAAAACTATTTATTTCAATTGTTTGTTATTGTTGTGAAACGGTTTTCGATAAACCTAGTTTATTGATCTCAGTGAATTGTTTTTTTTATAAAAAAATAATGTATATATGTATATCTTCTAGCTAATTTGTGATGTTACTTTTAGGAAATGAAAAATTGTACAGTATAATATATATATATATTTAAAGAAATAGATTTTACATAAAATAAAATTATCTGATAATATAATCTGGTATTTTCTTAATTCTTAATTGTTATGGTCCTGTTTTCTGAGAAATCATTTTGGGTAGATGACCTAGATACTTAATTCAATTGAGACAGTACAAACTTATTCAATTATGCTTTACGGCTCACTTATCTAATTGAACAATAACGTCATATTCTTATGGACAGTGTCTATTATGCAATCTGGTGGTGCTTATTGTTGTAAGACTTTGTGGAGAGAAACTATTAACATTGGAATTTGATTGAAAAAAAAGTAGAATTGACGTGGTACTTTTATACTTTGAATTTTGAAGCCAAAAAACCAAACGGTTTATTACATTTTTATCATAGTCTAAAATACTGTGGTATCCCTGCTAGGATAGAAAGTATAGGGAAACTATAACTGTCAGTCAAATTTGTGGTAGTGGGTCATAAAGTTTATTGCTTTATGGCGTGAATACCAACGTGTTTCAGAATTTTTCGTTGCTATAATAGTTTTGGGTCACAGTGGCTAGTATTTCTTAGAACATCGCTGAAAAAAAAACAAGTTTATAGCCCAAGAAGTATATGGGTCATTCAAGTGTGTGATACGCCAATTTGAAAAGTGGAGTGAAAATACCAAAGTCTTCTTCTGTCCTACGGAAGCGTTTAATTTAGAGTAAATAATCTCCGAATAACCGTGGTGTTTTGGTGGGTAGTAAAAAAGGTAAGATATTCGAAGTCCATATCACACGGATCGCTTTATTTTTGTCGAATAAAGTTGAAAACAATGATTGATGTATGATATACTCAATTTATATCTTGTATGACAATGATGAAATCATCTTGCTAGGTTGAAATGGAATGAGTTCATATATTCACTGGTTCAATGGTTAGATTTAGTTGAATGTACCTAGAGGTAGTAAAAATGGAATAGTTTTTCTGTGAATCGTTCCTGAATTATACATTGCCACTTTCACGATTTTTCAGCAATTTCAACGTCAATGAAAGAGTTATATTAAATGGACACTTATATAAGTATCTTACAAACTCGAAAGTGATGAATAAGAAAAAACATTGTTATATAAGGAATACAAGAAAATTAAACTGAACCTGACTCGTCGGTACATAGAGTTTTGTGTAGATTCTGAGCGAATGGACTGATTCATTTGTTTCTCAATGAAACATGCTCGTCGAAAATATCAAGACCAAGAATAGAAAAGCAATTTTTTTTCGTGAACTAGGTATACATAATTTAGCTGAATTTATAACAGGAAAAGGCAATGGAGCCTTCCATAAATAAAGAAGCTATAACTTATTAAGAAGGCAGAACCATGCACCTGGTATATGTATATATGTATTGATGATACAAATTTAAATCTTCCCCTGATTCCATTTTTCATATTCAATATTCTTTTGTGTGTCTTTTATTATATCATAGGCCTTAGGAGCTTATCTTAAGCGAATATATTGTTATAATTGAAAAAAAAAATCATTTCATTTTCTTTATGTATAAAATTTAAGAATACACACAGAAAATTTCATATCGTTCCGGTGAATATTTTCGAGGTTACACGCAAATTTGCAAAGGCGTTTCAGAGTGCTTGAAAGTGCTTTTCAAACTCTAAACGCGTTTTTCTCAAAATGGTTTATTCAAAGTCGGTGAACAACATTTCTCGAAAACGGCTGAACCGATTAGTCTCAAATTTCAACACGAGCTAACAATTTCTTGTAATTAATCGAAGATTTTTTCTCATCGATAAATATTTTTTCATAAATAATTCGAAGCCGAAATTTTGGTCGAAAATCGATTTTTTTTTGAGAAACCTCCATTTATCAATAAAATTCATTTTGCTCATTCTTTCGATCTATTACTGGATTTAACATTACTTTAAACGTCTTTGTTGAGAGGAGCTCCCGGAGCTCAGCTGTAGCTCCTTTTCAAATAAAAATTTGAAAAAACTGATGCTAAGTCTTACTCAATACTGTTTGAAGATTTATTTATTAGATCAATATTTTAAAAAGTTTTCTCGGAAAAAATTCTGGAAAATTCTTTTTTTCCGACCTTCTAACTGTATATAAACCCTTAAGAAACATGCCAAGTAAAGCATCTTTGTACATAAATAAATTCACACCTGTCTCAACCGATTGCTTGAATCGTTACAATTCAAACTTTTCCAATTTCTGAGAAAAGGTATATAACTTGAACATCTAGTCATCATTGGCAAGAAACCTGTCGTCTCAAAGCGCTTGGGAAGGTTCTTTAGGCCGATTACTGTTATCACTTTCGACTATTGAATAAACCCTGTATACTTACTAAAAACTTGTCGTAATTGATATCTTTAAAGCGAAACTTTCTTTGGATATGGTTTTACAGCAAATGTTAAATTGATTTTAGTTTGAGCATATCCTGCATATACAGCAATTATAGATATGCTGGCTGTGGTGACCACAGAAGAGTTATTTTGTCTTCTTGAAAATATTGGTGATGTTCCATTTCAGCACGAATCATTAGTTCGAGAGTTATCAACGATATTATCTTGATTCTCGATGTATATTGAATTACCAGCATCAAAATAATTGTAACTTGTATTTTTCGTTTTCTATAGACATCACGAATATTTCGCAGTCTTGTGCAAAAATATTGGATTGCTCCCGAATAATTTTTTTCAAAAGCCAAGGATAGATGATATTTTTTATCTGATAAAAGAGCATTTGATGAAAATCTTCAATTTCAACAGTTCTCGAGGAAAACAGGAATTTATTTCTCTGTTATATTTTATTTGTTTAGCAGTAACGGTATTGAAAGTTGACTGAATTAATTATCTCTCTCATATTTCAATGAATCATGTTATTTATTAGATTCATATGGATTATTCAAAATTAATGAAACATGCCATGTACTGAAACTGACAAGTTTAAAGACATTTTTGATCTTGTTCTCAAGATTTTGTAAATACACAACGTTCAGTCTCGGAGAAGAATTATTCACCTGTTTTCTCAATTTTAATATAATGTGGACATAACCT